>RJWH01001521.1:0-360105 GCA_004363575.1 Solenodon paradoxus | reverse complement strand
TCCAAATAGACATGCAAAGCCCTGAATTCTTGTTTATTTCACTGTTTCCAACACAAAATAACTCCACTTAGATATGTTCTCACCGGACATATTTATCTGAAATCAACATTTTTTAAATTTTAATCTTTTTAGAGGAAGTCAGAGGAGGAAGAAGCATTTTTAAGGAAGGAAGAAGAGAAGGAAGGAAAGAAAGGAGAGGGAGGTAAAGAAGCAGCATTTCGTTTCTTTATTTAGTTAGTCGTTCATTTTGTTTCCCCCCCTGGCTCCAGGTCACGAACCCATGGTCTGCCACCTTCTCAGCCACTTGAAACACAATGACACTCCCTAAAATATATTTTACCAGTTTTCCTCCCCAAACATCTTCTTGCACACTCACCACTATTCCTGTCTGCAACACCATGGATTGCTGTCTCCAGTACGAAGCTTGGAGGCACGTGTGATCTTCCTCCCGATCAGATCTATGTCCAAACTATCATTACCTGAGCCATGTCTGTTCTAAAATGAGCTGAGCCTTTATTATCAAATTTTTTATCACTTCACATCACAGCTATATGACAAATTAAATTATTAAAATGTATTTTCCTTCAAATTGTCAGTCAAGTTTGACCTTTCACATTTATTCTTGTCATCACTATCTTGATTTACCTCCCTTCTAAATGCCTGAAACTCATTTCCAATGTTTATCATCACCATATTTATCTGCTCACATAATTACTTTCAGTCAGTCTCATTGAGAGGGTCACAGTGGTCATGATTTTTAGGGCTCGCTATAATCTGCCTCCGTGTCCCATTTTCCCCTCCTCCTCTTGTCAAGTTTATTTCCTCATGGTTCCCCACCTGCACATCCTGCGTGGGGTCCTTGCGCTAACCCTGGAAAGCTCTTTTGCCATTCTTCCACTTTCCCAGGCAACCCGGCTGGTTCGGCCACTCTGCTGCCTCAGTCTCCTGACAGAATGTTCTCTTTTCCCAGCTCCCAAAGTCAGTTCCACTTGTCTTATCAATGTCATCTAACAGTCTCATCCTTATTCCCTGACCTTGACCTTTGGATTATAAGATGCCTGGAGGCACTACACATGCACTAACGCACCCCGCACCCCACAACATTCAGAAATCCAAAGGCAGCCCTAAAAAATATTGACTGGCAGAATCATGTCCCCAAAAAAGGCCAAAGAGAGACTATTTTCATTGACATATGACGCTTTTAATATTAACCAAAACTGTAAGAATCTAGGACATCTTAAAATCCCTTGAAATTAACAGTTGTTTCAGGCAGGCAGAACATTATGGCACAGTGTCAGGGAAGGATCTGGGAAGGCAAGTAAGACAACCGATATACAACATTTAGGGAGGTGGGGACCTTACGCCGCAGGACCCTGAGAGTAAGGGTCACCCCCGTCTTAGGCTTTTGTACATTAAAGAGGAAATGTAACAATCAAAACACAAAGCAAAATCAGGGACAGATCCTAGGTAAACTATAGAAACATTTCTTTCCCGGGGCCATAAAAAGAATAGATTAAGATTTGATTTTCTGGTCTACAACTGCCTTCAGGACACAAAACAGAGGTAGCAACTGTGGCATTAGCTTAAAGGAAAAAGTATTCTTACAGAGAGAGCTTTGAAATGGAGAGTAAACACTGAGTCCTCAGGACCCGAGCAGGCAATGCCACTGTCTGGGGATGCCTCTCCACTCCTGGGTCATCCTCAATGTAAACTTACTTGGCTTCAGCTGCTTCTTCCCTAAGTTTAAAGTTAATAGAATGAGACAAGGCACTACTCATTTCAGGAAGAATTCTCACTTTAAATCTGCTGGAGAAACCTACCAGGAGAAAAACACAAACTCATACCACATCTTTTATATGTATCTACCTACACCTTTAATTGCTCATCTCTTAAACATATTCACTTTTGCCTTCATCAAAGTTTTACAAGTAGAAAGGGAGCCCAAGATTTTATGAATAAGTATAGCTTTTATGTACCTGAGTTTATCAAAATGAAGAGGACTTTTTTTTCAAGTTTGCTAAATAATCTGTTATTTTTAACTTCTTAGAATGGTTCTTAAATTCCCAGAGACAAAAACAATAATAGTTATAATATAGAGAGATTTACAAGGCACGTTTTTCGATGTCAAACATTTTCAGACCCAAGGAGGATCTGAAGAAAGATGAGGACTGGAGAGAAGAATGGCTACTTTTTCTCTGAACTTGGAAGTCATGAAGTTGAGGTGACGATGCCTTGGAAAATGGCAGAGAATGGGTCTTTTTGAAACAAGGAAGAAGGCCCTCTGAGCCCCTTGAATGACACCCCTGGTTGTGTAGCTGAGGTTTTCACAGAATCCAAATTCTCCTCTGGGGCCAATGGAACATCCTTATGAGTCACTTTTGTAATATGCCGGCACCCAGTACAGCAGTAACAACTGCACAGGGAAAAGCAGTCTCACTGAGTACAATTACGTTGTGTTTCAAATGTCAGCACATTAGAGGCTCAAAGAGTATATTGTCAGTGACATTGTCAGGGAAAGAGAGAAGAGAGGAGAGGGGAGGGGAGGAGGGAGCCATATAGCTTGATATATTGAGGTCGGCAGAGACCTTAATAGCTTGTCTAAGCCAATCTCCCACATTTAAGAAGGATTAGCATAAAACACAGCAGTCAGTTAAAAACCCTTCCACTTCTTGAGTTAACTACAGAGGAGAAAATTATAAACCTCTCAGAGTTTAAAAAGAAAAGAAAAACATAATAAATAAAATGGAGACTCATGAACTAGGAGCCAAATAGGCAAAGCCACACACACAGGAAAGACTAAAAGAAGAGAGCTAAGTTCTGCATTCAGCATTACTGCTTACTTTCAGGGATGATTTACATGCCGGGGTATTCCCCACTGCAAATGCAAAGTCCAAAGATTTTTTAAATGAAATTCAATAAGTTAAGTTAAATAATGGTGCAACTATCACCATCAAATTTTAGAATATTTCCGGTACCTCCCCTAAATTTCCTTGTCTATTTGCACATTATCTCTGCTCCAAGAAATCACCTGTGCTCTCCGCCTCTATAAATTTGCCTTTTCTGAAAATTTCACATAAACAGAATCATACTGCATGTATATTCTTTTTTGACTGGCTTCTTTCAATTAGCATAATGTTTGCAGATTTATCTGTGTTGTAGCAATGTATTAATAATCCATTACTTTTAATTGCCGAATAGTATTCTATTGCATGTCTACATTACATCTTGTTTATATATTCACACTGATGGACTTCAGACTCTTTCCACTGCTGGGACTACTATACATAATGTTCCTCTGAGCATTCAAGTCTAAGTCTTTTTGTGGAAATATGCTTTCATTTCTCTTGGGTAGATTCTTAGGAACCTAATTGCTAGGTTGTATAGTCAGTTTATGTTTAACCTTCAAGAAATTACTAAACAGTTTTTCGAAGTGGCTCTACCGTCTTAGATTCCCACTAGTAATTTATGAGGGTTTCTATTTCTCTTCATCCTCATCAGCAATTGATATTGTGTATAATTTTAGCTATCTTAGTGAGTATTTACTGGTATACCCCCAAATGGTCAAAGATGTTGAGTCCCTTTTCATGGACTTATGAACTCTTCATATACTTTCTTTAGTGAAATACATATATTTGAGTCTCTCAACTATTTAAAAAAATTGAGTTATATGTAGTCTCACTGAAGTACAAGAGTTTTCTATATATTTTGAATATAAATCCCTTCTCTGATACGTGATTTGTAAACATTTTCTTCCAAGCTGTGACTTTGTCTTTCTATTTTTAAAAAGTGTTGTCTGAACAGCAAAAGATCTTACTTTAATTGAAATCCAATTTATCAATTACTTTATGGCTCAGGCTTTTAGTATCATACCTAAGAACTCTTTATTTTTTGCCTAATGCAAGGCAATTAAGATATTTTTCCTATGTTTTCTTCTAAGAGTTTTCTAGTTTTAGCTCTTACATTTAGTTCTATGATCTACTTTGAGCTAACAATGAGAGAGTTTAAGTACATTTCTTTTTAGCATATGGATATGATTGTTCCAGCATCATTATTGAAAAGAAAATCTGTTCCCCATTGAATGCCTTGGTGCCTTTATTGAAAATCAATAAACCGTAAATGTCTATTTTTACACCAATCCCACAATTTCTTGATTATTCTAACTTTAATAGTGGATTTTTTTTTAATAGTGAGTTCTAAAATTTTGTAGTTTCCCCCCTCAGACTTCATTTTTCTTTTTCAAAATTATTTTGACTATTTATTTCCAAATAGATTTTAGGATCAGTTTATAATGTGTATAACCACCTCTCCTAGCATTTTGGTTGGGACTGCAGTGAACTTATTGATCAATTTGGGAAGAATTAACATATTAAGACTATTAGTTTCTCCAACTATTGAGGTCTTCTTAAAATTCTCTCAGAAAAGTTTTGTACTTTCCAGTGTAAAATTCATGGACTTCTTTGTTAAATTCCTAAGTATTTTTTTCACTTGATGCTATTGCAAATTGACTTGCTTCCTTAATGTCATTTTTATGAAAATAACTGCATTACTAGTATAAAAACTATCATTGATTTTTGTGAATTGATCCTGTATCCTGTAACCTGGATAAATTATCTATTTAATTCAACTCGTTTCATAAATTTCTTAGAATTTTCTACAAAGAGGATAATGTCATCTGTGAATATCATTTAATGTCTCCCTTTCTAATCTGGATGCCTTTTTCTCTTTATCACATTGCCTAGAACCTATATTATAATGCTGACGTGGTGAGAGTAAACATTCTTGTATTGCTTCTGATCTTAGGAAAATATTTAGTCCTTTACCATTAAGTTAATATTAACTAGAGCTTTTTCACAGATATCCTTTATCAGCGTGAGGCAGTTACCTCTATTATTTCTATTGCTAAGAGTTGGTTTGGGGATTTTTTTATGAATGGATATTGAATTTTGATAAACGGGTGTTCTGTACCTATTGGCATTACCATGTCTAGTCTATTAATACTGTGATATGTATGTTATATAAAATGTACAGTAATACATGATTAATGTAATAATTGCATCATTTCTCATATTAAATCCACTTTGTATGCCTGGGATAAATTTCACTTGATCATGGCATGTAATCCTTTTTTATGCTGCCAAATTTGGTTGGCTAATATTTGGTTATAGATTTATACTGATGAGGGACATTGGTATGTAGTTTTCTTATGACTTTTTTTGTCTGGCTTTTGTACCATGGTAACTCAACAACAGAATAAATTGGGAGTTATTTCCTCCTGTACTTTTCTTTTACAAAAGAATTTATAAAGAAAAATATTTTTTCTTTTAATATTTGATAGATTTCATCAGTAAAGTCAAATTGACCTGGACTTTTCTCTGTGGAAAAATTTCTAATTGTACTTACATTTCTTTATTTGTTTGAGGTGTATTCAGATTTTCCATTTCTTCTTGAGTTAGTTTACTAACGCTTTTTTAGACCATTTCATCTAAATTGTCTAATTTACTAGCATAAAGTTATCCATAATATGAATGAAGTGATTCCTAATGTATAGTCCTTCTGATTTCTATTGGATCAGTAATGATGGCCCCTTTCATTTCTAATTTTGATCATTTGTATCTTCTTACTTTCTTAGTCTAGAAGATTATCAATTTTATTGATACTTTTAAAGAACCAACATTCCTTTCTTCTGTTTCCTATTTCAAATTTCACTATAAACTTTATCATGGCCTTTCTTCTGCTTGCTTTGGATTTAGTTTGTTCTTTTTCAAGTTCCTTAAGGTGGAAGCTTAGGCTTCTGATCTGAGACCTTTCTTCTTTTCTGATATGGGTATTTACAGTTATAAATTTGCCTGCAAGCACTACATTTGCTGAAACTCAATACATTTTTATATGTTGTTTTTGCTTTCATTTGATTCAAAATAGTTTCATTTCCCTTGTGATTTCTTCTTTGCCCCATGAACTATTTAGAATTATTTAATTTCCAAATAAGTGAGGTTTTCTTTGATGTTTTTCAGAGAACATACTTCATATGATTTCAGACTTTTAAATTTTATGGGGACCTGTTCTGTGACCTAGCATAGCATCTACCCTGTGTCTTATGTGTGCTGGAGAGGAATACGTATTCTGTGGTGAATGGGTGGAGTGTCCCATTGGCTGACAGTGTTGTTCAAATAATTTATATTCTTCAATATCTTTCTATTTAGCTGTTCAATTAACTATTGAGCATACCATATGAGAATCTCCAACTATTACTGTTGAATACTCTATTTCTATTTTCTAATGGTCACTTTTGCTATTTTCTAATTTGTCACATATATATATATATATATATATATATATATATATATATAACCATTTTAACATCGTTAGAGATTCCCATATTTTTCTCTAGCAATTATTTCCTGTCAAAAAGTTTGTTTTTGTCTGATTTATGGTAGTCACTCCAGTTAGTTCTCTTATGGCACTATCTGCATAGTGAAGTTTTTCCAGTCTCTGACTCTCAACCGATTCACATCTTTCAATGTCACATGTATCTCTGTCGTGCCTTGCTTTTTATCCAATCTGACAATCTGTTTTTTCAGTGGGGTATTTATTCTGTTCACATTTAATGCAATTACTGACAGGGCTGCTAGCAACAAATCTCAGTTTTTATCTGGAAATATTTATTTCTTGCTCACACTTAATGTATGATTTTATTAAACTATTGGCTGTAAGACTTTTCCTTCAGCACGGTGACTGTTGTCCTTTTGCCCTCCATCGCCTTTGATGAGAAGTCAAGCACTGACCACACTGCTGACCATACACGTGGAATCGTTTTTCTCTTGCTGCTATCAGATTTTCTCTTTGTCTTTCAACGGTTCGATTATAATGTGTCCAGGTATAAATCTCTTTGTGACTCCTCCTCAAGAGTCATTGAGTTGCTTGGATTTGTAAATTTATGTTTTTTTCATCAAATTTAGGACATTTGGGGCCATTATTTCTTCAAACATTTTTTTATTAGCCCTCTCTTCCCCTTTTCTGTAATTCATATTATATGTATGTTGATATGTCTTTTATTGTCTCACAGGTGTCTTAGACTCTGTTCATACTTTTTCAATTAAAAAAATTTTGTTCTTTGGAGTGAGTAATTTCTTTTGTCCCACCTTCCAGTTCACTTATTCTTTCTTCTATCATCTCAAATCTATTGTTAGTGCCTCCAGAGAACTTTCATTTCACTTCAGTTATTATACTTCACAACTCTAAAATGTCCAGTTGGTTTTTCTTCTTTTTAAAAAATATAATTTCTATCTTTTTCTTGAGATTCTGTGTTCATTGGGTTGTTAATTCTTTAAACATGAAATTGCTTTAGATTTCTGAACATAAATAGCTGCTTGCAGTCTTTTCCTGGTAAGTCCTACATTTGATGACAGATACCCTGACACAGTTCTGACTGACTCTTTTACCTATTCATGGATCACACTTTCTTACTTATCTGAATGCCTGCAATTATTTGTTGAATATTGTGCATTTTAAGTAATATATAGTAACAACTTCAATTCTGACTTTTTACCAGAGAATTATGTCGGTACTATTGTTTTATCTGTTCTGTAATTTGCTTGGACTAAATCTGTGAAATCTGTCTCCCACATAGGTACGGTTGCTGATATCTTCACTTCGTTTTGTTTTCAAATCTTTAAACATGGCTTTCTAAGATTCATTCCCATGTTTGCAAAGCTTAGCGTTCTGGCAAAGACTAACCACAGGTTTTGCTCAAACACCTGAGCTGGACAGCCTACTTCTCTCTGCTCTGTGTGTGTGGGCTGGAGTGACATTCAAACTTCAGGCTCTTTTCATGTTTTTTTATTCCCTGCAAGCTTTCTCACATCTCCTGTATTTGCACACTCCTCTTACCAGCCAGGGATGCGTGAGTGTCTTGAACACTCTGCTGACCACGCACAGAGACTACGGTTAATCTGGATAGCAAGTCACTAAAGGCTGTCTCACCTCCCAGAACTACATATTCAGTCCCCAGCTAGATCACTAGTCCACTGTCTATCCCTAAGAGGACTGAAAGGTCAAGTTAGTGGAGTACATTTCACATACCACTGAGATGGCCACTTTAACACCAGTGCTCCAGAGTGAGCCCCTCTGGAAGTGGCAGCAATGCTGCTGGTCTTCAGTCTGCTCTGGTCTTCAAATAGGGCTGAGAGACGATTAACGGGTCACACTGACAGAGCTGGGTGGAGGAAGGGGGAGCAGGCCCAGGCAGGAATCCCACAAACGCCTGCTATTCCCACCCAAAGCTTAATCGCTTTCATGAATAAATGATTTTCAGTTTCTTGTACACCTTGGGTCAGTTTTTAGAAAGCTGAAATGGAAATTTTTGACAGTCTTTTTCTAGCTTTTCAGATTTGTCAACCTCCTCATTCTGTCATACAAGAAGTCAGTACCTTGGCCATTCTCTCTGTTCTGCTGGAAAGAACACAATTAGTCTATTAAAAATACCATTATTAAAAAATAGAAGCTATCACTGTGAAGTCTTATTTTTCAAAGAAAAATGTTTGCTTTTGTTTCCTGGCGGGGAGTCAGGAAAGAATCGATCAATAAACACACAGATGAGGGAAGGTACAAGTTTAAATGATTATTTCACTAGATTAATTAAGTAACTTCCCTCTTCGGAAACAGCACCTAGGACCCGACCCTACAATGACTTGACTCCTTCACTGACATCAGGGAAATGAAATGCTCCACTAGAGGGGAGCTGGTGCTGAGGCATCTCAGCAGAGATCTGCACACTGCAGCTGCTTTTCTGCTCTTTCTGCTTCTTCTGAGTTTTCCCTCCACTGCATGTTATGCTTCAGTCACAGTCAATCAAATATATAAAGGGAATTCTTACAATAGTCCCTTTTTTGAAGGCTTCATCAAAGCCCCTCAACTGACTATTTTCCTTTCTCTATCACTTCCAACAGTCTGTAGCCTTTTGGGCAACCTTATGTGGGTTTTGGACACCCTCAGAGTCCCCAAGTAGGAAAAGAAGACCCATTTATGCATCAAGAAGCCCAGCCCCTCAGAACAGGGAAGTCTTCAAGATTTTTTTGCAAAACCTCTCACTTTCAGGTGAATAAATTAAGACTCAGGGAAATTAAGGGTTTTTCCAAGATTGTGATAAAGAAGAGGTCATGCTGGTAAAATAGAGGCCTCAGAAACCATTACCTGAGTAAGTGAAGGATCAGGCTCAGGGATAGTTACTAGAAATGAAGATCAAACCAGACATTACACGGGTTCTAGAAACACTGAACACAAAGGCTCCAGAGATGGATTTTTCCCACCCCACCCTCTCTCTTACCTTTGCAAAGAAAATCCAGGCTGCATACTGCCCTGGGGCCAGAAGGCTTTTTAACTTCACTGTGCTGAGCATGAGAAAGAATCCTAAAAACCCACTGGAAGAAGAAAATATCCTTTTGTTAGTGAGGCTCATTGTCCTTCAGCCATAACTATCTTCAGTCACATTTTACCAGTTTTAATGATTATACAACCTCTATCACATCTGCTTTTTGGTTATCTCTGGATTAAAAACACCAAACATTAAAAGCCCCATTGACACCTATTTTGCTAAGGAGCTATGATGAGAGCATTTCACTGGAGGTGGGAAGGATATAGAAATGTGGGCGGTCTTCAGCTAAATCATTAAAGAAAAAGTTGTCAAGAGTAATATTTCCTGCTCTTTCCCATATTATTTTTGGAGCTTGGTATTTGCCAAGGTAGAGATTCCATTGTTTTGATTTTTTGGTTTTTCAAACAGAACCAAGTGTCAAGAAAAGACTTCCAAAGCAAAACTCGCCATACGAGGACAGCGGGTCTAGATGTCCCCCTGAGATCATGTAAAGAGCTGACAGGGAGGCCTAGCTCTATATCCTCCAAATCAGGTTGACGGACACAGAAGCTACACTTTGGAATAATGCATAAGCCCATGTATTTGACACGAAAGGCTCCCTATCCCCATACACCATCCCCAGCAAGTCTCAGGATAAGGCAACATCTTAGGGTGACTCAGAGGTCTGGACCAGTAAGGGCACTGGTCAGCAGCAGACAAGAAAGTAGTGGCCTGTGCCAGAAACATTTTCAAAAGCATCACTGTGTACCAAGGCCAAGACCCTCTGTCAGGTTTACTTGGAAGCAGGTTGAATTGAATTCAACACACTTAAGGCCAAATTTTACACAAACATGTCCTTCACATATTTTTCATTTTTGTATTTTTTTTAAAATGAGAAAGGAAGAAGCATTATTAAGGAAGGAAAGAAAAGAAATTTAAAGCACTTTTATGTATTTTTTTGTTTTGTTTTGTTTTGTTTTGTTTTGGTTATTCCCCCTGATCCCTAACCTGGATTTACATGGTCTATTCCCCAGTCACAGGCTTACTGCCTGAGCCCCCAGGGAGCGCCATGGTCAGATTCTTGAGCTAGACAGGCATTGGCTTTCTCTGTATTTCAGCCTGTTTGACCCTGGGGATCTGCAAAGTCCCTTCAGATATGCAATTGCAATCATGGGAGACTAGGAGGCTACGGATTAAGATACTGAGTCACTCACACCTGAAAGGCAGGGAGGCCCTTGTTGTAAGTTGCAGGCTGGAAGTCAAATGGCCTGAATTTCTACGCTTGGCTGTGTTCACTGACCCTCATAACCTTGTCCAAGTGCCCCTCTTGCCCCACCTTTTTTCTTTCCTCAGGTTCTGTAATCCTAAAACAAGAATAAACACAGTGGTCCTCATCCTACCTTCTGGAAATCAGAGTTTCGTAGTCCCAAGACTTACTCTATTAACAAGCAAGCTGAGGTACAAACACAGCTAGAACTGAGATTCCTGACTCTCAGCACCTCTCCATGGCTCTTCCGCTTCACCGTGGACACATGCTCCTGACCAGACAAACGAGAGAGCTCCAAGCGCCCGTGGTTGCAAGGCTGGGAGGGGGAGGCGAGGTCGTCAGCACGCCCGAGCTCCTGGTGGATTCCACCCACTGTATCCAAGACACAACCGCCCAGGTGCCTGTCCAATCTCTTTCCCATCTTTTCCTCCCTCCTCGATCTCCAGGCTGAGGAAGAGGGACTCCACATTGACCCCTCTCCTCAGCAGAGACTGTGCTCCTCCCAGTCTGTGACCAGTACCCTGTTTAAAACCAGCTGTGACTTTGCCCTCACTTGACTTGGATGTGTATGAATCATTTCTAAATGACTCATGGATTCCTCAGCTTTCTCCGCTCACTTTCAGCTCTTCTAGTCTTTGCTATGAAGGCAGATCTTAACAGCAATGAGAGGGTCCCAAAGTAAAGAGCCCGAGTTTCCTGTTCCCTGAGTGTCCAGGGAGCCTACTGTTCCCTTGGGCCGCCACGGCCCCTTCTGAGCTGCCCAGGACCTCCTGCAGGTGACAGCTCTTAGTCTGAGGTCTGGTCATGGAGGAGCCACAGATGACATGGGGAAAATCGACAGATTCTTAAAAGAGGTTAAGCTTTGCACTAATGGGAGGGGGTATAACAAACCAGAATTAAATCAATTGAGAAAAGATTTCCAAATATTTTAATTAATAAAAAGCAAACCAAACCTGATTTTCCACCTTGGGTTCTGAGAAAGCAGTAGATTAAAAGGAGCAGAAATGAAGCCAGACTGTCACCCCTCAAAGCCCACACCAACAGGTTGTGAACTGAGCTGCTCTGTTCCAAATAACCAGTGGTGGCCCTCCGCTTCGCACCATTTGTCCTGCTGCCAAATAACAAAACCTCAAAGGGAAAATGCTCATAAGCTCCAGGGAAGAGCAGCACTGATGCTGATGCCACAAAATCCTAGTGAATGGGCAAGTGAACAAGGCCTGACCAAACTGATAGGCATTGAAACCTGTTAGTGTTTTCCTGAAGCTTCCTTGAAGATGACAAATCAGTCATCCTGAGGGTCCAATGCAGAAGCAAACTCTGTAATTTTGATTTTGTTTTTGCCCTAAAACACTCCCATCAGAAACATTACAGACCCTTTGTAGAGAATCACTGCTTCCCAAGGTCTGATCTTGTATATGTGAGAAGAGCACATCTGACCTTTATGCAGCAATTGTTCACAGCCTGTTGACATTTATTTATAGTCAACCCGAGTCAATAATAACAATGGCCATCACTTATTAGGCCAAGCATGATGCTTAGGGCTTTACATAGCTTATTGAACAGACATAATCACCCTGTACTGGTATTATCTTTTTACTTTATAGATGAGAAAACTAAACTAAGGCTTTGGAAAACAAGGATTATTTGCCCAAGACCACACAGTTAGCATGCAGCAAAGCTTGAATTCAGCCCAAATCTGGCGTTTCCACCAATATCAGAATACATATTTAGAGACAGGGCCTTTCCACTTCTCAGCAGGATCAACTCAAGTGAAGGGTTCGTGGCAAGGAAAGGGGATAGAGTGGTTATGAAGCTCCATGTATGTAAATATCTCCATTCACTTCATCTACTTCCCTGAGACCTTCCCATGATCACCTTGTTGTCTAGACATACCCGACTCACTGGCTTCTGAGATGTGTTTCTCAAAGTCTTAGGGTTCAGTCTCAGTGTTTCTTGTATGTTGTTCGTCAGGAGTAGGAGGGAGACCCACGTGGAAATCCAGAGGGAGGGATTCTGGACCCTTAAGATTCCCTTAAACTGAATCCGCTTTGTCAGTTTTATGTGTGGAAACTCTGTGTGAGGTTTGCATGTGGGAAAAACAAAATGGAGGAATCTTAGTTCTTCCACAGTTTTGAAAACCGCTGCCCGCCCAGGTCGAGGAACAGGGCAGGAAAGGGGAGCTCACAGGGTGAGCCCCTGAGGACAGTCTTAACAGCCTGCTGATGGCTGGGGGGTCTCTTCAACACCTGTACCCATCATCACACTCTTCTGTCCCTTGTTCAGATCACCAGCAGGGACCCTGAATTTCACGGAGAAGGAATGCCACGGGTACTGCAGAAACATACAAATTAAAAGTGCGAGTGGCTCTACGGAGTAAGATTACCTGGCACAGCAGCTGCCATGGAATCTGTAGAAATACAGGAACGGAAAGTCCAAGACGCTCAGGAGATCACCTGGGGAGATGACAGCAAAGGTGACACAGTGGCCACACAGCCCACATGCCTCCTGTCTAGGCTGACCATATTTTAAAACTGGACCAAACAGGACAGGATTTTTGGGCTCCCTCAACATTCTGGGCCCTAAGGCAACCCAACTAGCCCTGTTGCCTTGCATTACAGATGGCCCTGGAGTGTTAAAAACAGGACAAAATTGACAGTTGAGAAATACGAAAACAAAAGACTTTGTCCCATTTAAAACAGGATGTATAGTTAGCCTACCCCGGTCCCCAGCTCCTAGGTTTTCTACTATTGGTCTTGTCTTATAATAACGCCCGCTTAGTGCAAGTCCGCCTGTCAGGTCCTGTGCTGAAAGCTCTATGTACATGAGCTTTATGCACTCTTGGGACAACTCTGTGCAGTTTTTTTAAATCCCCATTTTAACAAGAGCTCAGAGACATTAAGAGATTGTCAACAATTGCATAGCTCCGGAGGTAGAATGTGAGCATCAGTCTTTCCGAACCTTAGAACATCTCCCCTACCCCAGGCAGCCAGACCCACCCAAAGCAGAGTGTAAGACAAAAAGAATCTTTTCAAAAAAATTCTTCTATTCTTTTTGGCCTTACATCTAAAAAAAGATTGTGAATGCATGCCTCTGACATCTTTTTCATTTTTGTGTTTAAGTCTCTTAACAATCAGCACAGGGGCCAGACTGAATGTGCGCGCTCATTTTCCTTTAAGGTCCAAAGGGTACATTTATTTCCAGTGAAGTAAGTTCATTCTTTTAGTTCCACTTGGGCTAAGAGGAAATATCACATATATTGGCTGCTTCCCGCTCTGGAATTTGAACTTGGTCACAAACAAGAAGTCAGGAGATTAGAAAAGCAGAAAGCCTTCCAAAAATGTCTAGAGACAGGGAATTAAGCTTTTCTACAGCAGATTGCTTAATCCTTCCAAATCTGGAATTTCTGGGGCTTAGGGGGGAGCCAGATCTTCCAGACCCCAGGGCCTTGGCCTGTCTCTCAGTTCTGCATGAACTGGAGGGAGAAGGATTGCTTTCCTAAGCAATCGCCATAGATTAAGTGTTCAGTGGAACACGCAGGCAGTATTTCTTTCATCACCACATTATTCATCAAGAATTTCAAAACAAAATACACAATGAGCTGCGACACTTCCTCAGAGACCTAAATGATTTCAAATGACTCAACCATCTATTGGGAAGGAATGACAAGAATTCCATTTTTCTGGATGATTGGGTCTTTGTTTTTGTTTTGCTTTGCTCTGATTTTTTTTTTTTGTTTCACGTGTGTGTGTGCATGTGTGTGCGTGCATGCGTGCGTGTGTAACTAAAAGGAGGTTTCTTGGAACCTGGCTTTTGTGAAGACCATGAAATTCAGAATTTGCTTTTTCTGCCATGACTCCATTGATACCTCTGTCATCTATTGGGACCAATACTGGTAGAGGGACTTTGTAAAGACATCATAACCAGCACCACATATCCTGAAGTCCCTTTCCCCAAGAAGCAATAGCTGGGCTCCTGGTCCCAGAGAGTGGTCAGAGCCCCCGGCCCAGGTGGCCGAGCGGACCTCCGTGGAGAATTTGTCTCTTTGGCAGCTGCTGGTTCTTGGCCCTTTCTCAATTTCCCTCAGTGGGCAAGAAACTGCAGTCCGTGCGATGAGAAATGGCAGAGAGGGAGATCAATTAAATCTAGGCCTCTATAGATTCCTCAGCTCTGCCTCCACTCAGCTTCTAGTCTCTTATCAGAAATGCTCCAGCGAGGTGAACTCACAGTGTATCGGCAACCTTTACAGAGCAGCTGAGACTGTGGTGGGGCCCAACAGGCTGTGGGATGGTCAGGGGTAGACTGGCAGAGAGGAGACAGAGAAAACATCACAAGTCCAGGGAATGTACCAGTTAGATAATAATTCTTATCCAAATCCTGCCAGGTTCTTGGTCCTATAAATGACTGAGACAACCTTGCTCTTATCTTTGAGCTATTTCTAAAACCTCTACACACTTCTTACACAGCACCAGTGGACTCCATGCCTGTCTCTCTTTCTAAAACTACCAAGATCTGCAAGCAGGGGCTCGATCTTACTCATCCCTGTATTCACCGTGTTAGCCCCAGCCCTGTCATACAATGAGCACACAGAACCCAGAGCATCGGACTGACCTAAGACTCCCCTTGCTTTCCCTGGAGAGAACATTCCAAACACTTTGCAATTGTCCATGCTGATTCTCAATTTCAAACTGACCCCGATTGTTTCCCTTCTGACGCCTTCAGCCTGCTTTTTCACTAAAGCACATTTGTCACACAGAGAGGGTGCACATGAGCCTCTGAACAGCAAAGGCTGATGACTGTGCTACAAAGAGCCTGAAGAGGCGGCAGCATGTCGCTGGCGGGCCAACGAGAGACTCGAGTTCTCCAAGAACCAGTGTACCCGAGAGTTCCAGGAGCCTAAAGCACTTCTGAAGATTTCAAAAGACAACACTCCTGCACCATCTACTGCAGGGCTCACAATTGAAACGGTGATTAAGTGGTTCAAGAGTGGTAAACATGTTTCATGGCATCAACAAGCGGCCTGCGCAGTAAGCTCTGAGTTGAACTTTCACTGTTTTGCTCCATGGTTAAAATCTGCTAACTCTGAGTGAGGGAGTGAATTCCATTTCTCTGAAGATTACAGAGCATGAAATCACCATGGTAAAAAGTGTTGTACAACCTTGCCACATTCAAGACTAACTGATATTTGAACATCAAGAAAATTCCCTCTCACCACACTTTAGGCCTCAGAACTGGCAGGAAAAATGGAAGGTGAGTTCCAAGGAGTCATCAGCGTGGCTTGCTCTATCCCAAACACGAGTAAAGGCACATCAGGTAACAAGGTCATTTCTGGGTCAGATTCCTGTGGGTCATCCTGCTCTGCTGGTCCCTTGAAATTCTTTCTCTTGAATACCACAGCAGAGTGACCCCATACAAATATGCAAACTTTCAAATGTGGGAAGAATTTCTCTTCCCTTTTTTGCTTAAGACAGTCCAAAGGAAAAGCAAAGTTCTTCAAGTCTCTGCATGAATCCCAACGTTCAAAGATTCAAGGAAGAGGTAGATTCTATCAACCAAGAAACAAACCCAGTGCCCAAAGGGGGCAACGTGCTAGGGTTTGTACCATGACATGAATTATCTACCTGATCCCTACCACCATGTCCCAATGTACCTCTAAAGGTCAGGACCCAAAGTCACATCATCTGCATCAATAAGAAAGCTTATCTTTCTGCTCACTCATGAGTGAATAGGAAGCAGGGCTCAGGTGAAAGCACCACTGAGAGACCATCACCCACTCACTGGAATAGCTGAAGTTAAGACTGACACTGCCAAGGAGTAGTGATGAGGAGGAGCAACTGGAACTCTCATAGACTGCTGAGTGGGAGTGTAAAAGGGCACAAACACCTGAGAAAGTTGGCACTTTCTTTCAAAGTTAAACATCTACATACGTTTACATTAAGATGCAGAAATTATACTTGGAAGTTTTTACGCAAGAGACAATGAAAACAAAGCTCACAGAAACTCTTGTATAAGAATGTTCATAATAGCTTTACTCATAACAGTCCCAAACTGAAATAGCCCAGATGGCAGGGGAAACCTATAACTTAAGTGAAATATGAGAGTCCTGGCCAAAATGTATAAACTATTACCTTAATTACTGTGCACAAAAAATGAGGAACAAACACCACCCCACCATTCCCAAACCAAGAGAAGCTATAGAAGGAAATTTAGGAAAAATGTACAACAACATTTGCTCACTCAGGAGATGATACAATTAAGTATAATGGCCTCGGCCCGCCCTACTGGAGGAGTAGTTAGGTCAGCCACCTCCAAAAGAGCACAGTCCATGTACATCCCAAGGACCCAGGTTCCAGTCCTCGGTCCAGGCGAAACAACCAATGTGAACAATTAAATAAAAATAAAATAAAATGCTTCTTCCTTCTCCCTTCCTGCCTGCCTACCTATTCGCCTTCATTCCAGGCTGCACTTTCCCTTTAACAAACAAACAAAAAACTGTATACTGGCACTGAAAATAAGGCATTTAAAAATAAAACCTGGAAAAGGGGTCAGGAGACTTAAACTCCAGCCTCTCTTTGCTACTCACCTCCTCTGCATTATCTTAGTCACATCATTTAACTCCCCAGGGCTTCCATTTCCTCATTAGTGGAATGTGCTGGCACCACGGATAATCACAAAGATTCCTTCCAGCTCTGATAATCATGAGTGTACCAATGAACAAGCATAACTTCTTGGCTGAAAGGCATAATTATTTCTTTATATTTGCCCAACTCTTAGAAATCACTCTGGGAGTCAATGAACATAGAAACCAGGGAGCACAACTTTCCAAAGACCTCTAACAAAAATGCATTTCCAAAGATAAGAACGCTCGGGAGACTCAAACATCTGTCGGGGGGGCAGCCTCCTGGCTGTGAGAGGAATGATGAGAAGCATGATTTAAATCAGAGAGACAGCTTACCTAAGCAGAAACTAGTTAGGGATAGCACCATGGTTTTTCTGACTTATTATTTCACAAAGAACAGGCTCTCCAGGAATGACCATGGAGAGGGCACTCTACAGAGAGGCTCACGACTGTGAGATAATACCAGCCGGTGGCAGTGGGCAGAATAGAGCAGATGTGTTTCGGTGTGGGTGAAAACTAATCAAAGTGTGCTTTTATGAATGAGCTCAGATAGTGATATGCAATCAGAAACATTACCAAGACACTAGTAACAGTATCCTGAGGACATTAGTCCAAATAGTCTGAAGCAGCTAAAACACCCACAGAAACCTATCATTGTTTGGGGCACAGTATGTGAGCCTAAGGGACACGATGGGGCACATCTTAAACCCATAAAATGTTACAGTGCAATGCTACTTCAATGCAATCAACTTAAAAAACATACAGATGATCATCTACCTTCCTCATTTTATTGATAAGAGGACTGAGACCTTCAAGTCATACCTTATACATAGCCAAAGGCCAATAAACATGAGTTTAAGGAACATGACCAATAAAATATGTATTTTTAGCCAGACCACACACAGATCTATTATTGCTTTCTCTTTGGTATCCAATTCAAAACCTTTCAAAGTTAAAAAAAAAACCCACAAAAACCACAAGGCAACAGAGTAGTGTGGGCAATTCCTAAACCTGAAAAACATCTTCAGAGGCAGCAACTGGGTGAATGAAAGCTTTAAAGATTGACTTCTTTAAACTGGAATTATGCAAACTGGATTTTAACAAAGGATAATCATTTCTAAAAGCTTGTCCATTAGAAATAGGGTGGATTGTAACTTTTTCAGCGAATGTTTAGCACTAGGATTAAAGAACAATTCTGAATGCTTGAAGAAGGAATTTCAGAAGAGGAAGCACAATTTCACTTGGCAGATAATAAAGCTGTCTGTGCATGAGGTCACACCAGATGAAACAGAGTCAACAAAACTCAAGAAGGGATAAGAACAAATTCATGGGCTAAAAACTCATAATGGGTTACTAAGAACAGTTTCAAGTATGTGGGCCATTCCTAACCTCTGAATTTGACATCCTGGAAATCTGACAACCACATTCACTTACAAAGTGTCCCGCAGAGAGAGAATTGGGGCAGAGCACGGGTTGAATGGCAATGTAACGAAACCAACCACAAAAAAATTAATACTCTATGGAGTTTTACCTGTGGGATGAGATGCAAACGTCAGGAGCACCACACTGGAAAAGAAAGAGCAAAGCAGTGAAAAAGGCTTCCCCAGCACTGAGAAAACAACACACATTTCCACCCATTCTACTTGGGAAGAGTGAAAAGTGCCTAAAAGCATATTATCTGTACAGAGTGGTCTCTAACTCCAGACCTCAGAGGAAGAGATCCCTTGAAATGGCTCAGGCTTGGGCAGAAGGTAAATCTATCTCGCCATGGACTGAAGATCCAACCCCCATCTGGGGGTCAGCTGTGCCACTTCAGACTCACCTAATGTACAGAGTGTAAATGTAAGAAACTAAATTACAAAGAGTGCATTTAAGAGTTGGGTGTGTCCTGGTGGAGTAGCAGTTCACTGCCTCCAGCTAAGTGTAGTTCACGGACATCCCAGGGACCTGGGTTCGTATCCTGGGGCCAGGCGGACCACCCAAGATGTACAACTAAATAAAAATAAATTTAAAGATGCTTAAAAAATTAAAATAGAAGAGAAGTTAGCAGCTTTGCACATAAGCTAAATCAATTCTTTGCCACAATGTTAGCTTCGCTAAAAGTTGTGTTTCCAGGAAGTTAGCCCACAAAATAATCCATCCGATCTACCACCTGCCTGACACTGTCTGGAGTGATTTGCAAGTGATGCCAAAAGGATGACGTGAGCACATGTGTCCTTGGCACTCTCCCATCTGTCTCCCGGGGTCCTCAATAGGCTTTTGTGCTGTCCAAAGTCCCACTTTCCATCCCAACTCAAGGCAGCTGATCTAGTTAGAGGCTAAGAATAAAACTCTTTTTTTAAGTGCTGGATGTCTTACTTCGTTACCCATCAGAAGAGTACAGCAGCCTGTCTGAAGTTGACATGGTCCTAACATCAGTTGCTTTACTTTGTTACGGCCCCTGGTGGCTCTAAAGTGCACAGGATTGAGAGCCATTATGACAAAGCTTGAGTTGGTGGCACCGCAGGCAGTGTGAAGGAGGACAGTGTCAAGTGTCAAGCAGGGAAACCACTGCTGGCTTGTCAGCCCTGTCTGCTCCTGGATTTCCCTCTGGTGCCATTTTTGCTTCTCAAGCTTTTCTTTGACTCTTCCTCTGAAGCACAGGTTGTCTGATGGTTCCCAGAGGGCAGCATCATGGAAGGAGGGAGGAGAGGAAGGCAATGCAGAGTAGACATGTCTGGTCATTCAGAGGGTGCAAGTTTCTAAGATGGTCCAGGGCCCATGGGAAGTGGAATAGTGACCCTCGATCGATTCACACATCTTCACTGCCTGTGCTGAAAAGAAGCCCTGGAAACAAAACGGTGCCTTTAGCAGCACGGGCACAGGCTCAGCCAAGAAGCCCGGAACGCCAGGGCCACAAGCACTGACGATCCTCAGACTTTGGAGGCTCTGAGACCTGGCGGAGGACAGGAGACTGAGTCGGGGGAGCACAGCGGTCATTTTTCCATCCCCTTAGTTCTCTGCTGCTCAAGTTGGCTAAAAGCTACATGGGGAAAAAAAAAACTGCCTAAAGTGGTTGAATGTCATGGAAACATTTTAAACACCAACAGCCTTCTGCATTTTCAGAAAAAAAGTCTCTTGAAAAGACAGCCGGGGGTCTAGGCAGCGTGGAACTAATGATTATTTTCAGCTGAATACAAAGGAGGCCCGTAGTCATACTTGGGGTGAATCCCGCTTCAAAAAGGCATTTTTAATAAATACTAAGTTATTTATGAGCCTTAGCCATAAATGGAGACTACAGCTCATGCTGAAGGTTTTAAGCTGAGTAACTTCCTCCAGAAATTGGCATGACCACACGCTGAGAGGCACAGCTCCCCTGTGGTCCTCCTTATTGAATGTCGCTAGACAGACAAGCTTGGTTCCCAGCAGCAAACGTCACTCTGCCTCCCAGATCGTCCCTGCAGTGCTGTCTTAGACTACAGTTATTCCACTTAGCGGGCAGACCCCTGTTCTTTGCTTGGCTTAAGGCAAGGCTACAAACATGAGCCCATAAACCATATTTAAATGTTAGAAATGAAATCTCAAACTTGGTGCTACCTTAACAAATATTCCTTCAAAACAACGTGATGGCCACATGAAATTTTAGAATTCTTGGAGTCCCTGGAGCTTCGCGTCAGAATGCGGAGATCCATCTTCTGGCTCCCAGTTCCCTGTTTTCTTTCCATCCCAGGCTCCATCCATCCTTCACCTCAAGAGCCTCACACAAATGTGTGTGGACACCTCAGCCTGCAAGTCCACTCTCCATCCACACCTTTCCCACTAACAGCCATGCTTGGTTTGGTTTGGTTTTTGTTTTTAACATCTTTATTCATAATATCCTCAAGCTGGAAATATTCCAAATGTGGATCAGAAAAACAAACAGGAGATAAACAAACCATTGTATATTAAAACAATGGCATACCACATGGCACTAAAAAACAATGAACTACTGAAACACATAACAACATAACTATGTTTCAAAATGCTGAGCCATAGAAGACAAAAATAAGTTATAGCTGTTTGAGTCCATTGGTATGAAGTTCAAGAAAGGCAAACTGACTTATGGTGACAGGCACGATGGGCTGTGTCTGAGGTATGGGGATTGACTGGAAAGAGGAACAAGGGAACGTTCAGATTTATTGGATGTCTATTTCTGAGGCCACAGTTCAAGGCACTGGGGGTACAGCAGTGAAGGAAACAGACCGAGTCCCTGTTTGTGCACAGTTCTACCTTCATTCTTTGAATTGGCTGCTTAGCATTAATGCATTTTAAATGGGGGGGAATAGTGGCCTTTCTTTAAATCTATACAATGACAATTCTGAGGAACTCCTCTCACTTTCCTTTTTAGTTGCTGGTGGAATGTAGTAAAATAGAGTGTGGACCCCACCATCAACCTCACATGTGATCTTTGAGCAAGTTCTATAAACCTACTTGTTTAGGATTCCTGGACCCAATTCCAAAGTGAGTGTGTAGAGGCTTCCCCACACCAACAAACAATTCTCAGACATCAGCAGGTATGCAAGAATTCAATTCAATTGAATTCTATCTACCCAGAATCCACTTTTGATTCCATATAATGACACTATCTACCCAGAATCCACTTTAGATTCCACAGGTTAACTGATACAGAGTCTGTAAGTCTATCCCACAGTCTCCCAAGACCATCCTCCACTTCAGCCCAGGCTGCTACCTACGTGTCTCATCAAGCAGCTACAGACTCAGGTTTCCCAGGCCTTCCTCCTCAGACTGTAGGCTCCTGCCACCAATCCAGGCTGTTACCGGTTCTTCTGATCGAAAATCTATAAATCAGAGGTTCCCACCAATGCCACCTCAAGTTCCATTAAACTGCTACAACGGCTCACAGAACTCAGGGAACCTGTTTCCTTGCTAGATCACGGAAACTATTTATTTAGGGCACTAAAGGATAAAAATCAACACCAGATGAAGAGAAACACAGGTGAGGCTCCAGACAAAGGAGCCTCTACCCTCTGTCCTGGAGCTTGGGGCCCAGCACGGTGGCACATGGAAGCACTCTGGTTCCCAACTCCAGGCTCCCCAACCTAGAGGCTCTAACAGCTTTTCTTTGGACAGCCCTTGGGGCTAGGAATGAGCTGGAAGACAGAACTAAGGAGGCCTCGGAATCAAGTTTCGGACCACTTGAGAAGGAAATTCAAGGGCAGTTTGGAAGAGAGGGCCTGGGCACTGGGAAGAAATGTCCCCTGAGGCTTACAAAGTCCAGATCCCACGGGAGAGGACAGTCTTCTGAAGTAGGGGGTGGGACAGAGACCCCTCTTGTCTGAGAGTTATACTACGATTTGATTTCCTCAACTTCTGGCCATCTCGCAAAGTACTTAGCTTGATTTCCTGGCAGGCACAGTGACTCAGAACTCTCTAATTGAAACATTACTGAGAATTAAAAATCTATCCGTTCTAGAAGGATATGAGTTCTTCTTTTAATATGGAAATTATATGTTACCTGAATATATAGTTTAAGTACTGCTGGTCGACGTCACTAAGGAATGGGAAAAAAGAAAAAGAAAAACCATGTGAAATAGAAGTATTTTACATACATGAAAAAAGTTATGATCTTCTATTATGCCATTGCATTGATGTATAACTCACTATATTTCCAAATTATCAACAAGTGGTATGAAGACTATATTCAAAACAAGCTCTTGGATCTTTTACAAAAAGCATTTCCAAGTTTAGCACTCTTACGCTTGTGTCAGATTATTTCCTAAGCGTTTATTTACCACTTTAAGGGAGTCAGCTCTCACGTCACTGAGCTGGCTTCCAGGGCTCCCATAGTTGATAAAAACCACCCAAATCAATCTGACTTTCAGATAAAGAATAGTGTCTCAGTATAACTTTGTTCTAAAGATGGGATATACTTAAACTAAATACAATTACTTGCTATTTATCTAAAATTCAAATGTAACTGGGCATCCTGTATTTTATTTGGTCACTCTACAGGTTTCTTGCTAAGAAAGACCTTTATTAAAAGAACAAAAGGTGCTCAAGGGTCCCAAAGTCACATAATTCAGCATGGACAACCTTCTCCCAGGAGTCAGCTGCTTCAGACCTTCTAGGTCCTGAGACCAGAGGCCAGTTGGCTGGTGTAGATGCTCCAACCTCACACCCCCAATCAACAGAAGCCTGAATTCTCCTCTTTCACTTACATTCACTGAGGCCAGTCCACTGACTACCACCACAAAGGCCTTGTGTTACAGAGCTAGTGACTAGGGAGATGTCTGGTTCTAAACTGAGTCAAGTCAGGAAGGAGCTAAGGAAACAAGACAAAAAAGAGTTGTGCTTCTGAGCTGGAGGAAGCCAACTGGTGCCCAAAGAGCTGGTCACATAATTTCTGTAAAATGTCATCGAAATGAGTACCCCTGAAGGAAGAGGACAGAGACTTCCTCCCAAGCTCTTCATAGTTCTGATGCTTCTGGCACAGGTCAGGGACTGGTGGGCTCTGCCTGCAATGGACCAACAGTGGGAGAAATGGCTCTGGGAGTTGAGCCTGCTGCCTTCACCACAGCCCAGACTTGCAGAGTCTCAGAGAAACAGAAGTTCTCGAGATGGTGGGTCACACCCCTTTCCTTTCACCGAACGGCAACTCAAGAAGCTGTCAAAGTTTACCTCAGCTCGTTGGGTTTCTGAGACTTCTGTCGTATCTTATAAGCCCCTGGAAAGGAATCAACACATGTTGCAGGGCATTCTGCTTAGAACAGAGGACCCCTGAGAGGCAGCTCCTCCTTCCCTGCAGGAGTCACCCACAGCCTTCAAGGGAGATAAACGACACTGTGGAGGGTTTCGAGGTCGAGAATCCTCTGATGGCGCAGTTCAGAACAGAGTGCTGGGCAGGAAGGGCCCTGATGGGAGGGACATAATTAGCAGGAAGCATTTGGCTTCCTTTGTATGGTGCGCATGAGCACAAGAAACGACGCTGAATTTCTGAACGGTGTGTAACAACATCAGGGCACTGCCTTCTCCCCAGGACTATAGGTGGGAAACACTGAACACAGGATTTGAAATAAAGTCATATGGTCCTGTTATTTCACCGACTTTTGGGTTTTTTTGGTACAGCGTTGACACTGTTTTCTACACAAACTTCTCTTCCCACCATTTTTATAGAAGACCAACCAGCATTCCAAAAGTGGACTTCAGCAAGCAGAGGCTGCCCCATGATCGGTTAATTAATGTTTGCAACAAAAAAAGAGACTATATATTGGACATAGAAGCATTTAAGGAAACATCCAAAATAGAAAAATCCAAGAAGAAAACACTTTAACCCTTTACTCTTGATGTTTCATCTTCTTAGTGTCCAGGGTCACTAAAAATGATATACAGTAAGATCTAAAGAATAAGGCTAATTTAATTTAAGTGAGCACTCATGAAAAACTTACCTACACAGAGTAAGTGAATCACAGCCCAGAAATATCCATCTGGATCGAACTGTAACACAGGATTAAAAAAAAAAAAGATGTAAGTACAGCAGACCCTCTAATCTGTAGTTATGCTTTAATGGGTTGAATTTCTTTTACTCAACCATGGTCTGAAAATAGTACGTAAATTAAGACGTATTGAGAGAAATATCATATTCATATAATTTTTAGTCCTTTATTCACTTTTCTAATAGTTTTATAATTGTTCTTAGTATTATCAGAGGTATATAAGTACAGCGAAAAATGCAGCATCTATAGCATTCAGTACTATCCACAGTTTCAGATATCCACTGGGGGTCTTGAAAAGTATCCCCTAATCCCCTAAGGGGGCAAAAATAGGACCCAAGATGGTGATCAGAAATCTTAAAATGTCATGCACAGTGCCAAGACAGGACTGCAAGACAGGGGCCTCTCTGCCTCCAGCACCTATTCCCCATGCCCCACATGGCCCCCACTGTGTCTCTAAAAGCTCATCTCATGGTGTCATCTATTGTTTAAAGTCAGTAACTTTAGGGTAAAATCCAAACTCATGATGCCCAGGTATCCCTGACAAGCCCCTGTCATTTCTTCAGTCCCATACATCCCCTCCTCTCTAGAGAAAGTACCTGCATGTCCCAAGCATGAATACTTCTCCCACCAACTCTGCTGAGGGGCCTTCCCAGCTCTTCCCACCTTAATTTTTCTCCATAGGAGCTTATATCATCCGCTATACTCTATTTTACTTACCCCTACCTATATACCCCTCCACCCCCAACCAGATTATAAATTCTATGGAGGACAGATTAGTACAGCGGCACAACAGAGCCAGAGGTCAGCAGAGTCACAGGATACTCAGGACACCTGTAGGATTTGGCCCACACTTGCTCTCTTCTCCTGGCTACCCTTGAAGATGTAGGTCCAGAGTCTGGCTCTGGCATCAGGAAGGTCCAGGTTAAATTCTAATGCATCCACTTATTTTTTTTAGCTGGTGACCTTTCAGGCCTCATTACTCTTTAGCTATGAAATAGAGATAATAATAGTTATTACCCTTGTGAAATTGTTGCGAGATTTTAAATAAAATAAGACACATGGAGCATTGGCCCAGAGCCTGGCACACAGCAGGCTCCCTATAATTGTCAGCTATTCCTACTTCCCAAGTCCCCAGATCTTCATAGGTGCCTCACAGCATCCCACAGCTCCCAGGGATAGAGCTCTAGCTGCCCTGGGTTATAATTATCTGTTTATAGTCTTTTCCCCTCCCCCTTGCTCTGACTAAACTCCAGCTTCTGCCTGGATGTGGCTGATTCTTCTTCTTTGTGCCCCAGTGTCTGGCTTAGTGCCTGACACTTGATGGGGACTTAATACACGCTGTGGGAGAAAAAGGAAAAAAGAGCCAGCAATGAGCTGCCTACTGGGTAGAGGCCATCCTCCCTGCCTAATAAGAAAAACTCAGGATAACAAAGTGAAAATCACTACAGAGGAGGCCCCTGGGATAAGAGGTAAAATCCACCTCGCCACTGTGTGTGAGGCTGCGACAACGTGGACACTGGACTGCAGGTCCTCCAGGCGTGTGGAGACTGCACAGAGAAAGGGCTTGGCGGGCCACACTGTGGCCTTGGGGAGAACACAAAGACCTGAAAGGGGTTCACTTGACCAAAAAGGTGCCCAGCCTGAAACTTGTAACCGCCTTTGCACAGGCCAGGGTTATCCTGATTCTAAAAAGAAGGACCAGGATATTCTGCTCAGACACCAGGCTTCCCAGAGTAAAAGGTTCTTGGAAAGCAAAATGAGTTTACCTGAACGTACCTGGGAGTCGTTGAAGGGGAGGCATCCTGCAGCGGCCAGAAGGAAGAGGACACTGGAAGACAGGAAACACGGAGCTCCCATCAGAGGGTTCCGCAGAGAGGAGGCCGAGACACACCAGCTGGAGGTTGATGAGCAACCAGATGGACCAAGCTCAGTTCCCCTGTTCATCCTCTGAGAAACCTACCACCTATGCAGGTTTCCAATTAGGTGCTCAACTCGTAACTGGTTCTGTGGTGCTCTGCATTTTCCCAGAGACAGCCATGCAGGGCCTCAGCAGGTCACAGCGAGCTCATTCAAAAAACAAAATCGAAACCTCACAATGCCTATCGAAGATGTAATAAAAGATTTTTAGAACCCCAATCCCCCAAAATTCACTAGCGAAAAATTGGACAATCAGACTACAACGATGTCACTTACCAAAAACAAAACACTGTAACAAATTAAAATTAAAATCAGAGTCAGAAAATGGAGTAGTGGTTTGCTGGAGGAAAGAGGGGTGGGATGGGTAAAATGGGTGAAGGGGATCAAAATGTACAAACTCTTAGTTACAAAAGAAATGAGTGGAGGAGATACAACGTACACCATGGTGACTATAATCAATAAAATGGTTTGTAAATTTTACAGATGCCAAGAAAAGATAGCAAACAGATCATTTCACAATGTAAACAATGCCAAATCACTAGGCAGTATACCTAAAACTAAAATAATGCCCAATGTCGATGATACTTCAATTTAAAAAGTTCTAGTTCAACAATCTCAAGGAAAAAAAAAGAAGCACCGTGAAAAACACATTAAAATAGTTTATGCATCACCTTAATCAAATGATCAAATTTACTCTCTCCAATAATGTAAAGTGCTACATCATGTGCCTCCAGATATAATGTAGTGAGAAGAGCACAATGCACAGGCAATGAAAGCTAGAAATGCCTCAGACACAGTCCCATGGGGTTGAGGAAAGATGGGGGAACATCCAGGTTTAAGACAGTTGCTGGGTTTCCACCAAACTTGGCCTTGAGCAATCCTCAACTGTGTCAGGAATTAGTGAGCTTTACTGCCTCTTGTTAACACCCGCTCATCTTTTAAACAAGAGCATGAGTTTTGACTTTTTTTTTTTCAAGTAGCAGCCTGTAATAAAGATCAAAAAGGAGATTGGATGAAAACCCCAAGATACTTGAAGCAAAAAGTCCTAAATCCACGAATCAGAGCATCTCTGTTGGTTGTCTACCTACAGGACTGAGCTTCTGAGCTATTGTAGAGGAGGCAGGACGCAGCAGGAGAACATGGCACCCAGGTTACAGTGAGTACACCCGGGGCAGAGGTACCTGCCTGAGGGCCCAGTCGAGGAAACTGAGGCCTGCAGCGGATGAAACCAGCCCGTGGTCACTTTGCTGTGGCCCAGGACCACAACTCACATCTCTGTACTTGAAAGCCAGTACTGCTCCCACCTTGGGAAATTGTAAAAACCCAATAAACTGCAAACATCACTTAAATAATGTTGAGCTGCTCCATTTTCATCATCCATCATTACTGCACAACGCTTAGTGAAGTTTTGGGCACTGATGGCTGAAATCTAGCACAAGCTGTTTTTCCCTTAGGAATAAAATATTTCAGAGAAAAAAAAAGTCGAAAAGATAGCCAATTTTAGAATAAGAAAGGAGGGACATATGAGTGTTTACAGTAACTTCCTCTGTCAACTCTCAAGTATGAATCCTCAACAGTGTATCATCGAAGATAAAAATCAGGTTAAATTTTATATTTTAGAAGTTCTTGGATTTTTGGAAAAAAAAGAAAAACAAGAAAACTTACCTACAGATTTTTGCAGGAGATGTTTTCTATATGAAAATAAAGAGATTTACAATTAGTCTTAAAAAGCTTTCTCCCTCTTAAAAATCTATTTAGGTCAAAAGGGAAATAAATTCTGAGTAAGTTTACTGGGGCTTAACAGCTTGCTGGACTTGAGTATTTGTTGGGCTTCTCTGCCTGGATCAAATGAAGGATGACTCAGTGGTTCGGAGTTGCGTCATTTTGGCAAAGCTTTCTGGATATGTAGTTTTTACCACTTTTACCATGAGAATGATGTTTACTCAAGAAAAAACCAAATGACACCAAGACCACGCTTTCAAAAATCGTATACACTAAGAAAAGGAGAAAGAGAAATCAATGTAAATGGGGAAAGAAATTAAGCTCTTTTTTCAGTTTCTCATCCAGTCTGTCTCTTTATATTTTCCTTCACGAATCCAGCTCTGACTCTGAATAGTGCTACAAATTATCTGGTATATATACATTTTAAAAAAAAATGAAGAATGGACTTTTCATTCCACACTGAGAAAGAAGAAAAAGACAAAGACAGACTGGGGAAATCGGCACTTGTCACTTAACGCTCCCTGAAATGAATAAATTCTCATGTGGACTCTCCCTATATCAACTTCTTTTTACTGGTCAGTTTAAGGGAATTAGTCCTTTGCATTTAGGGAGAAAGTTCTGGAAGGGAGAAGCCTAGATTTTCCTTTATTTGATAGGGAATATGGCCAGATAGGATAACAGATTAATTCTGAACATTTCAGAGGGATGACTTTGCTAGTTGAGGCCATAATACCAGTTCAGATAAAGTGTGACGAATGAACATGTAGTTTAAAAGTGAAGTTCTGGCAGAGGCTACAAATATTATCTCGAATTTTCATGCATTACTAAATAACCCCATTCCATTGTTTATTTTCATAAACAGACTCTGATCGTCTACAAAGCAGCAGCTGCCTTCTTTAGACCCTTTGGTCTCCTATCTTTGTGGAATCTGCCTCAGCAGAGACCAAACCAACCTTGACTCCACTGCCACCTGGTGGGGACACAGCCCTTCCATTCGGAAAAGATGACCCAACTTCCAACACTTGGATAATGCCCATCAGGGGAAAAGGTGTCACTAAAAGATTTTGAGCTGACTATAATGTGCCTTGACAGCCTGGTGGGAGAGCAGGGATGGAGAGACAGAGATGAGACTCCGGCTGTTCCATGAGCAGCGCGTCCACTGGCAACTACTCGGAGCTTTTATTTGTTTTAGGCAGCAAATGCATCCAGTTCCACAGAGGAGACTCTTTTCTACTTTAAACTCTTCTGACAAAAGGAGCCCAGAGTCTGAGATATGCAGAGTAAAAACAAGTGACAAATTCATGACTGAGCTCCAATCCCTTAGGCCTCAAAAACATCTGAGGAGTTCATGTCAGAGCACTTGCCTTCTCAGACCCCTCGGTTTAAAAATCACCCTGTAAGCAGTCCTAGTGTCTCAGGGTTCTGAACGGCTCAGTATAAATCTTCAAAATTCATATTGCCAAAAATATCAGTAGACAGCTAACCTTACTCCTGGTTAGCTAGTTTCCTTGGGGGCTACTCTGACTCAGGAGCTGTTCTAAAGGCTCTTGATGTGAGGGGTTAATTAGGAGGTTAATTAGGGGTTAATTAGTGCTATGAGGGCACTAAGACACAAAGACATGAGGTAAGTGGTCCAAGGTCACAGGGTTTGGGTCCAGGTCACGTAGTTCTATAGCCTGACCCTTTATCAACTTGATCAGTTCTATCAACCATGTCAGCTTTATGCTACAGCCCGCCTTTCAGGTCACTAGACTTGACTGCTGCTTCCTCTGCCTGCTGGCAGTGAACTTTCTCCTTATCTACTTTGAAAGCTCCTATGCAGCCCATGCAAGTTCAAATCTAGTTCCTGGATCTGCCAAGCAGACTCATCGGTGGATGGACGGATGGACAGACGGACACATACACACACACACACACACACACACACACACACACACCCCACTAGTTCAACCACACCCCTGTTCTGGTCCATATGACATTCTAGGAGCATCATAGTCCATGTTTACACATCAGCTCCTTCCCTGGATCTGAGTTCTGTGAGTGACAAATGTGTCCTCTACATGTCTAGCTTTAGGCCTAGCAAGATGCTTGATACATAATGTATATTTAATAATGTTGAACAAATGAATGAATACCAGCACTGTAATGTTAAACTGTGATGAACATATCTGCAAGGGAGTAAGACTAATTCCACAATATAAACTTGACCTTACAGTCAAACTGTGCCTGTGTGTGCTTATGTGTGTGCACATGCACGCAGACAAAAAACTAGCTGCGGAGGACAATGAACCATAGTTCCAGAGAGAGTTTATTCTCATACTCTGGAAATGAAGTCATGAGGAGGTCAACTTTACAAAGTCAACTCTAGTAAAACAGATAGTAGACCAAAGGCCCTGTTCGTGAGTTGGAATTAATAGTCTGAGAGGCAGCATGAACTGTGCTCCTCACATTATCTGGTAGCTCCCTCAAGTCTCCAGGCTGACCGAGAGGAATGCAAACCCAGTGAAGAACCAATCACAGCAAACAGTAAATGTTGGCAAGGGTAGAGGGACAAAGGAATTCTTACACACTGTTGGTGGGAGTGTAAAACGGTGCAATATTACAGAAAGCAGTATTCCATTTTCAAAAACTTAAGAATGGAAATACCACATGATCCCGTTATTCCTCTGCTGGGTATTACCCCTAAAAACACAATAACACTAATTCACAGAGATACATGCATCCTCTGTTGACTGCAGTGCTGTTTGTCATAGCTAACAGCTAGAAACAACCTAAGTAACCATTGACAGGTGAGTAGATAAAGGAGATGTGATATAGATACACTGGGGAATACTACTCAGCTATTAAAAAGATGAAATCTTCCCAATCACAGTACATTGAGGGACACAAGAAGGGATAATGTCTATTAACAGAAGCCATAAAGAGAAAGTTAGTGTGATATCACTCATATGTGATATACAGAGAAACCAAGCAAATAAAGGAACTAAATCAAACAAAATAGACTTGTCACAAAAAGCAAATTAATGATTTCAAAAAGAGAAGTGGGGGTGGGCAAATTAGATAGAGGGGATCAACTGTATAGTGAAGGAAGAACTAAAATGGTGGTGAACTTAACTCATAACATATAGACACAGACTTCACTGCAATGCATGCCTTCGATATACATAATGCTGATGCACTGTTCTGTCCATCAAGTCAACTCAAATTTGAAAAAGAACATGTCACAGCAATCTTCATCACATCACAGACTGTAAACTAAACTATAAGAAAATGTATACAAGCCTATAGATAGGGACTGATCAACACATCATGGTCCATGAGAAGTGGAATGAAGACATGAATAGAGATTTCTGATAAATAGAAACTAGAACATATTTTATAATACTTTCCTCTGGAAAACAGAATTACAGTTGGTTTCTAGGGGTTTCCCCTCTGAGTTGTCTACAAATTATTACAGCTTACTACATGCACCAAGGAAAGAACTTTCTCTTTTTTTAGTAACAAAGACAAGTAATTCCCTCAAGAGTTTTCTAATTGCCCTGATAAGAAATGATGTTGTTTTATGTTCTAATACAGTGAAACCAAAGGAAATGGTATTTATCCAATTCCATCCAAGGACAGGTCCTCTCGGCTTGGACATCTGCTTCCTAGTCTCTGTGTGATGGAAATACCCCTGAGGTCTCTCCAGCCTCATGTTCTTCACTCACCCCCTATGCAGCCGGCCTTGTCCATCAGGAAGCAAAACCCTGTGGAGAGGGCTGGATCTCAGCCCTAAAGCAGGTAAATGTTCATTGTAGATTCACAGAAAATTATCCAATTTATTCAATTTTTTTTTTTTTTTAAGGATAGGTGCAGGCAGGAATGAAGGGGAGCAGAGGCAGTCAGGTAGGAAGAGAGAGGAGTAACACTTTATTTCAGTTGTTTCCACCGCCCCCAGGACTAGAACTGGTGATGTGTGTGTGTGGACTGCACTCAGCTGCTACTCCACCAGGGCACACCACATTTTTGGAGTTTGAGTGGCATGAGTGAGTCTCCCAAAACCCAGGAAGTTCTTGGGGAGTTTCTGAACCTGAAACTTCAGCAACTAGTTAGTGACTTGAGCTCCCTGTAATTGACAGGGCTCAGGGGAAGCAGACAGACACAGGGGAAAATCAGACTATGTTTCATGGAAACTAAGATTGTAAAATGGCCTAGTATTGCATATACTATCAAGAAAGAAAAAATTAGACAAGGACACACCATTGATATAAAAGAATTTCAACTTCAGTAGTGAAAAGTTTTTAATACGAAACAAACAAACCAACAGTCCATGTTCGTATTAGTGAAATAGGGGAATTGCAACATGGTGTGTTAAGAAAATGTGCAAGAAAGGTGCCATACTCCTAAGGGTCAGGGAGGACTCAAACTGCAGGTAGATGCGCTGAGAGCCTGGCTGCCACCACATCCCCTCGCACCTCTGCAATCCTCCCTCCTCCACAGATGGCTGAGTGAGATTTTAACTGTGAATCCTGTCACTTCTACCGCACTCAGTGCAAATTCCAAAATTGTCACTCAGCCTCAAAGGTCTCCAGCCTCATCCACTCTTTCTTACCAAGTTCCAGACACATTGCTCCAAAGTGACTTCGGCCACGTCTCTCCCTACACCTCGTCCTTTGCACCTGTTGTTTCCTTTTCCTGGGAACCATCCCTTTCCACCTGCCCAGTCTTTGTGTTTAAGGTCACTGTCCAGTATGGCATTCCAGGCCACACAGTCTAGCAGGTCTGTCTCATGAGTCACTGAAGGCCTGTCTCTCCTCTAAACTGATGCCCCAAAGAGCGGCAGCCATGCCTCCTGTTGACCCCTAGCCTGGCACAGAGGGAGCATCCGCAGGTACAGAGGAGTTACTCAGAGTGAATGAAGAGGTGCTTGAAGAGGTTCACCCACAGATCTGAGGAGAGAAACATCACACCATGGTCTAGGAAATGTGAGAAGTTTAGCTGTAGTTACAATTTCTAAAACTCAAGAAAGGGGGAAGGGTCCAGAGTAAGGCACAGGTAGGTCATGGGCAGCTCCTGGAGGGCTGTATGCAGGTTGATGTGATTAGATCTGTGTTTCAAAAAGGTTACTCCAGTGCAATGTGGACAGAGGTGAGTGTGGAGAGAGGCAGGGACAGAGAAACCAGCCAGGACACCGCTACACAGCTCTCAGGTGGCTCCGTGTTCCCGGCCTCTGACAGGTGACGGCACGCACAGGCAGTGATCATCGTCTACCCCAGGACTGTTCAGTCCAAGCCCCACATGGCTGCCCCAAGGGCTCAGGGGAGCAAGACCTCATTCCTCATGTAAACCGGCACAGCCACTTTAGAAAAGAGTATGGAAGCTCCTCAAAAAGTTAAAAAGACAAGAACCTACAAGCAACAATTCCACCTCTAGTCTCTCTCTGAAGAATAGGAAAATGCTAATTTGAAGACTCTGTGCACCCGTGTTCACTGCAGCACTATTTACGACAGCCAAAAATTAGAAAAAATCTTGTGTCCATCTACAGATGACTTGACAAGATGACGTGGTATGAACACACGCAAGGGTATGTATGCCACCACTGGGCAGGTCTACATCTAGATCCACAGATACGTATGACAATATCTCGCCATTTACGTCAGGCAGGGAACTAGAGGGGATTATGCTAAATGAAGTAAGTCATAAGGAGAAAGACAAGTAACAGATGATCTCGCTCATATGTAGAATATAAAGAAAGAAAGCAAACAGACAAGCCAAAATGACGGCAACAACAGAACTGACACTATCAAAGATGAAGGGGGTGAAGAGCAGGACAAAGGGTATTTGGGATCCTGTGGACAGTGATGGAGGATTATCAGAAATCTGGCAGTGGGTCTGCTCTGGTGTGTTATGATGTATTTGATGAAGATTAGCCTGCACATCTAAAAATTGATTTGTGTTTTTAAATCAGTTACCCTGATGAGAGAGAGAGCGCACGCGCAGACACTAGAGCAGGAGAGTACAAGCAGCTCCTTCCTTGGCTCTTAGCCAGGCAGCCCCAAGAAAGAGATGGGGACCTGCAATCAGGTGGCAACAGCAGTGGGAATGGAAATGAAGGGAGAGGTTCAGTAACAGACTGGGTGTGCAGGAAGGGAGACCAAGCTGTCTAAGGGGACCCCTATACTTCCAACTTGGAGATGTTGCCCAGGACTGGGATTACCAAGTGAGAAGCAGGTTGGGGAAACTGCAGTTCCACTTTGATTTCAGATGCTGGGAACGACACAGACAGACAACCAGAGAGGACAGCAGGCCATGGGGATCGGAGCTCAAGGCTGGAGATTGGGACTGAGGAGTCCCAGGGAGCTGAAGGTGGCTGGTGTCACGGATGTCTGAGCTAGTCAGGAAGCGCGTGGCATGAAAACACAGGGCTCCTCAGACAGAGCCCTGGAAGACCTTCAGGGGAGAACAAAGGACAAGGAAGAGAAGGATGGCGGCTGTGGAGGAAAAGCCAAAAGCTCAAGAAGAGAACCAGTAGGGAGCAGGGCAATGAAGGTCCAGGGCACCAAAAAAAGTGGGGTAGGGTGATGAGTGGTATAAAAGGGCAAAAGAATCACATGAAAGAACCATCGTTGGATTCAACCAGAACAACTGCAGGGCAACGAGAGCAGGAGCAAGAATGGGCTGAAGGTGAGAGGGACACAAGGACGTGGACAGAGGCTGGCCTCTGCGGCACTGCGGGGAGGAACAGCAAGGGTGAGAGAGACAGAGGCGGAGGGGGTGGCCGGGAAAACAGCGTGAGTGCTGCTTTTATAAACCAGCCTTCCGGAGCTGAGTCAGTGCGTGTCAGCCTGTCCGGGCCTTCGCCATCGTTGGTGGACTGAGAGCAGTGAGCCTGTCTGTGGACTCCGGGAAATACGCCAGAAAAGAGGGAGAGGTTAACTACCCAGGAGAGAGAAGGTAACTGATGGGCCTGCCTCTGAGGAGCAGGTGGGATGACAGAGGGCACACAAGTGTGCAGTGCAGCCTCAGCCGCAGGAAGGACACCTCGCTCCCGTGAGACCTGTAAAAAGTGTGCTGCCTCAATGGCTGACTAGCCTCTCTACTGTCTGAAAATTCCAAAAAATCGATGCGCCCTGGTGGAGTAGCGGTTAAGTCAGCTGCCTCTGATAGACAGCACAGTCCATGTACATCCCAGGACCCAGGTTCATGTCTTGGGTTCAGGGGAAACAACCAATGCAAACAACTAAATAAAAATAAGTGAAGTGCTTCTTCCTTCTCTCTCTCTTTCTTCCTGCCTGCTCGCCTTCATTCCTGCCTGCACCTTTCCTTAAAAAACAAACAAAACTTGATATGAAGCCATTTCAACTAGGCAAATGCAAGATAAAAAAAGAACCCCTGAAAGAGGAATCAAATGAAAACCACCGCCAATAAAGTTAGCAACCACAACTAACACGTCAGAGCACCTACTAGGTGCCAGAAGCTGCTAAAAGCGCTTAGTGCGTGGGCCTCATTGTATCCTCCCAACAACTCTGTGAGTTGGGTAACAATACTACTCCCTTTTCACAGATGGAGGCGCATAAGTTAAAGGAGTGTTCTAGCTGGTGTGAAGCAGAGCTGGGAATGGAAAGAAAAGTGTACTTCCCCAGGGTGGAACTAATGTTCCCTCCCACCCTGCGTGAGGTTCTGCCACATATTTCCACATGGCACTGGGATGAACGGTAACAGGACTGCTTCCCTCACCAGCCCACAATTCCTCCTTGTACCCACAAGGCCCTGGCTCAGCTCTGTCCTGGTGTGGAAGTCCATTCAGATCAACAAGCGTTCCCACGCACATTTGGTCAACCGAAGGGATGTCAAAACCATGATCCTTGAAATTAGCCACCATTGTCAGCCGGTCTTAAATGGAAACAGATGGCTGAGAATGGTAGACACTAAAAAAAAAAAGCGTGTTTCTGAAATTTCAAGCAAGGGAAGAGAAACTAGCATTTTGCATTATTATTTACCTCTTTCTGAAAACACTTCTGGTGCCCACAGATGATAACTTCAGCTACATTATGCAAAATGAGAAACACAGGAATGGCCTGAAAGAAAACAGAATAATAAGCATGAAAATATTTTCTTTGATCTCATAATTGCATAATTCTTGATTTCTGCTTAAAAATAAAGATCCGTGGGAACATTTGGCATTCACATATATAAGCCACTCCAGCAAAAACTCTTCCACAAGGATTCTTGCTCTCTGTTGTAGTATATCCTTCTTGGTAGGGTGGCTAGAGAGGCATCCTCCTCTGAGTATTGTCATCAATAAGTATCTATTAAGCACTTACTAGGTGTGAGGTGCCAGGTGACAGGGAAACATCCCATGAAGAGGGGGACATGTGATAGGGAGACTCTTCCTATAGAGGTAAGAGCTCTGGTGGGTTGCACAGAAAAGCAATCTTGCCCCAGTGTGTGGAGAGCAAGGGTTCACGGAGGAAGTGAAGTCCTGAATGATGAGCTAGAGCGAGACGAACAAAAAGAGGAGGTTAGAGAGTCGCAGGGAGAGAAATACACCAGGGCTTAGACTGGATACCTAGTCGGCCTCCTCTGAAGACCAGTGGGGAGCTGAGCATGGTGGATGATGAAGTGGAAGGGAGAAGTCTGAGGCAATAGAGGAAGGTAGAGACACAGGGAATCAAGAACATCCAAAGTTCAAAGGAGCCGCTGAAGAGTGTTAAAGTAGACAAGATACATGATTTGAGCTGCATCTTCCAAGGAATTCAGGCAAAAGTATAGGCACGAAAAATGCCCCCTAAAGAGATTCACATCCTAATCCCTCACTGGGAATGCTACCTCATATAACAACAACAAAAAAAGTGGTCTCTGCAAATGTGACTAGGTTGACTATCTTGAGATGGGGAATTCATATCAATGTGATCACAGAGGCCGAGATTAGAGTGATGCAGTCACAAGCAAAGGAATGCTTGCTGACTTCAGACTTTCGGTCTTCAGAACAGGCAGAGAATAAATTTCTGTTTAAAGCCATCCAAGTACATAGTCATTTGTTAGAGTAGCTGTAATTTCTATAAAAAATTAACACGAGGAATGACAAATTGGTGACTTGAACTTAGTAGCATCAGTGAGAGGATAGAGATGAAATCTTTAAGAGACTAAACTGAGATAAATATTTGACTGCACATTAACTATGGATGGATTGTTGGCTAAGAACACTATGTCTCCTTTTTTGAAAATCTTGATAAGGTAAAAGGAAAAAATTAAGAAGCAGGGATTTTGTTATTGTCTTTGTGATGATGATATTCCTAAAAGTCAGTAAAAGATGAAGAACAAGCCAAGGTCTAGGACACAGACTGGGTTTCAGGCCCCAATCCCACCACCTGCCAGTAGAGCAGGGCTCTCATCCAAACTTCAGTTTGCTTCTCTATGAGAATGACAATGTCTATGATCTGATTTTACCGGAGTGATGGAGATAACATAGGTGAAGGACCTGGATGAGGGGCTCAGCAGCCCTGCTTGAAAAGTTGTCGGTGTTAACTGGTAGCCTGCCCTCAGAAGCCTTGATGGAAGACTCTGAGTCTGGGAACCATTCCAGCTTAGAGAGCATGCTAAAGATGATGTAAGTGGGCACAGCCTTTATCCTATTGGAGGACACACAGACAGACAGACAGACATGCGTATACAGACATGTATGTTTATATAGTTGTTGGCAAGGACGTCTTTTTTCTTTTTTAAAATTGAAGTAACATTGGTTTACAACACAATGTAAGTTTTAGATGCACTGGTCCAGTTTCAAATATATAACAACATACCATGCCAACCACCAAATTTCTAAGAATCCTCCTGAAGGTTATATTTGTACACTGTTTCTAAAACCCTGATAACCTTTGAGCTCTGCTCTAAAATATTTTGTTCTAACTTGCACTTTTTTGTTTTTCTTTTTGAGTTCCTGCCTTAATTTTTCTTGTAATTTTAACATTTTCTACTCAGGCTATCTTTTATTAAAAAGTCCTTCTCAAATTGTTTTTCCCTTTTAAAATCAAACTTAAAGTTTAATCAATTTCTATTTTTCCATTTGTCTTTTGTGCTTTTTTCATTCCTCTTTTAAGTTTTTCTATTTTGATTTATTTTTATATGTTTTAAGATTATTAAAGACAGAACGTTTTACATAGGCTCTATCCATTAGGGCCATGCTTGGCAAACTTGAGTCCTGGCTTCCAGTTCTTGGCTGAGAAGACAACAAAAAAAATCCTGGACAGATTAATCATGTGGCATATGACAGTGAGTATGAAAAGACAACCTGGATCTTATTTACTTAAAGTTGAATCCTTATTTAAAATGCTTTTGCCTCCTTGACTATAGAATCAGTAATCAAACCAGATTAAGGGTGGAAATTATAGAACTCTAGACTCTAACTCTAGACCTCAAGGAGGCTTAATTTTCTATTCTATGAACCACAGGTAGACTTCTCAATTTCCATGGGCCTACTCTGATCAGATTCTGGAAAAGGAACTATCTACAGATAAAAAAACTGCTTTTAAAGCACACTAATAATAGCTTCCAAAATGTGTTAAGCACTAAGCTAATTATCTTATTTGCAGGTTCTTATTTAAACCTCCTCCCAACAACTCCTAAAAAAAAAATTGCAGGTTCTTATTTAAACCTTCTCTCAATAACTCCTGCTCCTAACATCTGTGAGTGAATGCTATTGCCCTGATTGACAGACAAGGAAAACTGAAGCCTAGAAGACTGGACAACTTGAGCAGCTCACAGCTAGTGTCGGGGCAGAGCATGACGCCAATCCACACCTGTCTCACAGCAAAGCCCACATTCTCGGTCTGGTGTTAGAAAGCCCATGTTACATCAGGCTCCCAGTGAAGGCTTCCTGGATCTACAACTGTCCAAAGTTCAATGTAAGTGGTGTGTTCCAAATCCTGTCGATCTGCTTCCTCCAGTAATAAAACTGGTATGATCGCAAATAAATGAAGTCAGAGAAAATGCTGTACCATTTTTTTGAAGCATGTTTATTTTATTTTTATTTAGTTGATCACACTGGTTGCTTTCTCCTTGGACTCAGGACTCAGGGGTGTGTGGCCTACGTTCCTGACCTAACAGCTGCTCTACCAGGGAGTGTCTCTATGACATTTTTTACAGGAACAATTTCCACTTCTTTTTCTACTCAGAAGCTTACAGGCTTTGGACAGTTATTCTACAATTGACTCTATCAACTTCTGGAGATAGCAAAAACAAGATTAGGGCAGTGTGCAACTTAATTAAATCTGATTTTTCTTGGTCTCTAGTGCTACACAAAAGTTCCTACCTGAGCTATGCTCCGCTAATTTAAGAGACCTGTTAGTGACTGGTTCTTTAGGAAAACCTGCCTTTTATCATCATTATGGAATCACGTTGGTTTATCAAGACTTACTTTTTTGTAAAATCAGATAAAAGTTCTGTGAGATGATAACAAGCAATAACAATAGCTAAGATATAGTGAATGCTTAATGTGTGCCAGATATTATTCTAACAGTTTTTATATATTTAATCTTCATAACTCTATAAGGTAGGTAGCATTAACATGCCCATTTTGCAGGTGAGAAAACTGAGAGACTTATTCAGGTTCTCTTTTTTAAACTGCGTCTTCATAGATGCTTTATTTAGATGCTTGCTAAGTAAGACGTCAGATAAATAAGTATCTTCTTCCACTTTAGCAATAACTTCAGGTATGGGCTCAACAACGAAAGTTCCTAACAACATTCATCTTTCATCGGGAAAATGGCTAAGATCAACAACCACAAAGACCCAATCATCGTTTTTGAGGCAAAATGTTTTAAGTTATAGAATTCAAAGACACTGAAGGTCAATTCATTTAGTTCCTTAGGGGCACAATTTACAACTAATTTATTCTTCGAGTTCATTACTTAATATTCAACATCTATCCACGTACCACTGGGAATATTTCTCAGGTTGTAAGAAGGTGATATCTATTTCTTAAAGTTTGTCCATTTTTCCCATGCTTCAGAGTGGAATTTTAAAGCCTCTTATTCATTGTTGTTACTCATTCAAGTATTGGAAGTGACTTAGGACAGTCTTCTATGGAAAATCCTGGCCTGGCCCACAAGCAGGGCCCAGGTCACTCTGCAGAGGTGTGGATGACTCCTGTTTTCAAGCATGAGTCCTGGGTTAGCTTCTTAATTTTTCTAAAAGACTGTCAATACTGCCTACTCTTGGGTGACTTTTAAATACGTGGGTGTGGCCTGATTCTTTAAAATAGAATCATTGCACTCCCAGCCCTTGCTTAAGAATGTAACTTAGAACTGCTGGCCGTACAATTTTTATCAAAATTGTGCGTGCCAGAAAGAATGTTCCTAGAAGATTGCCTAAGGGCAGTGTGCCCACGAAGAAAGGGGCCCGATAACCAGAGAGCTGTGGTTCAAGTCCCAGAGCACAGCTCCTTCTGTGTTATGTCTTTATGACTCCAAAATAACTAAAAAGCCTAGAATCTGGACACTGCTGTGTTTGTCATAGGTCATTACTGAAGAAGCTGTCTCACGAAGTGGTTCCCCTTATTCTCTGTGAAGACTCAGAACCTTAGAGCAAGGAGGAATTTTGCTGTTTAGCAATGAAGCACTGAGAGTCTTCTAACATTTGTATTTGGCTGTAGAAAGCAGAGTTGAATTCAAGGCCCAACTATATTTATTTTGTAAGATAACGCCAGCACAAATTTCTATGTGCTAATTCTCTCCGTGGTCTCACCAGTTCTTCGCTAATTAGATTTCATAACTTTTCTTTAAAATTATTTTTTTTATTTAGTGTAAAAACTGAGGAAATGTGAGTAAAGACTTTGGTGAATAATAACATATCAATAGTGGTCCATTAATTATAATTAATATAATATATTAATATATGACGTGCTGAAAAATAAGATTGAGGCACACCCTGGTGGAGCAGCAGTTGGGTCACTTGCCTCTGAAGACGCAGGCCACATACTCCTGGTTTTCACTCCCGGGTATGCGGGGAAGCAAGCCAGTGTGAACAATTAAATGAAAATAAAAAATAAAGATACTTCTTCCTCCTCTCTCTTCCTGCCTGTCTGCTTTACTTGCCTTCATTCCTGCCTGCACCTTTCCTTTAAAAAAAATAATATGGAGATCTGATTTGCTTTATTAAACAATTCTGGCAGCATCCTATCTAACAAGTAGAAAGGTATTGCCTTTTCTTTCAAAATTCCATTCATAAAAAATGGTTTATCTTATTTTAATCCTAATTATTCTTTGAAGACACCATACATCCCTTTTAGAAGATGGTGAGGTATTTGAATATGTTTACATGTATCCATATAAATGAATACATTCATAAATTTATTTGCATGAATGACATCTAAGTGTATATTTGCTTTAATTTTATTATTCTGTCATTAGATGACAAACTCCTCAAAGGCAGAGACCAGAATCCCATCTTCATCAGTGTGTCTCCAGCATCAGATCCAAACCATCTTTGTCCATTTGTGGATCACGGAAAGTGGCTGGCTTGTGTTTAGGGGCCTTGTTAGATGAAAAAATCAGCACCTGAAAAAATCAGGAGTTCCTCTGGCTGGGTGAGAGGCTAGAGTCAAGAATAGGTCTACAATCACACTGTGGCTAAAACTGCTTTACCGTAAAGCTAGAAAGATTTACTTAACTTCCTTTTCAAGTCTGTTGTTGCAAACTGATTTGACAGGGAGCTGGCGAAGACTTTCTCTAGCACGCAGGTGCTAATGGTAGAACTTTGTTCTCCAGATGAGCCAAATCTAATAAAAGTGGCAGGTGCCCTAGACTGCTGCGCCCTGAACCTACAAGAATCACTTACCTTCTAAGCTTGCCCTAACCCCAAGTTAGAAAGAAAGATGTGAGAGCTCTGCCTCCTGTCTCTTTGCCACTTAACATCATAAAATGCCTATTTTCCTCAAAACCCGGTGCCATGGTATTGGCTGAAGCATGTTGGGCAGTAGACCTTTGTTCAGTACAAGGGGCAGCACCAGTTCTCCAGGACACTCACTGAGGGCATAAATGAGAGCATATTTGCCCACTCTCAGTGAACTGCTATTTTTCTCTACTTTTTACCCAAATGCACAGAACTGAATTGAGTTCAATTAAACATGTAATCCTAACGGCCCAAGGGAGTCCTAAGGGAGGCCAGTGAGAACACATTATCATCTCCTCTTCAAATAAGCCTCAAGATAACCTCTATCACAGCAGATTTTAAAAAATAAATGTATACTTTTAATTGTGGAAAAATACACATGTAAAATTTACCACTTTACTATAGTGGCACTTAGTGCATTCACCATTTTGTGTAATGTCGCCACCATCCATCCACAAACTGAAACTCTGTACCCATTAAACTCCCTACTCCCCACGCAGCTCCTCCTGGTAACACCATTCTATTTTCTGTCTCTGTGAATTTGAGTACTGCAGGTACTTCATGTAAGTGGAAACGTTCTGTATTAGTCCTTTCGTGAGTGCTTATTTCATTTTAGCATAATGTCGAGGCTCAACTATATTACAGCATGTATCAGAAGATGAAATAATATCCTATTTTATGTATTTACTACATTCAGCTTATTCACCCATCTATGGACACTTAAGGTTGTTTCCACCTTTTGGATATTGTGAATAATGCTACTATGAAGAGGTATCTGTTCAAGTTTCAGTTTTCCATATTTGGGGGTATATATACCCAGAAGCAGAATTGCTTAGATAGTTCTATCTAATTTTTGAGGCTCCATCATACTGTTTTCTACAACAACTATACCACATTACATTCCGAACAGCAGTACATAAGGGTTCGAATTTCTCCAGGTCCTCACCATCTGTTTATTTTGTTTTGTTTGTTGATAAGAGCCATCCAATGAGTGTGAAGTGGTATCTCTTTATGGTTTAGGGTTTACATTTCCTTAATGATTTCTGATGTTGAATATCTTCATGGACTTAGTGGCCATTTGTATATTTTCTTTGGAGAAATGTCTACTTAAGTTCTTTGTTCAGTTATGAATTAGGTTATTTGGTATTTGTTTTTGAGTTTCAGAAGTTGTCTATATATTCTGAATAGTAACCACTGTCAAATGACAAAACTAAAGCACTTAGAGTTAACATGTTTAGTTTCTTTCATTGAAAGGAAAACAATCTACTGGGGGAGTACAGTGTCTCACAAGCAGGGGAGCACTCTTCCTAAGGGATTTGGGGCCAGAGTGAGTTTTACAGAGCCTTAGCAGCAACAACGGGGACAGGGCATGAGTGACTGGGTTTCCATATAGGATCTTACTTGGAAAGATCAAGGAAGGAAATGAATATTTATAGAGACCTGAGTTAAATTGGCATTGGGATTGGCCAACTAAATACACCGTATTTCAGTTCAAGTGGAGCATTTACAGGAACAGTGCAGTTTGCTGACATGGCACCTCAGACAGGAGCGGCTCCATCTTGGGCCAAGAAATTTATTTCAACATCTCTTATCAGTTAAATGATTTATAAATATTTTTACCCATTCAGGTCATTAGCTTTTAACTCTACCAATAATGTGCTTTGCTGTACCAATGCTTTCCACTTTGATGAAACTGAATTTGTCTATTTTGTTGTTTTTGTTGCATGTGTCTTAGGTGTTACATTTAAAAAATTATTGCCAATTCCAATGCTGTGAAGTTTTCCCCTGGACGCACAGTTTTAATAAGTCAGCCAGAAAGCTAACTTAAATCTAGAGGATGGGTTTACTCCTGCCACTGAATCCACATAGTAAGTAATCCTTGTAATAGGGCCCTGATCACTTCCGACTGATTAGAAAACAATGTGAAAGAGAAGGAGAACTACCTCTAAAGAGCAGTTAAGAAAAACATTAGGGGAAAGCGTCTGGATTCCACACCAACATTTGTATTTTTCCTTTGTGGATTCAAGTTCCTTTACACCGTATTAGATCCAAACAAAGGGGGAGGGGACCCACGTGCTCCAGTTTGCATAACTAACTTCTTCCACCTGGGTCTAATTATCTATGTGTGTTTCCTCACCGGCCCCCCCCCCATCCAATTTCCATCCCAACAAGCTGACTGAATGTTGTGCTCATGGAAGACAGAAACTGACAAGCCTCAAGGGACGCATCAAGATCAAAGAGCTGGGTAAGGAAACCAATTCCAGTCCTGTCAAGATGCCATAACTTAGATTTCTGGCTCCCCTGAGCAAGAAAACAGCATGATTTGAGCAGCAAAATCACTAGGATGGCCTCTCACCAGCAAGTTCACCGAGTACGAATTTACACACCTGTTCTAAACACTCACCAGCACTGGCTGGGAGATAATCCGGTCCCACCCACAAAGCTTCCGGTCAGGAAATCGTAATGGCAACGCCTCCAGACTGGGCACTTTAAGGGAGAGAAAACAGCCCTTTATTACAAGCACCGGTGCTGGCTCAGGGGTATTGTTACACAAAGCTGAGCAACCCGGGGTCCAGGGGAGCTCCCTGTAAACTCTGAGGTAATGAATCATCTCCTTGGCTACGTGTGGTTTCTACTGGCAACTCTTGCCAGCTATGTGCAGCTGCACGGTAGGAAGCCCTGCTTGCTCCTCCTTGGTCGTGATAACAGGATGACATGGCTACAGTCTAGTAGTACCGTGGAAAATTCCTGGCAAAATATCTTTTGCATTGAGGTCAGGGAAAGGTCTTCTACCACAATAACAAGTCTAATAATTACAGCTCAAGGTTGCACTATCCTTCCAGAGGCTGACACTCACACCAGGAAAGCCATCATGTCTGTGACTTTATCCACCGAAAGAAACCTGAAGAAGCACACTGGAATTAACTATAGTAGAAGAGAGAACAACTGTACAATTCTCTCTTCCCAGCTCACTCCTAATGGACGCATCTCCTTTGGTCAGTATGATTAAGCGTTGGAGAGGGATTGTTATGGCTGGAGAGACTTGGGTTGGCATCTCTGCTTTAACAGTTACTAGTCATTGACCTTGACCGAATAACCAGCAGCTCAGTTTCCTATCTGAAAATGGATGTAGTTCAGTCTGACCACACAGGACGACTGGCGACAGAAAAGTCTAACACAGACTAACACTGAGTCTTCAGGGTAATTGTTCCCATGGTGCGTTGTGTCTCTCTTGCTGACTGCCCCTGAAGGCCATCAAGGTCAGAGCCCAGGTCTTATTTGTCCTCAAATTCTCGGCACATCATAGATCATTAAAACATACTCTCAGGGAAAGCCATACGAAGAATCTTCCTGAGCTCTGTATAGCACTAGGTTGTGAGATGGAGATGGAAAAGCCAATAAAGACCTGTCCCCAAGCACCTCTGTAGACTTAAAGCAGCTTTTTCTCGGGAGCTGCGCATCAGAACAGAGCTTCGGAGTCTTGACAGATAAAAAGAGCCCTATGGAGCAGAGCTACCTGGAAAGTGTTTTGCATAACAATACACCCACAGATTTTAACTGAACACTTTCCCCCCAATTCCTAATGGATTCCTTGAACTGACAGCTTGGCAGCAGCATATTGCTGCAGGTTTTCTATCTAACACAAGCTGTCCGAGTGCCTCCTGTTTAATCCACTCTGAATTTTTAAGCAATTATGTAAAAAAACACCAAAACAAAGAAAAGATGCTAGGTTGAGTTATTTTACTAAAAAACAGTAAGTGTGTCCTTTCTGTCCCTCCACTCTAATTGGGTCTATTTGGTTTGGGGTTTGTTTCCCTTTGCTTCAAAGTAGAATCACAGCAGCTTCTTTTTGCCTGTTGAAGAAGGCTGTACTTCTAGGCCAATGCCCCTCAGCGTGCTGGTCCTGGAAGCTAAGAAGCTCATACCAGGATGTAAACCACCTCGTTTTCTTCTTAAAAACTTGCCATGAGAAAAAAAAAAGTCAGCCCAACTAAACTGTGTTTAGTCCAGACTGGCACCATCTTTGATTACACTTGGAAAAGCATTGCTCTAGGTTACAGACCTCCCCGTCTGCCCTAGGATGTACTAGACTGACATTTATGATGGACTTTTGAGGGGTGTGGGGACACTTAGAATTCTTACCCCTTATTTTGGTGAAGCACCCCATTCTTGAGGACCTGCCATACCCAGTCCATGGTATCGGGGTAGGACTCTTGCATGACCAGGGCTGGCCGAAGACTGCTCCACGGCTGTCCAGCCGCAGAGAGTGATTCACAGAGGGCGGGGTCCTGAAGCCAGTACCAGCATGGCTATCCTCCTAGTCAGCTTCCAGACCTGGGATGGGCAGTGGCCTGGCTGATAGAATCAGAGTGAATTCCGAGACTCATGCGAGAGCTACAAGGAAAACAGTCTCTTGGTATTAAACTTAAAATTATGAAGCTATGTGCCCAGAGTCAGCAACATTCAGGCAGGGCGTGACTGTCTGTGAAATGGAGCAAAGATAGAGAGGAGAACAAAGGGCAGAGAGTCAGAATCTGGAGAGTAAGTGTCTTTGGAACCCCTGGATCAAGCCATTCCTGAAGCCGATGTCTACCCTGTGACTCGTCATTAATGTGAATCAGTCAATTTTCCTGGTGCTTAGACAAGTGTATGACCTTTCTTAACACTTGCAACTCGAAGAGTCTTTAGTTATACATGACTACTTTATTCTTGCCTCATTCCAATCTCCACGTGCACTTGTCCTAGAGACATAGCTGAAAAGAAGAAAGGGAGGGAGTCAGAAGGACACCTGTATCTGGGACTAGAGCAGGTCACCAACACCTTCCACACCTGAGTTCCTGCCTCTGTCAGGTGATCAGCTTTTACCTCATCCATCACCTGTCAAGGTATGGATGTCAGAATCACATAAAAAGATAGGAAATCACTCTGGACATAGATAAAAAAGGACTGTACGAACCAAAAATATTATTATTATTAGCACATTTTATTTACTCGAACTTCAAAATTCTGGCATTCATAACATTCTAGATCCCTATAAAATTTTTTGAAAGTTTTTAAGTAAAACACTGTTTTCATCAAATCCTATAAACGATATAGGAGAGAAAGCACCTTCTGCCGGCCGGGGGCTGTGAAAGTAGGCAGCAGACCCGCAGAGCCCGACAGAATCAAGCAGAGGCGGCAGAAAGCCAGAGCAGGCCTCGTGTTCTGGGCTGAGCACCAATGTGACTGCGGGTCATGCCTTAGCCCACCCAGGACGTTTCTCCCCCACTGACACATCACCCCATCTACTCAGGCATATGAATCATGAAAGAAAAATGATGATTTAATTTAGAAATTACCACTATTAATTCTCAACTGCTCTTTTGCAACTCTGGAGTAGCCCTAACAATAATATTACTTTCCAATTAGACAGATTTTGTTTTGTTTTTACTGTTTTCCTATCTGAGATCAAAGGGACAAACCTAACAACAAACTTTACATAAAAAACTAAAATGTTTTGCAAATTTTGTCTTTCTCCAACAGTCAGGACACAATCTTTTTTCTGATAGATAAAAACAGTTAGCAGTCAGGGTATAAGACGGGAAGAGACATTACTATCATCAGGATGATTTTTAAGCCAAGTTCTGTGTCTTGGTGAATGGTCATATGAGTGGAGTACTTTTTATGGAAAAATAACTAAATTTTTGAAATTCCATATAAATAACTGGAAGTAGTTTGGTCTTCACAGTTCACCTTTGAGGAGTTCAAAGGTTGGGAGGATAAAATGGAGACTCGTTTCACTAGCATCCACAAGCAATGGTGTCAACTCTGTGCCAGGTGTTTATACCTATGGCTGAGCCCAGCATGTCCTGGGTCACAGAACCAATGGGCAAGGGTTACGTAGCCCAGAAGCAAGGAGCAGCTGAGCCTTCCTGCTCCTGCCCGATGAGATCTGTGTCAGGCAGAGTGGCTGTGACAGGCTCCACAAATACTGCTACCCTCGCATCCTGCTTCTTACCTGTGTCTCCATCTTGTAAAACAAGCTGGCCCTTCCTTACCATCTGGTTATTGTCAATTCAGGAATGTGGATAAATGGTCCACGACTTGGTTTCCAGTTTAGCTGTGCCATTATTAAAGCTGATGCTTTCCCATATGGATCCAAGGCGCAGTAAGAGGAAAGGGAGAGAGGGGTTGTTCCCCCTAAACTTTTAATACTTACCAGTCTGGATAAGGCTCTGGAACCAGCATAGATTATACCCACAAACAGCACTGAAGCAGGAAGCCATGTCCAAACATCAGATCTGCAAAGAAGAAAAGAGACCTTAATACTTCTGTTACTTTATGTCCAAAAGAACTAGCTGGAAGGTCTGACCCTTCAGGTGCACCACAGACAGTGACAGGTTGACTAAACATCCCCAGGTGACCTCTGAAGTATACGTGTCCGTATCCATCAAGTGATGAAGACAAAGTCATCCTGATACAGCTCTGCCAACAACCTAGCGTTACTGATTCTGCACTAGGACACAAACAAGCTGAAGATGGAGATGGCCTTCCTGCAGACTGGGGGGAAATACAGATGTCTGGTTATTCTTTTTAAGGGCGGAGATTTTAAGTGACTATAGACTATGAACTCATGCCAGTGATTAAGCATGTAAAAAGTCAGTATACCAAACATCTCCATGGAACCACAACAAAAGGAACCACAGTGTCAGAGGACAGAGTCTGAAAATAAGAGAGTGCTAGAGCTTGAGCTGGGTGTGCGTGTGCTGACTTCTTCAAGCACGGACCTGGAGTGCCAGTTAAGGGAATCGATAAAGACTTCTGAAAGGCACATTTCTTCTTGTGATCACACCAAGAACTGGTTTTGCATTACCATGTAGAATCTTATTCTCCTCAAGAAGAGCAAGATTCCATTTTTTACACACCAGACATTTCAGGAGGTGGTCCCCATTTGTTACCAATACATTCAGTTCACTAATTCAGGTTTCCAGAGTCATTCTAATAAGGGATGTAAATAAAGGAACCCATTCTGGCAGGGGGTAACATAATGATCCCAGCTAACTCAATGAACTGCTCTCCTAGGATGTGTCTGTGCAAGAAATGTGCTCTGTTCATTTTACTGACACAAGCAGGCACTGCATCCAAGAGCAGAGCTGCTTTTGTACAACTTCCCAGGGAAGCTGGCATTACAGTGTGTCTAGTCTCTAGCAAAGCCTTCAAACCTACTTCCTATCCACATTCAGCCAGCAATACTTACAGCAATATGCGGGGTGCAGTCAGCACCTGATTATTACTAACAGAAGCATCGCAGTTAGCATTTACTGAGCACTTACTAGAAACCAGGAATGGTGCAAAATATTTTCTAATGTCATATCGTTGATTTTTTTTTTAGAATTTATTGCAGTAACTTTGTTTTACACATTAAAATAAAGTCATATATGTAGGTTCCCACATGTGCATTTCCCCATTCCTTAGATATATGTCAACACACCCTGCCCTCCACCACATCACCAAGTTTTCTTCCCATTGTCCAGTGGGCTCCACCACCACTTGTCCCCAACCCCCTGTCCCAGTCCCTATTGGCAATCTCAGTTCTATTGCAAGTGTTCAAGGGATGATCTTGTTTCCTCTTTTCCTTTGTTTTGTCTATTAACATTCCACCTATGAGTGAGGTCATCTTTTGACTTATTTTGACATTCTTTTGACTTATTTCACTTAGCATAATCCCCTCTAGATGCATCCATGTTGATTCAAATGACAGGATTTCATCTCTTCTAAGGGCGAGTAGTATTCCACTGTGTACTGTATATGTATCCCATTTTCTTTATCCATTCATCTGATATTGAACACTTAGGTAGTTTCCAGTTCTTAGCTATTGTGATTACAGCTGCAATAAACATGGGGGTGCATACATCTCTGCAAATTAATGTTTTTGTGTCTTTGGGGTTTATACCCAGAAGTGGGATGTCTAATGTCATTTCTTTTTAAAATCTGCAGCATCTTATGAGCAAAGAAAGTACTACTATCCCCATGATGCAGATGTAGGAACTGAGACACAAAGACATTTTTTAAATTTTCTCTTTTTCATATTTTTTTAAGGAAAGGTGCAGGCAGGAATGAAGGAGAGTAGGCAGGCAGGCAGGAAGAAAGAGAAGGAAGAAGCACTCTTTTATTTTCACTTAGCTGTTCACACTTGTTGTTTCTCCCCCGGATCCAGGACTCAAATCCAGGGGTTTATGGCTTGGGCTCCTTTGAAGACAATTAACCTAACCACTAACTCCACCAGGGCGTGCCAAGGCATAAAGAATTTCAATAACTTGCTTGTGGCAAAAGAACTAGTAATAACAAAGCTGGAATTTGAATTCAGGTCTGATTCTAAAGCCCTAGCTTTTAACCATCCTTTCATAGTTTACTCTCAAGGATGGCGTAATCTAATGGAAGGCCTGTCATACAAACAGATAACATGATTTTGCCCGGGTAGCCAACCAAACAGCTAATTCTCTGGGGACTGCTCTGTTATTATAATTCTGCTGTAGTAACAGAAACCTGCACTTCCAACCACAAGTTGAGAGAGACGGGAAGATACCATCCTCCATCCTAATGGGGCAAGCATAGCATCAGCCAATTGCTACTCTTCTAGGAAAAGGCTTTCCCAATAGACATTAAGCGCACAAAGGTCAAGGGAGACATGAAGCAGGCCCATGGCCCACTACACCAGAAGGAAACGCAGAGCATCCACTGTAGGGAGCACGGACGATGAAGGCGTGCACCAGGGGAAGCAGCAGCTGGCCTAGCTGCAGGCAGCCCAGGCCTTAGGAATGTAAGGTCAGTGAGGCCCCAGGAATGTGTGCTCCACTCCTTCTTAAACAAAGAAAATTCTTGCTTAGTCATGTACATCAAGAGACATCAGGGCATCTGAGTGGCCATGGACGTGAGGAAAAGAAAACATGGCCAGGGAACATCTTGTTTTTAAACCCTCTACCCTAAAATACAAAGAAATAACATTAACTAGAAAAATATACACAGACCTAGTTGAACCAAAGAGACTTCTGAGAAATGCTGCAGGGTAGCTGTCTGAGCATGTGGTGCCAAACACAGGGCACGGACCCAGGCACACAGGCACTAGTCACCTCACTCAGGGTCCATCTTCAAGATGAGTGGAGCCAAAGCGGCACAGGCTAATGGAAGAAGTATTGGCACCTTCAGAAGTGGTTGCTTGCAAAGCCCTTTCTTGGCCCTCCTAGGCTCTTATCAGTGAACCGTCTGCCTTCCTCGCCCCCACACAAACATAAAACTATAGCTGATATTATGAATAAAGGTGAGTTACTGGGAAAATTGCTGCCAAAATAAAAGTGGGCAAAACAAATGGAAAAGGATGGGAGGAAAAGGGGGATTAATTATAAACCAAGAAGGAGTCTATATTTATATTACTCCAAAGTATCAAAATTGTCATTTACTGAAAATCACAGCAAATAGTTTATGGAAGAAAAGACTTGTGCAAATAGTAGGTGACGATTCAGATGCAAAGGAAAAGCTTTACCAAAAGTTAGCAAATTAACACTATTATACCTTATTTATTATACCTTAAATATGATTGTTTCTTCAAAAAAATCACTCCTGATTTATCTGACCTTCAATTAACCTATTAATTACCTGATGGGATCAAATAAGGGAACTTTTGTATATAGTAAAAATAATAATATACATTGTCTTCATATTCCTCAAAAAAGTAAGTTTCATAAAGATGGGACGCATGTGTATTTTGTTCATATACATAAATGCAAGATGTTACATTGATAAATGATACAAAGGAAAGTAAAGGGCTATTTTATATGATAAAAGTATTTAACTTAGTGAGAATGGAGAAAATATCCTCAAATAAGTGATGCTTCAGATAAAAGCTAAAGTTAAACTGGGTAGAGGGGTTGGGGTTAGAGTACTGGGAGCAACACAACATTTCAAACATATAATAGTTATGTGCAAAGGTCTGCTGACAGAGGAAACTGAAGGAAAGCAAGTATATAGCTTGAATAGACGGAGAAACAAATCCAGCAGTAGGAAGAGGATACTATGATCTAATTTGCATTTTGAAAAAATTGCTCTGACAGATATGATATAAATTGCAGTGGGGTTAGGGGTGTAAGTTAGGAGATCAGTTAAGTGGGCTAGACAAGAGATGATGGAGATGAATAAAACAGACCAAAATGAAAACTCAATAGGAACTTGGGGATGACTTGTACTTGAGGAATAGAAGACAGCAAGGACGATCCCCAAGTTTCCATACCAGATAATAGGATATACGGTAGAACACCAAAATAGGAAAAAATGCAAAACATTTAAAAAATCATGGAAAAATCATGAATTCAGTCCTGAAAATTATGAAATTGAGATGCTTTTGCAATACCAAGCAGAAATGTCCATCAGGGAACTCTAAGCATCTGGGAATCCTGCTCTGTTCTCTAGTGAACGAGAACGCACCATCAAATATGTCATACATTTGATTGTCCATTTTCCCTTATTCCTCAGTTTTAAGGATAAAATTAAACACATTCTATTCTACATAATTTCTCTTCTTGTTCCATTATTAATATCAGTAAGGGTCCCTTAAGATTTAGGAAGACTTTGCCACAAATTTTTTCTTCATTAACTATTTATTACAAAATTCTCGACAACACTAAGCTCGTGAAATGTACAAGCCAGAGGGAGAGCTGGGAAGCAAACAAGACTGCAGTCAGGGGAGTGCAGCTCGTGTCCCTCCTAACGCAAGGACAGTGTAGTCAGCAGCTGTATTTACATCATTTAAAGAACTGTTTACACTGACCGTTTCGGGAACTTGATTTTGGATCTCTGGTTTACAGAGTTTCCGCCACCGTTAGTGTGCTATCACAACACAGGGGTCAGACCATGAAATAGTTACCTGGAGCAGAGAAGACTCATGACAGCTGTCCATACTTTTCCAGGTAGTGTAGAGACACAATCTACAAACAGGGTGCATCTTTGGGCTTTTACCATTTCTTGAAATGTTTTTTAAAAATAATTTATTCAAGAAAAAAAAGAAACTAAGATTTTAAAATCCTAAATTAGTTCTTCCATGACAGGATTATTTTCTAGGGAACTACAGCAGGAACACATGGAAATCATACCTGGTTCTGGGTAGTGGAGAGTATAAAACTTCTGACAGGCACATGGTTGCCCAAATTGTTGGGAATCTTTGCTTCCAAGGTCATTCCAGAGTGGTCGTTAGCTAAGTAGCGTGAGTTAAGGGATGGATAAACCACACAGTTCCCTGTGTCCTTTTCTTTAAATCAGGTCATCTGGGTTGGGGGTCACACAGGTCATGTAGGGGTGAAGGTAGGAAGGGTTCACAAGTACTGAGCAGGGGGCTGTGCAATGAAAAGATTAGGCCCAGGTGGTCAGACAAAGCTTCATATTTAGAAGGTTATATCCCCTCTCTAAAGCTAGTTGATTCATATCCCAACTCTAAAGCTAGTTTTACAATAAGAACTGTTTTTTCATTTATAAAATGGAAATACTAATACTCAAAAGTCTGCTGAAATGGTATGGTCAAAAGATGGTGACCATGTAAGGGCAAGATTCAAATCCTCCCCACAGAGCAACTAGGAATTCACCTATTGTCCAGAAACAAATACTGAGAAAACACAGACACAGAAGCTGTAGAGACACAACAGCTTTGATGACAAAGGGTAGGTGAAAATGTCCCAGTAGGGAGCTAACTGCAGATTTGGGATTCCAGTTACAGAAGAGGGGGTGGAACCGCAGGAAGACACGGGCTGCAGGGAGAGTCACTCCAAAAACAGCAAAGAGCCCGCCCAGTTGGACAAGACATGGAGGCAGAGGAAACTCTTGGTGCAGGACAGAAAGAGAACCAGCACGCCAGCATCTGAGCTGGTGCCCAAGCAGTGAAACTGCACTGGGCACCGCCATAACCATCAGGAAGCTGAGGAAATTCCCCACCTCTACCCCCAATATCCCACCCACCAGATATTCTGCCTCCAGAATTAAAGGAAGAGTGTAGTCTGCCAGAAGGTACTAAACCTCAACGCACCCACTAACACCATCCTGTAGGTGAAGGTGGAACTGATTGCCAATTGTGGGCCAATAACAAAGTGATCATCCTACACATCATCACTACAGGAAACCAAATCCACAAATATATAAACATAATGCCAAATAGAGCAAATACACAGAGAAATATACGAAAAAAAAAAAATGAAAACGACGAATCCAATTAAAACCTAGGGGAAAACCAGAAAACAGAGATGTATGCAAACTACCTAAGGATGAATTTAGGATAACAGCGATTAGCAAACTCCTGGGAATCAAGAAAACAAAAAAGGAAGTAAATGAGAACAACATAAAAGACAGAAGAAATGAAGCAAGATATCAGAGAAATTAAAAATACAATATCTGAACTAAAGAACCCAATAGAGGGACTCAATTATATGATGGATGAAGCCTCCAACAGAACCAGCAAGCTAGAAGGTAGGGCAGAGGAATTCACTCAGGGAAACAGGCAAAGAGATAAAAGAATGCAAAGAAATGAAGACAGCATTAAAGACCTATGAAATAAGATCAAATGGAGCAACATTCACATTATATGGTTCCCAGAAGGAGAAGAGAAAGAAAAGTGGGCAGAAACTGTATTTGAAGAAATATAGCTGAGAACTTCCCAAAAGTGAAGAATGAAGCAATCCTCCAGACCCAGGGAGCTCAAAGAGTTCTTACTAAAATTAACCCAAACAGAACTACACCTAAACACATTGTAATCAAAATGTCAAAACAAAAGATAAAGAATCTTAACAGCAGTCAGATAAAAATAAGTCACATACAAAGGAGTTCCCATAAGATTGTCAGCACGATTCTCAACTGAAACTCTAAAAGCAGAAATGAATGGCATGATATTTCAAAGTGCTGAAAGAAAAGAATTTTCAAGCTAGCATATTATATCCTGTGAAATTATCATTCAGAACTGAAGGAATGAGAAAAAGCTTTTCAGATAAGCAAAAGTTAAAGGAATTCATCACCAAAAAAAGTCCTGCAAAAAATACTAAAGGATGAGGTATAAAGTATACAGAAATCACACTTAAAAACAGCAAAATAGAAAATACAAGAAGTGGGGAGGAGAAGAGAATTAAAATGTGGGTGGTTAGAATGAGTGTAAGACTAATCTGTTTTCAAATAAAAATAGGATATCAATACAGAATTCTTAATGCTAATTCAGGGTAACCTCAAAATACATCTCCAGGGAAAAAGCAAAGAAGGAAACAAAAATGGAAACCAATCAAAATATAACAATACCCAACCACACTAAGAAGAGAAAGAAAAGAACAAAGGCATTGTCTGGAACAACTTATAGAAGACAAATTACAAGATAACAATAAATCGCTGCATAACAATAATCACCTTAACTGTTAACCAACTGAACTCACCAGTCAAATGATACAGAGTGGCTGAATGGATTAAAGAGCATAACCCAACCTTCTGCTGCAAGCAGGAAACCTACCTTCTTTCAAAAGATAAATAAAGGCTAAAAGTCAATGGTTGGAAGAAAATCCTACAGTCAAATGGCAACCACAAAAGAGCAAGAACAGCTATACTTATATCAGATAAAACAGACTTACATCTAAAGAGCATAATAAAAGACAGAGATGGACATTATATAATGATTAAGGGGTCAAACAAGCAAGAAGACATAATGCTTATTAATATATATGCACCAAATGAAGGAACATCAAAACATATTAAGCAAGTATTATTAGTTCTGATGGGAGACATCGACAACAACATAATAAAAGTAGGAGACTTCAACACCCCACTTACAACAATGGACAGATCAACTAGGCAGAAAATTAACGGGGAAAAGCTGCTTTAAATAACCATCTGTAACAGTTAGGTCTAGTAGACATATACCAAACATTTCATCTAACGACTACAGATTTCACTTTCTTCTCAAGTGTGCATGGAACATTCTCAAAGACAGATCATATGCCTAGATGCAAAACATCTCTCAAAAAATTTACATAGATTGAAATCATACCAAGCATCTTTTCTGACCACAATGGCTTAAAACAAGAAATCAGCCAAAAAAGGAAAGATAGAAGACCTCAAATTAATTGGAGACTAAACAATATGCTACTGAATGACTCTTGGGTAAAAGATGAAATCAAACAAGAACTTAAAAAACACTTAAGAGAATAATGAGAATGAAGACACGAGCTAAGAATCTAGAGGATGCAGCAAAAGCAGTACTAAGATGGAAGTTCAACGCAATCCAGGCCTACCTCAAAAAACAGAAAAATTGGAAATAAACAACCCAATGCTACATTTGAAACAATTAGAGAAAGAAGAATGATTAAAGCAAAAAATCAGTAGAAGGAAATAATCAAAATTCAAGCAGAAATAAATGGAATAGAAAACAGAAAGGCAATCCAGAAGATAAATGAAACCACAAGTTGGTTCTATGAAAAAATAAACAAAATTGACAAACCATTGGCTAGACTCACAAAGAAAAAAAGAGAACACTCTCATAACTAGAGTCAGAAATGAAGTGGGAGAAGTTACAACAAATACCACAGAAATACAAAATATCCTGAGAGACAACTATGAACAGCTCTATGCCAACAAAGTGAAGAATCTTGAGGATATGGAAAAATTTCTAGAAAAATACAGCCTACCAAGACTGAACCTAGATGAACTAGAAAAAATGAACAAAACAATCACAAGAAAAGCAATTGAAGAGGTAATCAAAAATCTCCCTGAAAATAAAGCTCAGGACTAGCTGGCTTTTCTAATTAGTTTTAGCAAATCTTCAGAAAAGAATTAATACCCATTCTTCTCAAACTCTTTCAAAATATTGAAAAATAGGAAATACTCCAAAAACTTTTCATGAGGCTAACATCACATCACACTGATATAAATAACTGATAGAGACATCACCAAGAAAGAAAATTACAAATATCTCTAATTAACATAGATGCAAAAATCCTCAACAAAATATTAGCAAACTGAATCCAACAATGCATCAAAAAGCTCACCCACTGTGACCAAACAGAATTTATCCCAGGATTCAAGGATGGTTCAACATATGTAAATTTATTAATATAATACACCATATCAACAAGAGTAAGGAGAAAAATCATATGATCATATCAACAGATGCAGAGAGGCTTTTGACAAGATCTAACACCCATTTATGATAAAAAAAAAAACCCTCCATAAAATGGGAACAAAAGGTACATGTCTCAACACAATAAAGGCCATATATGAAAAACCCACAGCCAACATCATAGTCGATAGAGAAAAATTGAAAGCATTTTCACTGATGTCAGGAACATGGCAAGGCTGTCCACTGTCACCACTGCTATTTAACATCATACTGGAGGTCTTAGCCAGAGCAATTAGGCAAGAAAAGGAAATAAAAGGAATCCAAATTGGAAGGAAGTAAAGTTATCATTCTTCACAGATGACATGATTACATATATTGCAAATCCTAAAAACTGTCAAAAAACTTCTAGGACTCATCAACAAATACAGTAAAGTAGTAGGCTACAAAAATCAATGCACAAAAAATCTGTTACATTTTTATACACAAACAACAAAAATGAAATCATGAAAATGACACTATTTAAAACAGAAGTTAAAAAATCAAATATCTTGTAATATACTTAATGAAAAAAGTAAAAGATCTATACAATGAAAACTACAAGTCCTTCTTAAAAGAAGTAGAGGAGGACAAAATGAGATAGAAAGATATTCCCTGCTCATGGTTGGGAATAACCAAAATCATTAAAACAGTCATCTAAATGCTAACCCAAAGCAATACACAGATTTAATGCAATCCCCATTAAAATCCCATAGGCTTATTTCCAGGAAATAGAATAAAAATCTTTAAAATTTGTATGGAACAATAAAAGACCTTGAACAGCCAAAGCAATTATGAGAAAAAAGAACAAATCTGGAGGGATTACACTCCCAAACACTAACTATATTACAAAGCGATAGTGATCAAAGTGGTATGGTATTAGAATAATAACAGAGGCACAGATTAGTGGAATAGAATTGAATCACCAGAAAATGACCCACTCACACAGAGTCAGTTAATCTATGATAAAGGAGCCAAAGTCACACAATGGATAATGGGAAGTCTCTTCAATAAATGGTGTTGGGAAAACTGAATAGCCAAATGCAAAAGAATGAAGCTAGACCACTCTCTAACACCAGTCACAAAAATTAACTCGAAATGGACTAGAGACTTGGACATAAGACCAAAAGCATAAAATTCTTGGAAGACAACATAGGAAAGACCTTCTACAACATCAGCCTTAGAGAGAGGTCTTTGGGGACTCAACTCCACCATCACGGGAAACAAAACGAAATATAACTGAGATATATCAAACTAAGAAGCTTTTTCACAGTGAAAGAAAACATCACCAAAGCAAAAAGACAACCTTCTAGTTATGAGAAGATATTTGCATTCCATATTTCTGACAGGGGATTAATATACAAAAATATACAAAGAACTCATAAAACATAATAACAGAAAATGAGACATTCCACTCAAAAAATGGGAAGAGGATCTGGAGAGACATTTTTTCTGAAGAGGATATACAGATGACCAACAGGCATATGAAAAGATGTTTCTACTCACTGACTATAAGGGAAATGCAAATCAAAACGTCAATGAGATATCACCTTTGGACAGACTGGCTATTATTCAAAAGTCTGGAAACAACAAATACTGGTGAGGATGTGGAGAAAAGGGGACACTTTTACATTGTTGGTGGAAGTGCAAATTGGCAAAACCCCTCTGGAAAACAGTATTGTGATTCTTTGAAAAGTTGAAGATGGAAATTCCATATGATCCCGCCATCTGACTTCTGGGTATTTACCCAAAAGATACAAAAACACTCATTCGCAGAGATTTATGCACCTTTATGTTTATTGCAGCCCTAGTCACAATAGCTAAGAACTGGAAACCACCTAAATGCCAAACGTCAGATGAATGGATAAAGTAGATGAAGTATATGTACACAATGGAATACTACACAGCCCATAGAAGAGATAAAACCCGGTCATTCGAAGCAACAGATGGAAATAGAGGGGCTTATGCTAAGTGAAATAAGCCAAAAGAAAAAAGATAGCTACCAGATGATCTCACTCACCAGAGGAATGTGAAATAAAAAAACAAAACGAAGAAATAGATGTAACAAAACCAACCTTTGGACACTTGCAATAGGACTGAGATTACCAACAGGGAATGTGATGGGCAGAGGGAGGCAAGTGGTGGCAGAGCCCACTGGACAGTGGTGAAGAACATTGGTGATTTGGTGGAAAGCAGGAGATACTGACATTTCTTAGGAATCAGGAAACTACATGTGGGGAACCTAAACATACGGGTTTGTTTTTAATGTGTAAATTCAAAATTACTGCAAAAAAAAAAAAAATCTGAAAAAAATTAATTTTGATAAAGGCTGCTTAGAAGATTAGCTAAGAGAACAAATACACAGTACTTAGGGCAGTGCCTGGTACATGAAAAACAACTCCAACAAACACAATAAAGGTATTTCTTCTGACTTTTCCACACATAACTACAAGGACAGAAGTCATCAAGAAAATTTGATAAACTTACTTAGATAAAATGGCCAAAAAAATCATGAAGAAAAGCAAAAAATTACTAACAAGACAGGAAAAAATACTGACAACATGTAAGCAGATATCCTTAAGTTTAATGAATGTTTGCAAATCAGTAAGAAAAAAATAAACTCAACAGGAAAAAAATCGGTGAGCAAAAACAGGTAATTTTCTCTCTCCTGTTTCTGTCTCTGTCTCTGTGTCTGTCTCACTCTCTCACACACATACAGAAAGTGTATGGAATCAAGTATTTGATGATAAATGGCAACTAGACTTTTGGTGGTGATCACTTTGCAGTATCCAGAGATGTAAAATTACAATGCTATACACATGAAATGTATATAATGTTATAAACCATTATCACCTCGAAATTATTTTTTTAAAAGAAATACAATTGTGAATAAATATGAAAAAAATTGAACCTCACCAAAAATAAAAGAACTTTAAATTAAAATATACCAGGTTTTGCCCCAAAAACTTCAGTGCGTATCTAAATTGGAAGAGTCATGAAGTCAACACCTTCACATATTGCAGTAAGATATAAATCTTTCTGGAGGGCATATATGTTCTACTTGGCTACACTTATCAAAAGCCTTAAAAACATGCATACCCTCTGAGGTACGCAAAGATGTCTACAATGATGTTTTCATTTATAAGTGGAATGAGACTGTTTTTCTGCCCTGTTGGTCATCAAATATGCCAGGAACCTCAGGGCTTACTGCTCATTCTTCTGCCTGGAACCTTCTCCCTCCAGATACCTGTAGGGCCTCCCTCATATTCAGAGAGAGACAGATACTCAGATAGACTGAAATGTCATCTTACCCTCGAGTTCTTACTACCCCTCAGCCCGCTAGAGAAAATAACACCCCAAAGCAGGCACACACCTATGTATCATATACGTCCTATCCCATAACCCACTGTTATTTTTCTCTATATTTATTGCCATCTGACACATCATATATTTAATTTTCCTGTGTTTCTTATCTACCTCAATTAGAATATAAACTCTATGAGGGCAAGGATTTTATTTATCTTAAAGGAAAGACACAGACAGGAGAGGAGAAAACTGCATTTTCAGTTGTTCATCTTGGCTCTTCCCCCTGCTTTCCACCCCAACCCCAGTTCCTGACATGAACCCAAGCCCTTGGGATGTATGTGGACTATGCTCGGCCACAGGCAGTGTACCTAACCCTTACTCCACCAGGACATGACAAGGATTTTTGTCTGTTTTGTTCCCTGTGTACCCCCAGAATTAAGGGCAATACCAGGAATAGAGAGTACACACTCGAATATTTACTGAATGAATTACTGCACTACTTTCGTAACTAAAATTTTTTTCTTCTCTCTAGGCTGATACAAAAGGGAAACAGCAGCAACAAAAGATATCAGGAACCCCAGTCATGACCCTAACTCACACTTCTTCCACTGCTTTTCTGAATTCCTTCAGAGACTGAAGAGAATTGCTGGTGCTGTATCACTGTAGTTTTGAAGGGAGAAAAAACATCTATAATCTGTCATCTGCCTCTTTAAAACGGCTCTGCTGGGGAAGTCTAACAATTTCAAATTCAAGAGACTCCTATATCTACCCTGTTGCAACCTATAACTGTGACACAGAAACACTAACTGCATTTAAAAGAAAATCATGTTTTTCTTCAATAGACAGGAACTTAGCAGCTTGGAATGGTGGCAGTTACTTTGTTTTCTATAATAATTTATCTCTTTTCTTACTGAAAAGTTAGTACCTCTCCATGTCAGGATTTTTTTTTTTACTTCAAGATACATTGCATCCAGAATTTTTTTTTAAATACTGATTATCAGAAAAAAGTACGACAATCCTACTACCCAAAGATAACCACTCTTAAATCTTGCTCTATCTCCTTCCAGCACTTGAATGCACATATATCAAGAATTCAACAAAAATGGTATCTTCTTGTACACACTGTTTTATAACCTGCTTAACTTAACAAGTCTTTTCATGGCAAAAAAGTCATCCCCAATTTATTAATCATTGAATACTGGGTTACTTCTGGCTATCTAATGCTTCTATTATTTATTTTATTTTTTTACTACTCCAATGCTGTAGTGACTCTTCTTAAATATATTGTCCCCTCATATTCATGATGCTTTTGCAATATTCAGGATAAATGCCCTTAGGTGGAACTGCTGTTTAAAGAAACACAGGCATTGAAGTCAGTAACTTGTTATAGAACGCCTTCCAGGCGCACCTTCTGCTGCAGACTTTGTGGCCCCTTCCAAAATGGAAATGAAAATTGAATCAAAGTCAGATGAAAACTCTAACCTCCAATATGATGATATCTGCAGGTGGGACTTGGGGGAAATAATCAAGAAATCAAGTCATGAGGGTAGAGTGTTCATGCTGAGATTAGTGCTCTTACAAAGAGACATATTCTCTCTCTCTCTCTCTCTCTCTCTCTCTCTGTCTCTCTCTCCTCTCTCCTCTCTCTCTCTCTCTCTCTCTCTCTCTCTCTCTCTCTCTCTCTCCCTCCCTCCCTCCCCCCAACCCCTTCCAGCTCTCTCTCTCTGAGTGAAGACACAGCAAGCGAGCAGAACAAAGGTTCTACCAGAACCCAACAGTGCAGGATGCTAGCACCTGCCTTTGCACTTTAGGCCTCGAGGACTGAGAGAAACAGGTTAGTTGCTGAAGTCCATGGTGGTCTTGTTACAGTGTCCAGAACTGACTGAGAACCGCCCTTGTAGCTCGACCACGGTAAGATGTTACCACAGCCAAAGGCCTGCACGTTAGTGACAAAGCAGGCACACACAATGAATGCATCCTTTTCCACCTTTAAGTCATCAGTTACTATCATCCGAGCCTCGCGCATGGTAGCTATTCTTTCAGCCTCCCATGTGCCAACAAAAGAGGCAGGATGAATTAAATCCTGAGCAGTCCTGGTGGATCTCCGTCTCCTCAGTGCACAGGCCTCGGGGCACTGCCGAGTCAGGTGTCTGTGTGTCAGCAGGGAGGGATCTCAGCAATCCTTAGAGGAAAAAACTGAAGACTGCACCCTGTGGAAGGAGTATTTGCCACCGGAGTCTAGTTTGAAAACTGTAGTGATACATAATCTTTATCACAAGACAGACAAGCATAAGCATCTTATCTTGTTTGCGTCTTGAGCTTATCAGTTTTTCAAATGTACAGTCTCTTGCCCCTAAGAACACTAATGAACAAAAAGCATTTTATTCAAAGCTCACAAGTCTGTTGGCATGAATTATAAAACTGTTGTTACTAAGATAAAGACTAATTAAATTAAATCACTTGTTTTTCAAATAGAGCCTGTATTATTGAGGGAACATGTGTTCCCAGAAAACACTCCAGTTTTTCAGTTCATGGATGTCTAAAGGGCTCCTTGAGCTGAAGCCCTGAAAATTCTCTGTGCGACACTGACACCTAGTGGACCTAAAAGCTGCTTCAGATACGAAAACAAGTGACGAAGATCCTGGGGTCCATATGCTGATGGCTGCTGGCATTGTCGAAATAATAATAGTAATACCTTAACATAGTAAAGTCAACATTTGCTTTAGAGTGTACAAGAAATCATAGACAGACAGATAGAGATATTATACTCAACTTATGGAAGATGCCTAGATTTAATTTTTTGGTCTATTACTAGCGAATATGGTCCTCAGAGTCTTACTCTCCTTTCTCCCTTCTTCCTATTTTCTTAGACCTTCCTCTTTCCCTCTTCACTCTTCCTCTGCCTCTCAGAGGGTCACACTCCCCTGACAAAGGTCAGCACTAACAGCACTTGAACACAACAATCCTGTGATGACACTGTTGTTCACTGAGCATAAACTTAGAGTAGGAGTCAGCAAACCACGGCCTACGGACCAAATACTGCTGTGGCCCTACTTCTGGAAATAGCCTTTTATCAGCACACAGTCACACCTGCCTGTGGTACTTTGTCTATAACTGCTTTCATGTTACAATGGCAGAGTCGAGCAGCTGTGACAAAGTCTTAAATATTTATTCTTGGTGTGCCTTGGTGGCCTAGCGGTCTCGCACACCCTGGGAGCAGTCCCACATACATCCCAGAGTCCCAGGATCAAAAGCTGGTGCCAGGGGAACCACCAATGTGAACAGCTAAACAAAAACAAAGCGCTACAATCACCTCTCTCCTCCAGCCTGCCTACTTGCCTTCGTTTCTGCCTGTCCTTTTCTTTAAGAAAAAAATAATTACTTTCTGCCTTGTCTGCTGCCCTCCGATTTACAGTAAGGCAGCTTAGGTCCCAACCTCTGGAACTCACAAGCTGGGGGGCCCAAGACTTCACAAGCGAGTCAGTTTCCCAGGCCAAACACAAAGATTCATTAGGTTTCTTCTGTAAAGGTCCATTTTTTGAGATCATTTTCATAAATGGTTCTTTCCTATGTGGAATTGTCCCTTCTTCCCACTTCCCATTTCATTCACTGGCTTGAGATTCCCAAGTTTATGCCAAAAAGGAAGTCCTGCCACCTTCAGAGAGGTTCTGACAATCCCTGAAAAAGTCAGAAACCATTAAAGAAACCACTGCCTCAGATCCCAACACCACCATGTTTTTAAAAAGACCCTTAGTCTCCTTCCCTCCAGAAGTTCAGGCCTGCACCCTGCTGTAGTCCCCAGGGCTGCCACCTGCAGCCTCCACTGCCAGAGCAGTTGCTCCCAGGGTCCCCACCCCCTCAGGTGCTCCATCCCTCCCCTGGATGACCAAGGTTAGATGTGCAGCTAAGTGAGGCTCAGGGCATGGACTGCAGGACAGCACTGAAAAAAACAGGAAATCGTGCTATTAAGAAATACCCAAATTTTTTTTTAAATAGGAAGAAATAAGGGATTCCCAGTTCCTCAAATAATAAGTGATGCAGGACGGAAAAGATACATAGGTTATTTCTAATAAACATGATAGAGACATCACAGTACAAGCAACTGGCCAGTATACAGTTCACGGCAAGTGAAAATCCAATCTAATGTGTAGACATATTGCCTCTGACCTCAGGTCTGAGGAGTTCTGCATTTAATACTGTGACTTAGCCTTGTGAAAAGGTCAGAAAGAGACTCTAAGGACACAGAGTGACAGCCACTTAAGGTGTGGTCTATAAGAAAATCTGAGTTCAGCAGATTCCTTTGTACTAGGGAGGCAGTCATGCCCTCAGGCACTAGTAAACATCAAAGGTCCAAAAACCCATCTCAGGGTATCTGGTGCCTCAGGCAGTTAAGACTGGCGGTGGCTGCATAGTCTACAAAAGGCCCAAGTTCCCCAGTTAGTAACTCGGGCCTAGGGAACAACTACCACGAACATTAAAAATTAGTTTTCCTCCTCTCTCCCAGCCTGCTTCCTTCCTCTTAAAAAATAAATAAATAAAAAGAAAGGTCAAACTCAGAAATAGAGTAGAAAAGTATTTGCCAGAAGCTAGGGAGTAAGAAAAAGAGAGACGTTAATAAAAAGTCACAAACTTTCAGCTACCTGATGAAGAAGGTTAAAAATTTATATATATATGTATGTGTGTATGTGTACACACATACATATATAGATATACATATACCTATATATAAATTATATATAGTGATAGATGTGTTAACCTTCTACATACCATGACACATACTATTTTACAATTTTACTTGTTAATTATACCTCAATGAAGCTAAAGCTAAAAAAATTCTGTCCTTTTACCATTCTTGGCCCCCTGGGCTCTTACAAATTACCATAACCACCCCCACCAACACCAATCAGATTTTATTCAGCATCCTGTCTCTTCTGTTCTCAGTATGATTCCCGAAGATGTTTTGAAAACTTGCTTTGTTATCCCACAAAATACATACATACATACATAAAGCATTTCTCTGGAGAGAAAACAAGGAAAAATATAAAAAATGCATGCATTTGAGTGTTTACTTTCAGCAGTGAGCAAAGATGATATTTAATAAAACTATAAGTCATTCAAAAATAATATCAACATATTAAAATATACTTGGAAACTTCTAACTACTAGTGACTTTGATAACAGTGAGTTATCTCACTTAAAAACAAATAATCACTTAAAACAGTATAGGTGCACTTTGGTGGAGTGGCAGCTTGGTCAGCCACCTTTGGCCGGCGCAGTGAGCATGCTTCCCAAGGATGCTGTCCTGGGGTTGGGGTGAATCACTAAGAAGAACCACTACATGAAATAAGTATTTTTTTTCCTCCTCTCTCTTTCTGCCTGCCTATACACCTTCTTTTCTGCCTGTACCTTTCCTTCAAAAAAATAAAGTAAGGACAATGTGCACCCTAACTGACAGGTGCACTGTTCACCTAGAAACAGCGCTGAGTTAATTCAGAGACTTTATCAAAGACACATAAAATAAAATTGAGGGCTGGGAGTGTCTCCTTCATCTGTTAGAAATCTCTGGTCACAAAGATATTGCAGCTTAGAAATTTTAACTTAGAACTTCTCATACCTGAAAACTTGAGTTAAAAATTTCCTTCTTGTATAGAGAGGACAAAAAGTGACAAACAGGTTAAACATATTGTCAAAGTATTTTTATTTAATCACGTAGCCTAGTAATATGGGAACCAGAAGATGACATGTAAAATCCTCAATGAAATCACTCCTGAATCTGTCCTTAGAGAAGGTTCTAGAACCTAATAAAGAGTGCCACAGTGCGTTATACAACACTCAGTGAAAACTACGGTTGCAGAGCAAACATCCTGGGAGGAGACTGATTCCATCAGGTCACTGGGTACAGTCAATAGACAACGTGGCTATAGAGTAACCAACACATTAAATACGGCCTCTTTACAACATAAGAAATGTGGTGCCAGGTTCTACAACGTGTGCTACAGGAAACTTGTGCTACAGCTTATAAAGGAAAGTCTAGATGAGCCCTTCATGGTCCCATTTGGAACCCGCTACCTAGCCTTACCATTATAATCCCCACTCCACAATGACTCTGGGAATTTCAAAGTCTTCCTGCTGTTGTCTCCATTTTTAGTACAGTCCAACCTCTGCTATCTCTGCAGAAGTACACAGTCACACCGCAAAGCTGGCCTCCAGTTCTTTAATGATGAAATCAGAAAATCAAGCCCAGGAGGAAACAGCAGTCACAGCAAAACACAGTCCCAACCTGAGCACACATGAAGGAACACTGGTGCTGGGTTCTTTCTGTTGGCCAGCTAGTAGATCCACTCAAAATTCTGATGCTGGGATCTCTAACAAGAAGAAGTTTAACTCAGATGACATCAGATGTGTGACTATACAAGTCCAAGAGATATGTGAAAAGACCCTGAAGAAGCTAAGCAAGGCACTGGAAAGGGTCTATGATCACAGATCTTCTGAAACAGGCAGAACCTAGTATTATACAAGTTCAAGGGAAAACAGTGTCTAGTGGTTCTCAACTTCTACTGCTGAAGAACCACTTCTAGGGAAAGAATCCTGAGAATCTTTGATTTCACCTAATTCTACGAGTTATTCCCTACTCCCAAAAAGACAATCAAAATACGAAGAATTTCATCAACAGATGAATAGTTCAGGAAAATGTGGTATAGATGTGCAATGGAATATTATTAACACTTGAAAAGGAATGGAATTCTGACACGTTCAACAACTTGGATGAACCTAGAAGACATGATACAAAGCAAAATACACCAGACATAAAAGGTAGCTATGATCCCACTTAGCCATTAGGTACCTAGATTAGGCAAATTTATTGAGAAGGAAGGTAGAACAGTGGTTTATCAGGGACTGATTAGAAGGGAGAATAAGGAGTTACTGTTTAATGGGTACAAAATTTCTGTTTGGAATGATGAAAAAGTTCTAGAAATGAATAAAATGGATAGTGATAATGGTTATACAATACTGTGAATGTACTTAAAGCCAATGAATTTTATACTTTAAAATTGCTTAAAAATGGTAAATTTAATGCTGTATTTTAGCACAAAAAAAATTAAGTGTGAACAATGACACAGGTTATAAGGAAATATAAACAAGGTAATATTCAAAAGACTACATTACTCATTCATGTGACAGTTCTAATCAGGAATACTCTAAGAATGGAAGACCCTGCTGATCAGCACCCAGGACCCTAGTCAAAAATCTGACAGTCAATTCCCTCATTCTAGTTCAATTTCTTGCTTCTATGGAAGAATAGATTTAATCATCTGGAGTAAAGACGCTTCATTATTTAACTATCATAAGATTTATCAATTCAGGGCCCATATTTGATTAGACTCAGAACTCACTGAATTACCCACTGTAACAATAGAGTATAAAGCATAACCTGTGCCAATAACACAGTGAAAACCCCAAATGTGCTTGTATTTTATCAATTTGAGAACACTATACTATGGAAAAGCTAACCTATAACTTAATAAACAACTCCTTTGGCTTAGTTAAGTATTTTATGTGGAATATTTTTTCAGAATGTGAGCTATGAGGTAATAGGCTCATGGAAATTAATCCACACCTATGTTCACAGAGCATCTCCTTCATAAAATCATGTAATACTAGTTTTTTGCTCTCCAGCTTTATATTTTCAGGAGAACCCCAAATTATTAATACTTATACTGGACACTTCCAGCTTCTCCAGAGTGCCAAGCAAAGGTGTGACTTACCACCTAAACTGCTCATCTAATTAATAGGTAAATTTGGCAAAATAATCTGAAGCACAAGATGAATGACTTAGGCTGACGATTCAGTTAGAATTTTTATCTTACTCATATAAACTTTGAATTCATTTTCTATTCATTGATCACTTCAGGCAAGGCTTGGTGATTAAAGAATGATGTGGGTTTAGGAAGGTAAGGCAAGAGTTAATAGCCAATTCAGTTTATATTTTTAGCTGAAAACTGTCATGGCTTTAGAGGCTTTTTTTAAACCTATTTTAAGAGCTGTCTTAACGGAATTGTAACAACTAATACATGCATGACATGAATTGAACAATGGATCAGAATTTGTCAGGGGGTCAAAAAAGGATGTTAGCTAAGTATGAACATGGTCTGTAGTTGAGATAATAATATTGTATTAATGTTAATCTCCTGGTTTTGATAACTAGACTCTAGTCATTTAAAACAATGTCCTTACTCTTAGGAAATAAATGCTAAAGAATCTAGAAGCGAAGGGGCATCTTATTCTCACATCTGCAACTTACTCCCAACTAGTTCAAGAAAAAATTATATATATATATATAATATATATATATATTATATATATGTATGTATATGTATAGATCAAGAGTCAATGATAAAAGTGTAGTAGACTAATAATTGGAGACTAAATAAAGGACATAGACGTTCTTGGTACTATCTAACTCTCCAGTAAGAAGGAAATAATTTCAAAATAAAAAATTTACAATTATAGGCAGGAATGAAGGTGAGTAGGCAGGCAGGAAGAAGAGGAGAAAGAAGCACTTTATTTCGTTGTTCATCTTGGTTGTTCTCCCCAGGCCCGTGTCATGAACCTGGGTCCTTAGGATGTACATGGACTATACCATGGTGGACTTATCCACTTGGCCACCCGGGCACGCCACAAAATTTTAAAGCTAAGTCAATAATTCATTGTGGTGCTACAATCTAAAATAAAGTCAATTAATATGGCATGATAAATTATATATCCCAATTACTTTTAAAATGTATTTAATTTAATGGCATTATTAACCAGGAAAACACTACTTGAATTCTATTTGATTATAAAAATCATTGAATCTCAAGGTTAGAAAGGAACTAAGAGACCAAGTAACTCAAATAAACACCTGTATTTCGCAATATAACACCAAAAGAAATTAAATAATATAAAAAGAATCAGGGTATGAAACATGACTCAGGCATAGAAGTTGTTCTACCTTGAACTGCTGTTGATCTCTGTCCAGCCCAGTTTCCATGACACATGAAGCAAAAGTCCACCAATTAACGTCTGCCACCTGAAAAGATAAAGGCCAATGTGAATGTAATAAAGTACAGTGTGTCTTCAACACCATCCAGCCCTGGCAGGGCTTTCTGAATAACACAAATATACATTCAATCCTTCTTAAAACTCTTTTCTCCCACTCTATGCTAATTATCATCCCAGTTCTCAGACCTAGCCTTCTCAACCTCTGGAGTACATTCCCTGGACCCCAACTGTACCACTCAGGGCTGACACTAGATACTCTTTCCTTTTTATTCTGGACTTTCCCTGACCAACCTCACCCACAGCCACCGCTCTCCCATTAACAATGATAATTTCCCAATCCCTATTCTCACCTAGATAACTGCCACCCTGGTATCCCTCCAGCTCCCAATGAAAACAAGCCTAAGATATTGCCTTGCACCCCTGCTCCCCAACCTGATTATCCTCCTATCCCCAGCCAAACCAGAAACGTAGATGTCCTCCTAGTCCTTCCTCACCCTTACCACCCTCATCTACTTGAAAAATCCTATTGGCTTAATCCCCACAACAGCTCTCAAATCTGAAGCCTTCCTCTCCAGCCTTCTGAATAATCTGAACTTTCACCATCTCACACCTGGTCCCAGAACTGGTCACCCGCTCTCTAGGGTTGTGCCACACCATCCATTCTCAACCTTGTGGCCAAAGGGTTTGTGGTACTGGATTGTTTTTAAAAAGGTTGATTTTTCCCAGTGCCACAGGCAGCAGCTCTCAACCTTTTTTCTGTGACAACACATTTGGGGGCAGGAAACTCATGTGGGACCCATTTTCTCAGCACACAGGGCTTAGGGTATAAACACACTTCTCTCTTCAACTGCAGAGAACACAGCAAAATGTCAAATGACAGAGAGGGTTCTATAGGGATAACTTTATCCTATTTCACTCTAACTGCTTTTTTATTTTAAGTGTATCATTTGTAAATTCTAAAACCTTAAGTTATGACTTGAGACGCTTCACCTTAGAAGTAATTACAATAGACCCATCTATTTCAACACTAGAGGTTAGAATTCCTGGTCTAAGGGCAGTCACTTAAGTGTGACACTCAAAGCTTCTGGAACTTGTACCACCCCCTCCAGATAAGCAGCCACACTCCAGTCATACTGAACCCCCCAGAGCCTCAGGGATGCGACAGGCTGTTTCATACTTCTAAGAGTTTGCATGTGATGTTCTCTTGACCCATGATGTTCTTCCCTTTTCCTTGTATGTTGGTGAACAAACAGTACCTGGAAGATCCAGGTTATTTTTGTTTTGTTTTTCATTTATTTTTATTGTAGTAATTATTCTACACATTAAAATAAGTTCCTATGTATAGGTTCCCCATTTCTTAGATATGTCTCAACACACCCTGCCCTTCACCACATCACTAAGTGTTCTTCCCCATTGTCCAGGGGGCTCCACCACCACCCGCCCCCGCCAGCCCCAATCCCTTTTGGCAACCTCAGTTCTGCTGTAAATACTTCAGGGTTGGTTATGTTTCATCTGTTCCTTTGTTCTGTCTATTCACATTCCACCTATGAGTGAGGTCATCTGGTCTCTGTCTTTCTTCTTTTGACTTGTTTCACTTAGCGGAATCCCCTCTAGTTTCATCCATGTTGATTCAAATGACAGGGTTTCATCTCTTCTAAGGGCTGTGTAGTCTTCCATGTTATGTATGTACCACATCTTCTTGATCCATTCACCTGATATTGGGCACTTAGGTAATTTCCAGTTCTTAGCTATTGAGAATAGGGCAGCAATACACATGGGGTTACATACATCTGTGCGGATGGGTGCTTTTGCATCTTTTGGGTAGATGCCCAGGAGCATACTGACAGGATCATATGGGATTTCCATAGAAGATCCAGTTTTGATGACTCCCTGAAGTTGTCACTGACCCAACCAGGCAGATACGGGTCATACTCGCAAACATTTTGGTCAAGAGCAATGGTTCTCAATCATGTGGCTTTTCCCTCAGGGGATATTTTGCAGTATCTGAAGACATTTTTGATTGTCACAACTGGAGGGAGGGGTAACTGCTCCTGGCATTTGGGAGCAGAATCAGACATACTACCGAATGTCCTACAGTGCACAGAGCAGTGCCCACAAAGAATTCTTCAGTTCAAAATGTCAATAGTGCCAAAGCTGACAAATCCCGTCTAAAGGGAAGTAAGCTAATTAAGCAATAATTATAATTGAGTGTGATAAAACACTAACAGGAGGAGTACTGGGTGGTAAAAGGGGCCCAAGCAGGGGCAGATAATCTAGTCTAGTGAGGTGGGTAAGCTCTTAGAGGAAGCACATTTGAGCAAAAACCTGATGACCTGAAATGGGATCACTTGTTGGCTGTATGTTTAAATATTATCATAATTAAGACAATTCAGTACTAGTCTCTTTCCATAAAAATTGACAAATAAGTATCCTAAAATAGACCCTTGAAAACTAACTTTATAATTTTAACAACACAAAGGCAAAAGGAATTTTGTATTTATGATATAATAAAATATAATCAATGGGACTGACATGATTATGAGCTGAATAAAGTTTTAATGAAATGTAGGTGAATATCTACATGATTTTTGTGATGGAGAAGAATAAACATAAAGCAACAGAAACAACCACAAAAGAAGCAATACTTGTTCCACATGAAAATAAAACCTTTAAGTAATCAAAATAATTATAAAATTAAAAGACAAAGAGCAAAATGCAAAAAGTATTTCCAATAAACATGAGGGACAAGTGTCTTGTATCCTTAAAATATGAAGAATTCATTGAATTAAAAAGAAAAATACTAAAATCCCTCAAACTAAAAGAGTAAAAGGCACAAATCAATAACAACTCACTGAAAAATAAATTGAAAATACAGTGGATAACAGGCAAGAAAACTTCAAATTCTTGAATAATCTAAATAATTTAAGACAAAAGAATGTGATAACATTTTTTGGTCATAAAATCAGCAGAGAGGAAAAAACAGTAGCCAGGATTTGAGTACAATAATAAAGAAATTCTCATACACTATATGACAAGTAAATTGGTAAAAACACTTCTAGAAAAGCATTCATTATATTAAAGTAGAATACTGAAAAAGTTAATATTCTCAACCCAAATTTTTAATGTAGGACTCTATCCCAAAGTAACAGTTAGAAATTTGGCATATTTGAATATAAAAATGTCTAATAACCTTGTTACTTTTATACCGCCCAAATGGCCATGAAGAGAATGCTAAATAAATTACAAAATGTCTATTTGGTGAAAAATCTATGCAGCCATTAAAAACATTTTAAAGAACATTTAGTGATGCTGGTTGGACATTTCTTACAAATGTATAAGAAGAACATAAAAGATACTCACCCTTGGAATAATGTAGGGTAGGTAAATTTCAAGACAGAGAGGACATACTGAAAAACAAATACCAGATTAATGGTCATTTTCAAATTATAGAGAATTAATAGATCATATAATCAAAGAAATCTCTGCTGAAAAAACACTAAGCACATTCAAGGTTCAAGACCTGTATTCCCCCCACCCCCAATCACATAAGGGTGGGTCGGGGAAGAGACAAGAATGACCTTCCAAAGCATTTCTAAAGGGAGTAGGTCCCATTCTCCAGGGTCACCAGAAGCCTCACCAGCTCTCCTTGGCGAAAGGAACCAATATCATGAGCAAAGTGGGAAGCCCAGTCACTCAGCATCTTCCCAGGCCCTAGAACTGGCATGTTGTAAACTGCGGCAACTTGAGATCTCAAGTGGGCAGACCCCTGGACAAAGTCTGTCTTCTCAAGGCGTTCACTTTATCTACTATACAGTTGACCTAAAAATCCAACCTCCTTCTTTGTTTTGTTTCAAGTACGAACATCCTATTCTTTTTGTCCTTTGTCTTCCTTCCATTTGGGGGATTTGTTTGGTTTTTGCACTCAAGATTTTTTTTTTCTAACTATAATATCATTTATAATAAAAATATGCTTTGGTCATTCGGATGACCAAAGTATCTTTCTAATACATATTTGCTCTTCATCCACAGTTCCCCTAATGCCTTGGAATTTCCTAAACATTGAGTGATAAAGATGCCATTGGCAATGCTAATGAGTTCACTGTTTTCTTTTCAAGAAAAGAAGCAAGGAAGGGAGCGGAGGAAGCAATATCTTTATTTAACTGTTCACCCTTTGGGTCCCAAATCTTAAACCTTGGTTCCTGGGCTTCCCATGACTCATAAGTCAGCTTCTCAGCCCCCTGAGCCACAGGGTCACTTTTTGAAAATGACAGCTGCCAGGAAAACCAAGTGACTGGAGGGTTGGAACTTATAGTCCCACTCCTATTAGAGGCTGAATCAACCACGAATGACCACTGATTTAATTGCTCATGTTTATGTAAAGACACCTCCATAAAAACCCAAGAAGAGGAAGCTTCAGAGTTTCCAGGTTGGTGAACACGTGGGGATTCTGGGTGAGTGTCACTCCTGGAGAGGGCAGGAAGCTTCAGGCCTTTCCCTTATACCTCGGGCTATATATCTCTTCCATCTGACTGTTCCTTCAGGATAAATCAGTAATCTAGTGAGTAACTAAGTTTCCTGAGTTCTGGGTACCATTTTAAGACATTAATTGAACTTGAGGAGAGCATCCTGGGACCCTCTGACTTGTAGACACACCATCAGAAGCACAGGAACGAACCTAGTTTTCAATGATTACCTGAAGTTAGAGGAGGGGACCATGGAAACCTCTAATCTATAGCTAGTTGGTCAAAAGTACAGGTAACTGCCAAGCAAGTGCCAGGTTTGTGACTGGTGTGTGAGGTGGAGGGAGGTCTTGGGAGGCCCTGACCTGTGGAATCTGATGTAATCTCCAGGTAGAGTATGAGAATTGAGTGAATTCATGGACACCCTGCTAGGGTCTGAAAATTGCTTGTTGGTGTAGAGAAGCCTCTGGACACCCCACCACCACCATCACACACACACACACACACACACACACACACACACACACACATACACGGATGAGTCTTAGGGACACCTGTAAACATTAAGTCTGCTTAGATGCCTTAGAACTTTTGATATGCTTTAGCATTTTAAGGATTTTTTTTAACCAACTCAGTTAAAGTCTACTTGAATCTTCATTATGCCTAATCACACACAGCACTTTATGAATGGGGACAATAAGTTTTGCCTTTCTGAGTATATTATTCCCCCTTTTTAACACTTTGAGAATTTTTGAGAATTCTTTTAAAGTCTAAAATCATTAAATGGCTTAATAAAGGATTCTACTGATTCTTCACATGATCAAAAACATGAAATTGACTAAAAACATAGAACCTATATCCCCCCTGAATTAGCCTACACATAATTCTCCTTGTATGAGCACCTAAATGCCACAGTTGTAGCTGCCTGTCTGTGCTCTGGTTTATATTCATTAGATGGGTCTTCATTCTTGCCTGAAGTCTATTTACCCACATGAGTCAAGATGCTTCCTCCCTGCCCCACCCTTCCTTGATATTTTCGCTCTAAAATAGAGACCAGGAAGGATTAAGTGAACATCTGAACTATGTCCTGCATCACCCAGAACAACCTTCATGAAGATAACAAATATTTATTTAGTTTACCGTGTGCTAAGCTTTGTCCTAGATATTGCAGGAGATAGGAACTGCTAAAAAAATTACCTCACCTTGCTAGAAAGTAACAGGAAAACATTTTTCTGACAAGGAGCACCCCTGTGATTCAGGCAGTTAAGGTAGCTAAGGTACAGACCACGTAAAGTCCATGGACCCAGGTTCTAGACCTGGGGCTGGGGTTAAAAAAAAAAATTCTGGCATTCTCTGGTGGAGCAGCGGTTGGGTCAAACACCTCCGAAGGATACAGGCCACATGCCCCTGGGTTTGAGTTCTGGACCTGGGGGGAGCAATCAGTATGAACAACTAAACGAAAAATAAAGTGCTTCTTCCACCTCTCTTACTGCCTGCCTGTCTACTGCTGCCTTCATCCCTCTCGGAACATTTCCTTTGAAAATAATAATAATAATAAATTTCTGATCAACGGAATCTAAGTCCTGAACAGTCCTCCTTTCAGGAATTCCTCCTGGCACTGAAAAGCGTTGCTCACACAAGTAGCAAGGTGCTATTTGGTAGAACAACAGTGAGAGGTTGTCCAGGAAAACAATTTGGGAATAATTTGAAAAGACAACAGATGTGAACTTTGCCTGTAGACTAAAGCCCTAATAACTGTGAGGGGATGACAGTAGAGGACAGGTGGCTTCTGGGCAGGGGGCTCGGATACTGCTAGAGCTCCCAGGGAAACATCCACTCCAGCTGGGCCAGTGAGCCAGGAAAGCTGGACACTTGCTGCTCAAACTTTAAACAAAAACCAACCAGTCTTTTAAACATTAGGAGTGAGAATCAAATCTACAAGGTTGTTTCTTGTTTTGTTTTTGTTTTAAAGTAGGAAGCAGGCAGGAATGAAGGTACGTAAGCAGGCAGGTAGGCAGGAAGAAAGAGGAGGAAGAAGTATCTAATTTATCTATCTATCTATTTATCTGTCTATCTGTCTACCTACCTACCTACCTACCTACCTAGTGGTTCATCTTGGTGGTTCCCTCCCGTCCTGAGTTACAAACCCAGGCCCCTGGTTTGTACATGAACTCAGCTGGTCAAAGCAACAGACTTAACTGCTAAGCCTCCAGAGGGTGCCAAGGCTGTTTTTTCAAAGTGGATTATCTTTCTACAAATAGAGAGGAAAACAGTTCAAGAAGAAAACTACCCGAGAAATAAGAAACTAGACAAACTTGTGTCTTCTAAAAACTTAGAGATAATCCCTACTTGCGGACACCTACAAATCCTCACAGTTGTCAAAAGAAAATTTGGCAGAGACTAGACATAGAATGTGCTCATGTTCACTGTACCACAGCTCTCTTCCCATCTGGCACCTACTTGGTTCAATCTGACATCCCTCTCAACCCTCCTCCCCGCAACACACGCACCCTCCCACCATGAAGGAAGTGTGACTGCCTTGACTGGCATTATCCTGCTGAAACAATGGCATAATCTGAAAGCCACAAAGTCCCTATCAGAGTCTTTATGAATGGCCAACTCTCCCACCTCAATATGGGCCTCATATCTCCTCTCCACCACTCTTGATTCCACCTCTTCTTTCCTCTGTACACAATCTCCTCTCTTCCTTTCCTCTTTTGACTTCTGTTGTTTTTGTCCTACTCTCCATCTAGCTCCGACACCTCCCAACAGTCCTAAAACAAAGGGCTCCAGATCCTGCAAAATACAGACTGATGACCTGGGCTTATTGTTTAAATTCTGTGCTCCTTGAGAATCTATGATGTCTATTACTCAGGTGAGATATTCCTACAGACATGACCATTTAGTTCATGTAGCATCTTGAGGCTTAATGTACATGGAAGATACTGAGTCTTTATTACATTGATTATATAATAGTGTTGGCACTCCCTGGTAGAGTAACGGTTGGATCAATCACCTCTAAAGGAACACAGGCCACATACCCCTAGGTTGGAGTTCCAGGTCGGGGGTGGGGGTGGGGGGTAAGGGAGTGACAATCAGTATGAACAGCTAAATACAAAAAAACTAAAAAAATAGTGTGGTGCCCCAATACATACAAAATACCATAAATTTAAGTCTGTATTCAGAGGGGTATAAATTAATGTGACCTAAACACTCTCTGCTTACTGGAATTTTTTTGCTTAGATAAGTATTTTTTTAAACCAGTACCATTGCTTGTGGGTTTTCATAGAAGACATGTCACTCTGCCCTTTCTGATGATTATTGGGAAATAAAAGGAAACTCTAACTGCTCTAAGGTGAAACATTATCGACATAGCTATCAAGTTAGCTATACAAATTACAGTTGTTAAATGAAAAGGCCAGAAATTCATAAATTCATGTATTTCTGAATAGGTGTGACAATAAAATCTTTGTTTAGATACCAGTCCCATTAGGCAAATACAAATCTGCTAAAAGGTAATCATTAGGGTGGCAGAACACAAGCAAAAGATTGTCTTTCCTTCTTCTCTTCTAGAAAATTACCACTTTACTATATAGAACACTTAACAAACCTCAGGCACTTGGTCAACCACCTTACAAATATCATTTCAATTAATCCTCACAACAACCCTTTCAAGAGAACTTGTTAAACCCATCTTAAAGTTTAAAAATTAGGTTTAGTGAGATTTAAATTCTCAAAAGCCAAGTAGGTGGACCAGGATGCAAACCCATTACTGTCTCCCAGCAGGACAATATAATGGATTTCTAAAGAGCCATCACTGTAACTGAAAATCATATGAACTAGTAGAAGTAGCATTTAGGGGCATCCTCTGAATTTACTAAAGATCACCACCCACATTAAGAGAAGCAGTGTAAGGTAACACTAGTAATGGTTCTTCTCAAAAGAGCAAAAGAGATTGGGGGATCAGGACAAGGGAGGAAGAGTGGAAGAGACTACAGTGGTGGAAGGGGGAAGGTGGTCCTGAGACTGTATCATCACCACTTACAGGAGGTGATTCCCCACCCTCCGGGTCTCACATCTCCTCCGCTGGTTTTGTCCTCCTAACAAAACAAAAACATGGTACAAACATGATAAAAACAGGAAGAGGCTCTTCTGCCTCTTCAAAAAAGGGGGCTTCATGACATTACTTTGAAAAACATTAAGTTTACATTTTTTTTAATTCCATTAAAAAAAAAACTCCATGATAAAAACCTTGAATATACTTGATGTGCCTGACATGGAGACGTATTTTAAAAAAACAGGTTTGGTAATCAGTGGTGTGAGGAGATGGAGATGGATTGAAAGGTTTCTACAAACTTGTGGTGTTCTAGGGCACAGGCTTATTTTCGGAAAGAAGGCAGGATGTGTGTGATTTCGTCTATTCTTTCTTCCCCGAGAGAGAGGGAGCCGATTGTTTCTTTTCCTTTAAAAGTAGTTCACACAGTCCAAAATTAAGTTCCTGGGAATTTGCCTACGCAAAACCCAGCTTCCCTGGAGATGTAAAGGATGCTTTACAGGACAGAAAAGAAACAGTGAAGCCCAATAGACCCCATTTCTAAAAGAGCATCCCATACAGAGTAGGTCTCTTCTCCATCACTATCAGGGAAAATAATCATATAAAAATCTGGAGGCTGCGATTGTTTCACGTACGATTGTGGGGCTCAAATCTACCACGTGCAATCACCTCCCCGCGATCGCCCCCCTCACCTTGTTCGTAAGGTAAGAAGCCAGGTAGCAGGTACAAAACGTGAGCCCAACTAGGCACTTCCCCATGCACATCTGTGACCTGGAACCTAGCCCCGGGACTCTACCGGAGCCCACAGCCGCCGCCCCAGCCAAGGCGCCTCCGCCTCCGTCAGGAGCGCCACGTGGCTCCCAGCTCCGCCAATCCGTGCAGGAACCGCCCCCAGCGCCTGCCTCTTAAAGGGGCCACGCCTCCCCAGGCCGGGTTGCCTCGCGGTGGGCGGGGCGGCACACAGCGGGTCCTAGGACTTTGGGAGGGAAATAAGGTCTGCTTGGCTATCGTCGTAAAAGAGGGAAAAAAGCAATTTACAATACAGTTTACAAAATCCCCTTAACGGCCGAAGAAGAACGTTTATAGCCATCGCTAAATGGTGATACCAAAATATGCTCTGCTGAATGTTCCCAATTTTATCTACATTTAGTCTGTTACTTTCGCAAACAACATCAAAAAGTTAACAATAAATGTTATTTTAAAGGAAGGAAAGTTTAAGGGGAAGGAACTAGAATGGATATAATTGTCCGTTGTTTTTTCTTTAAGAGAACTCATTCCACTGTGTTGAAATTTCCTAACACAAGTAATCTTTACGAAAGTAGTTTCAAGCACAGCCCCTACCTAGTCCTAGTCTCTACAGTGGAAAATTGATATTGTTAGGCTGCTGGCAAAATAAGTAACTATACACGAAAAAATATTGATGGACTTTGTCAGAAATGAGAGTTGCAAGTGTTCCCCACGTGTGGAAGCATACAATTTTTAAAAATACCTCGTACACCAGAAAATCTTTTCTGTTTGTATTCTCTATGTAAAATTGCTTATCAAACTATATTATACCAGCAAGTACTGGATGTATTGTTTCTACATAAAAGATAAATAAAAATTTCTTTTCCCTTGACATCATTTTAGGAAACCTATTTCAGAGCTAAGCAGTCCTGTTACAAAGAGAAATTTTGCCCAATAGAATTTGCTTGAAATCAATAGTTGGCAGTTACCTGAGATGTCTCTGAGCTCTTTTAGTAAATGAACAAATTCAGCTCAGGCTTGATTATTTCCTGGTTATTGCTTAACTTATTTTCTTTGACAGAGTGAGTTTAAAAAGCAGGAACAACCAGAACAGTAAAGAACTGGGCAAATAGAAGCTGACATTTGTAGAAAACATGCTGATAGATCTTGCCAGAGGTATTGATTTTTCCAAAGCTGCATTATTCCATTCCACAAAACAAACTAAACTAAGACTGAATAAAAATAAAATCATCAGGCCTTACATTGACAAACAGTAAGATGCTAGATACGAGCTTGAGGTAAACCTATATAAGCAAAAATATTAGAATATGTTGCTAATTGAGATCTCTTATAATGAATTCATACATGCTCAATAAATATTTGTTGAATTAAAAAAAAAAAAGAAAGGAGTTTGAATATACAGTAGCTTGCGGGTTTTTTAATAAAGATTTTTTTTTTACAACGCACATGGCAAATTCTCAAAAAGTGATAGGAGCAGCAGCATATCCCATTACCGGCTAAAGAAGAACGGTCATAGCCATCCCTACATTCACAGCCAGTGCCTGCATTTCCTTTAAGAAACAGAGTATCTTTTTTTCAGAGAGGAAAGAAGAAGAGGCATTGTAGACAAGGAGGGAGGGAGGGAAGGAATATATTATTTATTTGTTTTGGATGTTCCCCCTTGGCCTTGTGTTCAGGGTCCTTAGACTTTGCATGGTTTATACCCCAGTAGCTGACTTAGCACCTGAGCTACCAGTGCATGCCTCGAAACAGCTTACGAATTTAGATGTTTCGGCATGTGCTGTGGCCTAGCAGATAAGGCCACCAGACGTAGTCCACATACCTCCCAAGGACCCAGGTTCAAGACTCAGGTCTGTGGGGAGGGGGGCAGATGAGGAGTACAAACAACATAAACAACTATATAAAATGAATGTTTCAAATTTTTTGTAAGCTGGGAATAGAAGAAAACTTCCTCAACATGAAAATAAGGCATCTATGAAAATCCCACAGCTACCACCATACTTAATAATGAAAGATAGTGCTTTTCTCCCTAAGATCAGGAACAAGGCCATTCTTGCCACACTTTCTCAACATTGTATTAGAATTCTAGCCAGGACAACAAGGCAAGAAAATAAAATGAATGCATCCAGATTGCAAAAAGAGTAAAATTATGTCTCATACAGATGACAAGGTTTTAAACACAGAATATGCTAAAGGTCCAGGGCACCCTGGTGGCCTATGTGGTTCACTGAAGCACAGTCCACATATGTCCCAATATATCCTGGTTCATGACCCGGGTCCAGGGAAAATAGCCAAGATGAACAATTAAATAAAATAAAGTGTTCCCTCCTCTCACCTCCTACCTGCCTGAACCTTTCTTTAAAAAAATACTATTAGAACTAATACATGAGCTCAGCAAGGTTAAAAGACACAAAATCAATATACAGAAAACAATTAGATTCTGTATATTTACAATAAACAATCAAAATGAAATCAATGAAGCAATCCCATTTAAAATTGCATAATTAGGAAAATGCAAATCAAAACTATAACCTCACACCTGTAAGAGTGACTTATCTCAAAGACCAAATAATAAGTGTTGACTCAGAGGTGGAGGAAGGAAAAGGAAGATTTTTTGCACAGTTGTTGGGAGTTTAAATTGATGTACCACTATGGAAAGCAGTAGAGAGAGTCCTCCAAAAATTGAAAATAGAAAATTCCTTATAATGCCACTATCCCACTTTTGGGTATTTAACTGAAAAACACTGTTTTATAGAGAGAGATGCACTCTCATGTTCATTGTCACATTGCTTTCAGTTGCCAAAAGCTGGAAACAACCTAAATGCCTATCAACAGATGAGTGGCTAAAGAAGATGTGATATATGTACTTAATGAACTCAACTATTTATTTATTTGTTTATTTATTTATTTATTTTTAGAAAAGAGGCAAAGACTAGGAGGAAAAGTTATTTGAGACAGGAAGGAAGAAGAAGAAGAAGAAATATCTTTATTTAGTTGTTCATTTTTGGATTTCACCCTGTCCCCAATCTCAAACCTGGTTTTTGGGCTGCATGGGGTCTACACACCAGCGTCTCACTCACCTAGGCCAGCAAGACAGGCTGCACCATTTAGAAAGTATGAACTGCCATTTGCAACACAAAGATGGACCTCAGGAAATTATGCTTAATAAGACAAGTCAGAAGGTGAAAGACAAACATCTTATAATTTTTCCCATATTTCACTCATATATAGCATATAGAGAAACCAAACAAGCAAACCAAATCAAACAAAAATAGACTTTTAATCTATAGAATCAAATTAGTGATTGCTAGAGGGGATGAACAAATAGAACAAAAGGAGACAATTACGTATTGAAGGATAAAATTAGACTATTGGTGGTAAATTCAATGTATTACATATATATTTATGATAATGTATGCCTTAAAACTATATAATGTAAGGTTCCTTCAGTAAATTTTAATAATAAATAAAATAGCATCAAAAAGAAAAAATAGGAATAAATATAGCAAAATAAAAACAAATTTTATACTCTAAAAGCCACAAAACCATTGAAGAGTAATGAAGATCAAAATAATTTAAAAAAAAACCCATGCTCATGGGTTAGAAGACTTAATATTGTTAAAATGACATTATTCCCTCCAAACTGATCTACAAATTCAATACAAAAACCAATAAAAATTCCAACTGGTTTATCTGCATAAATTAACAAGCTGATTCTAAAATTCACATGAAAATTCAATACACCCACTACAGTCAATATAATGTTGAAAAGAACCAAGTTAAAGGGCTCATGGCTCTTAGAGCTCCAAGCTGCTGAGTCACTTATAATCCATATCCTGAGTATTCCACTCTCAAAAACTTGTGAAAATATTGGATCATCACTAAATATATGACACACTTTCCTGTCCTCATGCCTAGTCTTCTACGCTTCCTTCCACCTAAACTGGCTTTGTAGCTTCTTTCCAACAAGTTTGGTGACACCATCTGATGAAGCCCTTCCAGATCTCAGCAATCCACCATGTCCTAAAACATTCATTGTCTATAGCTGCCATTTGGCGATTAATCATGCATTCTTTTAAGACAGAAGTTTCGTAGCATTATTCAATGTTTTGTGAATACACTCTCTCTCCAGCTATAATCCCATAGTTCCTTGTTTCTCCCTTAGGACTTTAGGAGTGTCCTAGGGAGTTAAGAATTATTTGTTGGTATACAAAATAGGTACTTGCAAAATAGACTTAATTTTAGTCTTAAAGAACTTTATTTCTGTTCTCTTCAGAGACCAAAGCATCTTCTGATTCCATGTGTTTAGGCAGTGCAAATTACAGGTGAGCTTTGTCTTTGCTGAGCACTAGTGATTTTATCAACACAGATGATGGAGTAAACATGGAACTGAATCCTTTGAACATTGTGCTTATTCCGCTTCACAGTAAAATGGCCATTACTCCATTCAAGAACTTATAATTTGATCAAAACTATATGGTACTGGAATAAAAACAGAGACACAGATCATTGAAATAGAACTGAATCCCCAGAAGTAGACACACATATATGGCAAATTAATTTACAACAAAGGAGGCAAAGGGGAGAAAGGAAAATCTTTTCAACAAATGGTGTTGGGGGTCAACCACATGCAAAAGAACGGATCTAGAGCACTCCTGACACCATACACAAAAATTAAATAAAAATGGATTAGAAACTTGGTTGAAAGACTAGAAGTCACAAAATATTTAGAAAAAAATAAATATCCCATGGTATCAACTTTAAAGAAGTCTTTGGGGACTCAACTCCAATAGCAAGAGTAAGAAACAAAGATAAACAAATGGAACTACATTCAACTAAAAAGCGTCTGCACAGAAAAAGAAACTATCACCAAAACGAAAAGATACCCTACTGACTGGGAAAAGATATTTACACATCATAATCCGATAAGGACTTAATATCAAGATATAGAAAGAACTAATAAAACTTAACAATAGAAAAACAAACAACCCAATTAAAAATGGGCAGAAGAATTGAATAGACATTTCTTCAAAGAAGGTAAACAGATAGCCAACAGGTACATGAAAAGATATTCTTCCTTGCTTATTATTACAGAAATGCAAATCAAAACAAAAGACACAAAAACACTAACTCACAGAAATAAATGTACCCCTATGTTTACTGCAGCATTATTTATAATATCCAAGAATCAGAAACTACCCATTGTTAGATGAATGACTAAAGATGTGGTATATACACATGATGGACTACTACACAGCCTTAAAAAGTGAAACACTGTCAATTGTGACAACATGGTTGGAACTAGAGGGGATTATACTAAAGTTAAATGTCAGGAAAAGAAGGAAAAATAGCAAATTATATCACTTATATGTGGAATATAAAGGAACAAATCAAATAACTAAAACAACTTAGCCTTGAACATTGGCAATAGAATGAGATTACCAGCTGGGAAGGCGGATGCAGAAGCAAGTGATGTTGGGATCTGATAGATAACATCGGAAAACTTTGGGTAGTTTGGTAGTGGGTGTGTTATGCTGTTGCATATTTGGTGAATGGTAAACCTGTATATAAGTGCTTGTAATATTTTGTAAATGAAAGTTACCTCAATAAAACACTTAAAAAGGAGAACTCACTATTAACTATCATAGGATGAAATGCTGTGAACAATGCTTTCCCTCTTAGTAACATTTGTTAATGCAAACTGTAAAAATTGTAAATATTATACATTTCCTCTCTCTTCCTATTTGCAGCATACATGGTTGGTGGCATCGGGTATATATATATACCTTAACTGCTGACACACAACTATTAACATTCTTAATTCACAAATCCTGTTTAATGTCAACCTCCAACCCTTGTCCCCACAGCCTGATGTCTCTCTTTCTTGTCTCAAGTAAAATCTGAGTGTCCTCTGACACTGTTCCTTTCTCTCTGGTGTCCAAGGCAGGGAATAAGGGACAGTCCTTATTTGTTCTCTTTAGTGCAGCTCCTCAAATGTTATTCCTGCTCTCCCAGGAAAACAGCTCTCCTCTGGCATCTCTTACCATCCTGCATCACTATATAAACTTTCTTACCAGCATCATCTACCAACCAACCTCTAAGTTACAATCTGCATGTTTTCTGACAACTCTAGTATCTGCTTACACTCTTTCACTCCACATTGCTATCTTATTGGTTAATTTCAAGGTCCATGTGAATTACCCATCCAATACCCTGGCATTTTATCCTGGTATCTTAATCTCCCCAACTCCTTCCTCACCATTGCTTCACTGTGGCTTCCTCTGACTTGAGAATATCAAGATTCTTGGTTGTATTTCAACTTCATACCCTTTTCTAATCTATCTCCCAAATGACCCCTCATTATCACATTTTCACTGCATGTCATCCTTTCTTCCTCATCTGTTCATTTCTACCAATCTTTTTCCTTAGAAATACTTGGCTATTTTTTTTTTTTTTTTTTGTTTAAGCAATGGGGCAGACAGACAGGAAGAGAGAAGAGGAAGAAGCATTTCATTTTATTTTTTATTTGGTTGTCACACTAGTTATTCTCCCGACCCCCACCCGGTCCTGGAACCTGTGGCAAGCATGCCTTTGGAGGCAATTGACCCAACCTCCACTCCACCAGGGTGCGCCACACTTGGCTACTTTAAAGGAAAGCTCCAGTAACTTCCCATGGATGGTCCTCTCTCCTGGGTTTGTTTTCCTTTTCCAGAACAGGCCCATTTCATTTCTAGTTTGATCGCATCCATTTTCCCTCAACAAATATATCCCAACTGTAATCCTTTGAACGGTAAAAAAGAACACAATTCCACACACGTTTACAAGTATGGGCAACAAGTATGGGCTTTGCGTACACCGTTTTTTCTTTGTGTCTCGGGTTCACGATCAGTAAAATTGAGATAGTGATAGAATTTACCTCTCAGGGTAATTTGAGGACTAAAGAGTTAATATAATACTTTGAATAGTGCATGTATCTAGTAAGTGAAATGGAATCTTTACATTTTTAAATCAGGTCACTTTATGAAAGTCCCCGTAGACAATGCCAACCAAAACTTTTATTAGTCTTGTTTTTGCTCAGTTACATTTTACACATTTTCATACTCCACGCCCCGCCTCCTAACAACAAATGCAATTTAAAAAAAAAAAAAAAAAAAATCCGATGGTCTTCTCCAGGCTCCTTCCCTGGTCTAACCCGCCATACGGGTCTCCAAGACCTTGCCAGTTTAGAATTAACCTGGGAAATAATTATTCTTTACGTAAAGTCTATACAGTCTAAGCCAGTTTAGCTACGTCCAGCCGGGGTCTCTGACGGTCAGAGAGGGAGGGGCAGCGGCTCCCCGCCCGGCAAGAGCCCGACTAGAGGAAGCCACACCCAGCACCGCCCCGCACGTCCACAAATTCCCCTGGCCCGGGTTGCGGCAGGAAGTGCGGCCCGCTGGGGGCGGAGAAAGTGACCTAACACGGAGCTCCGACTCGCCGGCCAATCGGAAACGACGGTCCCAGAGGAGCGGGCGGAAGAGAAAAGGTTTAGTTCCGGACGCGGCCGCCACTGGCGCCGCCGTCATCTGTCACCTTAGCTCCGGCACCAGCCCCTTGTCGCCCCTGCCCCAGCTCCCCTCCCCTCCCCTCGGCGGACTTCTACCCTCTCCTGCTGCCTCTCTGTTCTGTTCTCGTCGCTCGCTTCCTCCTTCACATGGATCTGGTCGGAGTGGCATTGCCTGAGCCCAGGCCCGCAGCGGCCTGGGGACCCAACAAGGTGAGTGGAGGTCGGAGCCGACGCACCTGCCGTGGTCATCTGGGTAGGTCTTCAGAGGACTGGGGCCAGGGGTTCGGCCAGGAAAGGGCTCCGCAGGCGGCTCGGGAAGTTCTGGAGGGACCCCCGCCACCTCGGAAAAGGGGGACGGGCTGCGGGGTCGGAGTGACAGAGGCGCGGAAAGCGGCTGGGGCTGCCAGAGACCGAGAGAACGGCTTGGGATCTCTGGTTCTGCCCGGTGCTTTCAGTACCTCCGTAGGATGTAAATCTGGGCCGGACTCGCTTAGAAATGGCGTATGCGGCAGGAGAAGCGGCACTGTTTGTTTTTCACCAGCAAGTGAGTCAGCTCCGTGATAGACGACCCGACACAATGGTGGTTTAGGAAGCTGTTCCCTAACGTGACAAGTGTAGTCATCCTACCTCAGCAATTTATTTTTTGTGAAACAGTCAAACGTAAATGCAGGCACCCTCCCTCCCCCTAGGCTAACACCCAGGTGTGCTGTAAACGGTGGTGAATTTTCATCTGCTTGGTCTTAAGCATTTCAGCACTTTCCTACAGCGCCAACCACTGCGTTCATTTAACTTGCTGTTTCTGGCTTTCAGACTGCTAATTTTTTCATATGTTTATTAGAAGGATGAAAATACTGTCGTGTCAACTTGATCGAGGGTGTGCTTGAGATTTTTGTGATTTTTTTTGTTCCTCGGAGTAAGGTTGCGAAGGTGCACTTTTTTAGCTTCATAATTGTCCTGGTACATGTTAACACAGAACTTTTGTTCTGTTTAAAGGATCGCTTGTTAATGGGTCATCAGCCTTTGTCTGAACAGAAAAAGGAGGAAATAATTAAAGGAAAATTGTATAATAGTTCTCATTCAACTATAGAGAATCTTAGATAATTCTTTCCACAGTGTGGTTACACATACATGTTCTTTTGTATATGTTTTTCTATGAAGGCCTTGCTTATAAGACCCAGATCAGTAGACATAAAAGGGTGAAATTTAATAGACACTGATAAATAATACGCTATACATGTTAAATTCCTCCAGTTAAGCATTCATAAAGACTGTAAAATGTTACAGTGTCAAATGAGATAAACTTTGTTTCAAATACATCCTAAACTCTGACCAAAATTAACTTAGAAAACTAATTTAGTAATAAGATATTTAATGTCTGTCATGTTTTACTTTCATGTATATCATCATAACTATAAAGTTTTCATCATTCAACAAAAAATATTCTGGTTTATTGAGGTTCTTTTTTTTTTTTTTGGAAGACAGCATTTTGTCAAGCTAAAGAAAATTAGAAGCTGCAGGTATCACTTAAATTCTTAAGACTGAAATGATTACAGAAGCCTAAGAGATAGAGATTTGAGGAAGGTGTTGAAAAATGGAGAGAATGGTAAAAGGCCTATGATCCTTGAAACTTTTCAATCAGAAATTCTTTATGCTTTTAAAAATCATTGAGGACCCCAAGAACTTTTGTTTATATTTTTAATATGTATTGATATTTGTCATACCAGAAATTAAAACTGAGAATGAGAAAAATATTGTCACATTACTATAAATAAAATGTTTATGTTAAAAAGTATTTTTCAAAAAATTAGTGAAGAGAGTAGTATTGTTTTGTATTTTTGCAAATCTCTTTAATGTCTGTATAAATAGAAGGCAGCTAAGTCATGTCATCTTTTTTTCTTTCAATCTGTTCTAATGTTTTGATTGAAATTTTTGAAGAAAATCCATCCTCAAAGATGTATAGATTAAAGCAGGTATAATTGAATAGGGATAATAAGAATATAATAGATATACTGTGAACAAACTGAGATAACCTCTTAATGTGCTTTTTGGAAAACATGAATATACACACACCCATTCTAGTAGCCACCAGAGTTACTATCATCATGGCTGATACAAACTCTGGAATACTACCCTGTACACTCAGGAGTAGAAAAGACAAGAATGTCATAATACTATTATGAAAATAATTTTAATCTCAGGTACCCTGGAAAGGTCTTGGAGTTCCCTCCCACAGGGTCCTGGGGCCAGTTATAAAATGTCAAACTGCTATTTTATACAAAGAATTTTAAGGAATATTCCAAGAAAGTAGGGTTGGCAAACTGTAGGCAAAACTGAGAAAGTATATAGCTGTGTTGGAAGGAGAACTATAAAAAACCGGATTAGTGGTATTCCTCAAAACTGTCAAGGTTATCGAAAAAAAAAAAATCTGAGAAACTCATGGTGAAGAGGAATCCAAGGAGACATGGCAATTAAATGTTATATGGTATCCTGAATGGGATCTTTATAATACTAATATAGGGGAAACTGGGATTTTTGGAAGTCTACTGTTTTGGTCATTTTTCTCTTATTAAATTACTGTAAAATTGAAAGTTAAAAAATAGATCAGTAGTAGTGTAGAACCAGATCACATTTTCTAGGGACCCTTATCTTGAAATGTAAAACTACCCATGTAATAGTCTGCCTTTAATTAAAAAAATCTACCTAGATTATATCTTCTAGCTGCCCCACTATAAAAGAGACTTTCTTGTGGTTTATGGTTCTTTCAAGTAGAGGACTGAAGTTTTGTTAATGTGTACCTCCTTAATGGCCTCCTTCATCTTTGCTATTGCTCCCTAGTGTCCTTTTTTAATTTTACTTGATTCTTTCCTCATAATATTTTGCAGTAAAACTTAAAAAAAAAAAAAAAAGTGGAATGGGCAGCTAGGGACCTATCAGTAGCCAGTCAGGTATGAGAGAATGATTGTAGTAAAACAAAACAACACAAAACAAACAAACCCAAAGAGCAGAGTTGAGCTGTGGCAGTTTCCTAGAGGAGAGGGAAAGTGTGTGTCTCCGGGTTCTTCAGTAAACAAAGTGTCAAACAGTTGGTTATGGACTGGCTAGATGACATTTAACTGGAAAGGTACAATCCCATCGGACCTTGATGGCAGTTTATGTTTATGAAGGGATTAGTGAGAAATAACACTGGAGAACTTGGATAGAGTAAGATCATGGAGGTTTTTTATCCTCTGTCTCCTTAGATTTATGATTCTAGCATTTAACAAAGTTTCTCTGTTCATGAAGAGCGAGCGCTTGATTTACTGAGGAGTTGCAAAGTGACACAGGATTCCCTTACACCTTGTGGTGCCCATTTGTAGGAAGAGCCCCCAGTAAATTTTCTAAGACCCTCTGGGAATGGTGAGCCCCTTGTGCTTGTGGAGGAAGGGCTGACTGCCCCTGTCCGGCAGCTGTCCCCATGCAGTGTGAAAATTTTTATAGAGGGTTTTTGACTGCTGGTGTGAAGAGTTTGGATTTGATTTTAAAGTATGAGAGTTGACAGCCTTTCTGAAGTCTTCCCTTACTTACCCTCACCCAGGGAAACTTCCTCTGTATAAGGTCGCCCAGTTAAGCTGGTAAGCAGAGGTACAGGGAACTCTAGCTTTAAAGGTTAAGGTTTAACACCATAGTAGAATTACTTGACTCTTGGAAAAAGACTAGAAGTATCAGGAGTGGGTAGACAAAGGGGCTACCTTCAAGATGTAGAGAAGAACTTTTGAATAGTAGGAATGTAGAAAGGCACCAGACCTCTACAATCTAGGAACAATCTGGAAGTTCCATGAACTATTTTGTGTTTCCTTTTATCACATATTGTTTAGCAAATGCTTGAGGGGTTCTGAACTGGACTCTTAAGAATGAGAAGGCCCTACCCTATCCTTCAAGAGGTTCTTGTTGTGTTTCTTTAAAAATTAATTATTTGGATGCACCCGGGTGCCTTAGCAGTTAGGTCAGTCACCTCTGAAGGAGCCCAAGTCCTGGGTTCAAGTCCTAATTCCTGGGGAGAAACAACCAATGTGAACAGCTAAATAGAATAAATAAATGCTTCTTCCTCCTCTCTTCTGCGTGCATCTTTGCTTTAAAATACTTATTTTAATAGCTATAAGTTTGATTTACAAAATAGTTTTAAGTGTAGTAGTTCACTATTCATCAAATATATAACACACTCACCACCGAATTTCAATAGTCTTCCTCCAGTGCCCATTGGACCCACCCTCACCTCCTTCCTGGCTGAGAATCTGCTCTCTTGTAAATGTCCAAGGGTTGGTTTTTGTTTTGTGTGTTTGTTTGCTTTGTTTCTTTATATTTCACATGAGTTAGATCATCTGGTATTTGTGTTCTTCTGATTTATTTCACTTGTCATAATTTCTTCTAGTTCCCGCCATGTTGTCACAGGTGTCAGGATTTCATCATTTTAGGACTGTGTAGTATTGCGTTGTATGTGTGTCTCACATCTTCTTTTTTCATTCACCTGTTGATGGGCACTTAGGTTTGTTTCCAATACTTGAGTTTTGTAAGTAATGCTGCAATAATCATGGGTGTACATATATCTTTGTGAATTAGTGTTATTGTGTTTTTGGGGTAAATACCAAGAAGTGGGATGACAGGATTATACAGAATTTAAATTCTAAATTTTTTGATGAATCTCTGTACTGCTTTCCATAATGGTTGCAACATGAAACAATGATTCATATTTTTTTATGACTGAATCATTTACTCTAATGCAATAATTAATCCTAGGAACACAAATGAAGGGATCTTATTTTAATTTTGTTGAAATTGAGACAGCTTTTTGGAGGAGGTAGCATTTATTTGGGGGAAAATAGAGAAGGTTAAAAAAAGCGTTGCGAGAAGAATATTTTGAAGGTACGGAGGGGTGAAAGGATGCCCTGTTTGCCATGTAATTAGTGTTGTTAGAGCATAGAATAGGCGAGAGAATCACATTGGAATATAGTTATATCAAGTTGCAAAAGGTATTTCTTGCTGAGGTTTTAAGATTTGGGTTTAGATTGCAAGCAGTATAGCAGCTTGGTACTCACATCTCAGGATAAAATGCTCAGGAAAGTGTTATAGCAAAAAAAAGTGCTATCTCTTAAGTCCTGTTGCCTTGGCTCATATCTCACCACTTCTATCTATAGTATTACCTTTTGTTAAAAAAAAAGCTAAGCAAAACCCTGTATTGGGTATGCCCTGATGGCCTAGCAGTCTAATGTATCTTGGGAGCAGTCCCACATGCATTCCAAGGTCCTGGGTTCAAGACCCAGGGCCAGGGGGAACAACTAGTGTGAACAACTAAAAAAAAAGTGCTTTTTCTGTTTTTTTTCTTCCTGCCTGTCTACTCTTTCATTCCTGCCTTTACCTTTTCTTTAAAAAGCAAAAAGCCAAAAGCTGTGTCTGAATTTTTAAATCTATAAAATTGGGGTGATATTGCAGGTGTTCAGTTATTGGGAAACTTTAACCTATGTAAACTATGTATCAATAGATGTAGATAGATAAATGTAGCCAATCTAAATATTATATCATCTATTAATATTAATCCTTGCAAAAAGTGGTTGCAGCGCTGAGTTAGAGGATGCAGTCATTTGCCTTTTGGAATCTGGACTTTGAAACTACCCATACCAGGCATTTCTAGACTAACAAACAGCATGCATTCTACCTAGAGGATCCAGAAGGAAGTCAGCAGAGTCACATGGCCTAAAGATTAGCTGTAGTCTCCAGACTACAGAAAACTTGAAGGTTCTTAACCTCAACTCCTCATCAGAAAAGTGCCCTAAAGACCTGCGTGAATGAAAGTTGCATCAGACCCTGAGGAAGCATCCCTGTACTCCAGAGCTGGCTGTATGGAGACTGAACCATTCAGCAGTGGGCTAGTATACCTACTGTAGGGATTAGGTACATCTAATTAGTCCCAGGGTGAGACTAGATTAACTTGATTTTGATTTGCTTAAGCATAAATATAGTTAAATTTATCACACTAAAATGCTCCACCCTAACTGCCTAAACCAAGTAAATTCTTGAACCTCGGTGCAATGGAATCTGAACAAGGGTCAGTTGCCCAATTGTCTTCTGGGAATCACACCAACAGGCCCTTAGAGGCCTATACTGGCTAAAGTTGATTCAACAATTTTGTGACTAAAATAGATCTCATCACAAACTATATTCTAAATTAAGACACTCAATAGTAAAGATTGAATTTGAACTTTATCCTAAAGGCAATGGGAAACAAAACAATAGAAGAGCTCTTAGTAATTAAATTGGAGGAATCAAATCTGCATTTTAGGAAAAGGTCATTGAGTTGTGTGAAAAGTAGAAACAAGTGTGATTAAAAACATTAGTGTGGGGACACACCCTGGTGACTCAGGCGATTGAGTCAGCTTGGGTATGGACCATGTAAAAGCCCAGGAACCCTGGTTCATAAGATAGGGTAAGATTTTGTGACCCAAATGTACAAATAAATATGCTTCTTTCTCCTCTCTCTTCACCTTCCTTCCTCTTATAAGTAGCATGGTAATGGAAAAATTGATTCCTTAGAATCTTGAAAGATGGATAGAGAACCGGGCAAGTTCCAGAGATATTTAGACATCATATTCAATATTAGTGGTTTGATTAGTAGACTATAAAATGTAAATAATTTGCTATGCTAAGAATAGTTTGCCTCCTCAAAACTTAGGGATTGTGAAAAACTACAGTTTGTATTTCAAGAGACTGAGATAGTGATGTCACTGAGGAAGGCAGCTAACCACTCAAGTCTTACAACATCTTACTTGCCATTGTTTCAGGAGTCTTATTTCTCAGCTTCTGAAGTTCAGAAATACAGTTTTCATTGTAGCATTTTGTAGCATATTCTAAGATGTCTTAAGAGGAGTTAACAACTTTTTACTGCTTTAATTAGAATAAGGTTTAATTTCTAAATGGGTTTTGAAATGTGCTAGTTGATATAGCCTGTTTCTATAAGAGAATTTACTTGGGAAGCCAAATTACAATAAAAAGTTTTCTTGGTGGGCATGGAATCAGAATAAGGGGTTCTGCATAAACTAGTTGACGAACTGGGTGAAACTATGATAGCCCGGTGCTTCCTTTCAACTAAAAGGACACAACTCCCAGACTGGAAAGTGCTTTTGGCTGTTTTAGTTTACATGTATCTTTGATTAAATTTGAGCTAGGTGGTGTTTTTCACTATTAGGATGATTTCCATGAGTAGGTAATCATTAATTTGGGATTGATTTAACTAGTTTAATTTTTAAAAGATAACCTCATTTCCAAGTTTGAATGGTACTTTAATTTTATTATGAATTAAATTCCTTTTTTTTTTAATAGTGTCCATGGGCTACCCCTCAAAATACAATATCTAGTTCTTTGGCTGATGTAATGAGTGAACAATTGGCTAAAGAACTGCAATTAAAAGAAGAAGCTGCTGCTTTTCCTGAAGTTGTGTAAGTAAAATTCATAAAAAAATCTGTTTTATCTGGCATTTTGTTATTAACAAAGTTTTAGGATTTGGTTAATGCTTATGACAAATGATTAAATATGTACATTTAGAAGAGCAGTGTAATAGAAAGAACACTGTGTTGAAAGTCCAGTGATCTTGAATTTTGTTTCTGATTCAGTGACGAGTTTTCTGATTTTCGGTATTACCTTATATTACATGTTTTTCTGGCTTTAGTTATTACAACAGTTGAACCAGATGATTCCAATAGGAAATTATGCGGTGGAGTACAGTTTAGAGCAGATGTTTGTAGTTTATCTTTATATGTGTGTATGTATGTATATAGCCTCTCAGTATGGATTTTATTGTAGACCCTTTGCTTTTTCTCTTAGCTCTTGATCCCAGTTGATGTTCTTACAGGGACCTGCCATTGGTCAGGACAGTTGAACAGGAGAGGGTGAATAGTTTGGCAAATTTCTTGCCCATTTTTTCTTCAGTTCAATTTAACACCAAAAAGGCACATTCTGATAATCAGTAGCATCTGTTGACACAAGCACAGTGTGTCAGTTTATGTCGCCTTATTTTGAATAGTGTTGCTGAAGGACCATTTATTACTGGAGAAAACACTGACACTTCCAGCGACCTAATGCTGGCTCAGATGCTACAGATGGAATTTGACAGAGAATATGATGCACAGCTTAGACGTGAAGAAAGAAAATTCAATGGAGATAGCAAAGGTACTATGGCTTTATTGTGAGAACTCCATTGGGTGGTAGAAAAAGCTTGTGACTTGCTTCTTAGTAAATCTCCAACTCTTTTTTGCCTTTTAAGTGTCCATTTCCTTTGAAAATTATCGAAAAGTTCATCCTTATGAAGACAGTGATAGCTCTGAAGATGAGGTTGACTGGCAGGATACTTGTGATGATCCCTACATACCAGGTATCCATACTTTTATTGTCAGGGGCTAGAATGGAGATGTAGGGAGGGGTAAATAAGTTTTCCATTGAATCCTTGTATTTTATATTTGTCTTTGAATCTCATTTGATAATTCACTCTTAAATTCGAATTTAGTTTTTGCTGTTTTTACACACTTATTTTATTTGCCTTTAGCAAAACCAGTTCCTACTCCCAAAAAGGGTTTCATTGGAAAAGGAAAAGACATCACCACCAAACATGATGAAGTAGTATGTGGAAGAAAGAATACAGCCAGAATGGAAAATGTAAGTTACAGAAAGTATTTTCTGAATTGAGAGTTTTAGTAGAGTAAGTTAAAAAGATAGAATTCTAAAAATTTTAAATTTCCAAAAATTCCTTCATCCTTTCTAAAAGCTGTTTTAGATGACAGTATAGTATAATACCATGAAAACTCAACCACTGTTGAGAATATAATGTACCTCAGAATGAAATTCTATAGCAGCATTGAGAAAATTAGTTTTACATTGATTCTAAAATTAAGAAATAGTTCTTATGAAAGTAGCATATTTATTCAGCGTGTTATTTTCCACAAAATAATGCCCCTATAAGAAACAGATAGCATTGGTGATTGGGGGATAGGAATGAAAAAGAACTAATTTCTACTATGTTCCCTTTTACACTTTTCGGGTTTTTCATGTTAGGCCTGAACTACGCCTGCAAAATCAGAACTAAAATGTAATTGGTAAAATAGCATTCTTCCTCTTTCATAAATTTTATGATTCATATAAAACATTTAGATTTTAGAGCACAAATACTTATTAAGTAAACATTGTAGTCTACAAATATTCCAGATCTTACTCTAGAACAACCCTGTACAATAGAAATTTTTATGATAATCAAAATAGTCTATATCTGTGCTAATATGGCAGTCAAATGTGATAACTGAGCACTTGAAATTTGTTTGGTACAACTGAGGAGCTGAATTTTTTTAAGAAGCATTTGTATTTATTTTACTTAGTTGTTCATCTTGGTTGATACCCCGGGCCCTGGGATGCAAACCCAGGTCCTTGGAATATATGCGACTTGTGCCAGCTAGAGACAGCAGACTTAACTACTAAACCACCAGAGTGCACCAGGAACTGGATTTTTAATTTTAATTTAAATACCCACATGTGGCTAGTGTCTAACATATTGGACAGTGAAGCTTTAGAACATTATTATTTCATGGTGTGAGAACAGGCTGCTATACTAACATACTCTTCAAAAAATAATTACGAAATTCAATTTCTTTGGTAAGATTTGGTATAGACTTCAAAATATTATGTGTTCTTTGATATGAAAGCAAGGTAGAAAGCATATGCTATAAACCCTTAGGTTTTAGATGTAATTGAATGTTTTCTTTGCACAAAATAAACTCCTTCCTTTGGGTTCCAGTTTCTTACAGGTTCTGTCTTTGTAGCATGATCATCTATTAAGTAGGAAATCTATTCTAATTAAAGACTGATCTCAGTGTTTTTTGTTACTGTTTTACCTGTCCTCATTTTAAAGTATTCCAATGCTAATCATCCTTTTTGTCAGTTTGCACCTGGATTTCAGGTAGGGGATGGAATCGGAATGGATTTAAAACTATCAAATCATGTTTTCAATGCTTTAAAACAACATGCCTACTCAGAAGAACGTCGAAGTGCCCGCCTCCATGAGAAAAAGGAACATTCTACTGCAGTAAGTATTCTTACATTTTCTCTATTTAATGGAAAGATACAGAGTAGAAAGCTTCATGTTGGGAGGGAGAAACTTTCCTGTGTGTTTTTATTTAATTTTTTTTCATGAGATTAGCTTTAAATCAAAGATGTAAATAAAACCCAAGAAGCTTTGCTAGTTGACTTTTCAGATCTAATGTAAAGGCTATCATTCACTTTATTCAAAACATTTTAGTGATATAATTTGGACAATATAGTTTACATTGCATTTGAGTTTTCCATGATTTTTAAAAAGTTGATTCTTGTCACATTGTTTATGTACTTATAACTTAATAGTCTCTAATGGTAGTGAAGATAGTGCCTAGTATCTTGGGAATAGAACTATAATTTTCAAACCTTTAGCAAAACAAATGATGGGTACAGTAGGTGAGCTATTTAAACTTTGGAGATAAAGTAAGATTTTGACTGCTAGTGTTTGAGCTTTGATGGTTCATTTATATATTTACTTTCAAAGACATTAGCATTATAGTTATAGAAATAAATTGTATCTTGGCAGTACTCTTTTTAAGAACCTGTACTATATATACCTTTGTAAATTAAGTAATAAAGGTAAAAAGATACACATTTATTTTGAGTGTTACATATTAGATATGGCTCAGAAAACATTTGATGATTGAAAGTCATTTATACTTACAGCATTTTATCCTTTGCAGGAAAAAGCAGTTGATCCAAAGACTCGTTTGCTTATGTATAAAATGGTCAACTCTGGAATGTTGGAGACAATCACTGGCTGTATTAGTACAGGAAAGGAATCGGTTGTCTTTCATGCCTATGGAGGGAGGTAAATGAGCAAAATATGTATCATGTTAATGAATATTTAGCCCCCTATCTCCAGTGTTAATTAAAGTTGATGCATGGCAAACAAAGTAATTTTAAGATTTTATAGAAAGTTTTAACAGTATAGAGGTAGGTCAAGAAAAACACACATTGTCCAAATCCCACCATCCAGAGATAGCCATTAATAATTTTGACTGATTAAAAATAGACTTCTCTAATTTCTCTTATATGCATATATTATTTTTTACATTATTGCCGTCATGTTGTATAGATAGCAGAGCAAAATCTGAACCTGGGTTTGTTCTAAAACCCATGGTATTTTCACTATGGGACCCTTTGGTACCAGGCTGGAGGGGACTTAGATAAGTTAAACTCCTTACTATAAAAAACAGCTTTAAGTCACGCCGTGGTGGCCTACTGGTTTAAACCAGGCACAGTCCTCATACATCCCAAGGTCCCCAGTTCAAGACTTGGGACCAGGAAAACAGCCTTTGATGAACAAGTAAATAAAACAAAGTGCTTCTTCCTCTTCTCTCTTCCTGCCTGCCTGGTAACCTTCATTTCTGCCTGCACCTTTCCTTTAAAAAGAAAAAACATTAAATAATGCTCTCATTATCTTAGGAAACTTCTTAAGCTGTATGTCATGTCAATCTTACTCATTCCACTTTTGTTACATGGGCTTATTGAATCAAGAATGGGATGAGGAAGAGAAACATTTGAAAATGTGGAGCATGTTTATATTTAGATAACATGCGTAAGCCAGGAATAAGAAATCTGGTTACTTACAGCTGGTCAGTCAACAAAGCTTAGTACCCCAACTGTTTCTTTACCTAACATCATTTGAAAACAAACATGTTAAAATAGATTATGGAAATTGCTTTTGTGTTTTTTGATTTAGAAGGTATTTATTGTGTACTTATGGGAATTCACATAATTATTGATCAAGTCCTTGCCTTTGATTTTCTTAACCATTTAACTCGTCTGCCTTTCTAGATTAGACCTAACACATAAAATATATCAAATTATACTGTTAAGTTCTGAAATGAAAATATTAAAAATAAATATTGGGATATAATAGTCGAACATTTTTCAAGCTGTGTAATCTGGAGCAAGTCACTAAACCAGTTTGAAAACTGATCCTCACTTCAGGGTATTTGTGGGAATAAATGAGCTCTTATTTGAAAAGACATGGGTAGTACAGATTAATCATAATAAACGTTTCTTTCTTTCTTACTCTAAATTTTGCTCTTTTTCCAAATTTCAATTGATGGTTACCCCAAAACAAGCAAATATAACTTAATGACACAAATGATTTTAAAGTGAAAGATTATTCATGGTAGAATTGAAAACTTTACCAAAAGGATTAAAATGAAAAGTAGTCTTGATTTTACCAACTTGGTAACCTGTTAGGTAATAGTTTTAGTCTCGGCTTCCAGAAATGTTTATGCATATATTCCTTATTTTTGTTTATACTCTATATACAGAATTTTTTTTTTCAGTTAATAAATCTTAGTTTTTTTCTATGTTAGTATCTTATACCATACCTATTTTGATAGTAGTAGAATTCCATTGTGTAAATATGCAGGAGTATCTTTTTGTTTAAGAGAGGGAGGAAAGGAAAAGAAGCTTGCTTGCTTGCTTATTTATGTATGTATGTATGTATGTATTTATTTATGTTTGGTTAATCCCCTTGGCCTGGGTTAAAGACTCCTTTCCCTCGGTTTTACCTGGTCCGTGCTCCAGCTACCGTCTTGAGCCACTAGGGCTTGCCAGCAGGAGTGGTCTTGTACCTATACCTTGGTGTACTTTTGCAAATAAATGCTTAAGCGAAATTCCCAACCTTGAAATTACTAGGGCAAAGATAGCATGCACTTTCCTCCTTTCTTGTTAAATGGTGGAAGAGCTCGTGAATGGAGAATTTAAGATTTTTGTTCATTGTTTGAACCTGTGGGCTGGCTGTTGTAGCAAGTAGCATTTCTTGATTTCATTTATTTACTAAAACTTTTTTTAATTTTTTTTCGTACATCCAAAAATCAGAAATCTTGAATTTGTGTTTATCTTTTAATTAATGGCAAATGCAATTTTCCCTATGAGCTAGTAAAATCTGCAGATTAAGTACATTCTAAATGTCATTAGATACTGCCAAATTGTCCTACAAGAGGGTTAATTATTTATTTCTTCCTCCAGCAGTGAGACTGTTTGCCTCATCCTCATCAGTGGTTAATATTAGCAAACTTAATATTATTTGTCAGTATAAAAGATGAAAAATAGCATTTTAATGTTTTTCTGTGCATTTATTTAACTATGATTAGGTTGTACATTTTTTTCAAGTGTATTGACCACATATGCATGCTCTTTTTCCTATCAATTGCCATGTTTATTCTTTATCCAGTTTCTGATATATTAATACTTTGATTGAATGAGCTCTTTTTCCTTCAGGTGAACTTTCTATCATAAGTTATACTCTGTTACTTTTGAATCAGCAAAAACTACTGGAGCATTCTGTTTTCCCTAACAGTGAATTCTTTTAAAAATTAACTTAGTTTTCTCAACTATGTAACAAGTCACCACAGAATTAGAAGCTTAAAACAACTGGTTTATTACCTCGCAGTTTCTATTGGTCCAGGCATGGCTTAGCTGGGCTCTGTTCAAGGTCTCATAGGGCTGCAGTCTGGTTGTTGCTGGGATCATGGGATCCTCTTCCCTTGGCACAATTAATTTCCTTGTACTTGTAGGACTGAGGTCTTCACTTTCTTTTTGACCATCAACCAGGGCCCCTATGGTTTCTGATCATGTACTCTGTAACACAGCAGGTTACTTCTTCAAAGCCAGCAGGAAATTCTCTTTTTGGCTTTTTTTTTTTTTTAAAGGAAAACTTCAGGCTGGAATGAAGGCAGTAGGAACAGGCAGGCAGGAACAGAAGGAGGATGAAGCATTTTATTTATTTATTTGTTTGTATTTAGTTGTTTATCTTGGTTGTTTACCCTGGCCCTGCGTCTTGAACCCAGGTCCTGGGGATTTGTGGAACTATGCCTGGTGAACTTAATCGCTAAGCCATTAGGGCACAACCTCCTTTCCAAGACAATATTTTATAATAGAGTGAAATCCTGAGACTGGCTATGCCATCACTTTTGCCACAGAATGTTAGCTAATCAAGAGGGTAGATGTTGCCCCACATTCAAGGAGAGGATATTATACAGAGCCAGCATACCAGGGGGCTGGCTTAGGATTCTGCTTACCACAAAGCTGTTCTTCTTTCTTTGATGCTCAGGTTGGCCAAGTAATAACACTTGTTTTCTTTTAAAGGAAAGGTGCAGGCAGGAATGAAGGCGAGTAGGCAGGCAGGCAGGCAGGAAAAGAAAAAATGAAGAAGCATCTTTATTTTTATTTAGTTCTTCCTGCTATTTATCCCTGGACCCAAGACTTGAACCCAGGGATACGTGGCTTGCTCCTTCGGAGGCGATTGACCTAACCTTTGCTCCACCAGGGCATGCCAACACTTATTTAAGTAGTAAATTATGGTAGATTTTTGGGGGAATAAAGTATGACATGTTTTCTATTCTCAGAGTTTATTCTGTAGCCAGGAAGAGAACATAAGAGTGAGAATTGTTACGATCAATAAAAGATATTTATGTAATAGAGTACACAGATAAGTAAGACCTCCTATGGAATAGGAATAGAGAATAGAACAAGATCATTGCCAGTCACCCTCAGGTAAAATACGTCATAATAAAGTTAGATCTCAAGTTGGATTTAAAAAATAGGCCAAAAATCCAATATTGAGTACAAAAGTTAGTTGTAAAATTTATACATTCCTATTTAAAATTTATGTCATTTAGAAAATAATATATGTGGATTTTTAATAGATGTTTATGTACATGAATTCTTATGTATGTATCTTTAATAAGATTAGAACGATACTATTTACCATAGTAATTGTCTCTGCAGAGTTGGAATGAGCATGAAACCACGTGGAGTGGTAATCAAAAGGAATTTTCACTTTATCTGTACTATTTAATTGTTTTTAAAAACGGGGGCCAGGTGGATGAGAATAGAAGATTAAAATTTGGGCAGTGAGCAGAATGACCGGGAGATCAAAGAGTATATGTTCAGAGATAATAGGAACTAAAACTCTATCAGCAAATTGGAAATTAAAAGCGACATTAATACTAGACAGAAAAATGTATAATTCGCTAAGAAACAAGGACTCTAAAATAGGAGGAGTCTGTACCTTCATGGCTCAGGTGGCCGAGGCCAATGGAGTGCAGGCCATATAAAGTCCAAAGACCCAAGGATGGGGGAAAGACCAAAAAATAAAATAACAGAAGAAAAACAAGCTGAATCTTATAAATAGATGTGATCCTAGAGAACTTTCCAAGTAAGGAATCTGCCCAGTGATATTTTTGATGAACTTTGTCTTTTTTATGGTTAAACTGTTCCAGTGACAGGGAAATTATTTCAAAATCTAAAGATGTCTATAACATGTTTAAATTATTTATAGATTCTCTAGTCAGTCTCCCTGAAAATTAATTCATCAATTTAGCAAATATTTGCACATCTACCATGTGCTGGGCACTCTTCCAGTTGCTGGAAATATAACAAGGAATGGTACAAGGAAGGCCCCCTGTTCTCATAGAATGTGTTTCCCACCCCCAAGTCCCTTCCAAAACAATAAGTAAAAGATATCAGATATATGCTCTGCAAATAGTTAAACTAAGGTTTTGTCATAATGACTGATTGACTACTTTTTGTTAGACAGGGAAGCCTTCTCTGATGAAATTTCGCCACGACGCACGTGGCTAGCCCAAAGGGTCCCCGAGTGAAGGCTACAGGAGCCGTAAAGAAAGGACTAGAAAAGCGCGGCCAGGTGGGACACCGCGCTCTGTTTGAGAAGCAGTGACCCCAGATCCTGACTCCTTGATTTATTTTATAGGGCTGGGTTACAATGAGGTAATGAGAATAAAACAAAAAGACTTGTGGGCATAGGCTGTTCCCCTGCTGTCAGGAACATTTGAAGGTACAGCAGCATTTGAAGGTCAGAGGTCAGCTGCAGCTTTCTGTTATCTGCTTCTTGCTCTGCTGACTTGTGAGAACTTTCTCAGGACATCTTGCAGAAGCAGGCAGGAAGCAGTTTGCTCCCTACAAGTAACATTTACTAAGATTTGACACATGTAGAATATATTATGCTGGGAGAACATTCTAAATTAGAGAATACCTGGTGCTATTTATTTAATACTTTAGACAGGTACAAGCTTGGTATCTTTGAGGGATTATAAGAAAGCCAGTCTGCCTGGAGCGTAGTGCATGAAGGGGGAGAAGAGACTTCAGAAGTAACTAGGTTAGATCAGGTAGGACTCTGAGCTAGTTCTGCTCTACTTAAATGCAGTGGGAACCATTGCTGTGATTTGATTTTTATTTTCAAAAAGATTACTCACACTTAACGTAGAAAATGAATTAAAACAGGACAAGAGAAGAAGCAATTTTCTCAGTTCAAAAGTTATTGTAATTTAAATGAGATAGTATGGTTTGGACTGAGGATGTGGTAGTGAGAATGAAAACTAGAAAACTTGGTATGTTCTGAAGGTAGAATCTAAAGTATGCACTATTGGATTGAATGTGGGGTCCGAGAAGATATATTCTTGACTAGAGCAGCTGGGTAGTCTATTTCCTGAGGTGAGACTCCAGAAAAAGGAGGATTTAAAGTATAGTTATCAAGGATTTTGTTTTGGGGATGCTAAGTTTGAGGCACCTGTTAAATATCCAAGTAAAGTGTCAAATAGGAATCAGATAAATGGACCTGAAAATGTGGAGAAAGTCAGCACTGAGGGTAGAAATGTGGGAGTTACCTGAAAATAAGATGATATTTAAAGCCATGGGACTATATGAAATTCCTTAGTAAGAGAAGGCAGTTATGAAGAGAAGGGAGTTACTTAAAGTCAGTTGGAGCACTCTAACCTGAAGCTAATTGAAGGAAAAGGAGTCAGCCGGGAGAATATGGTAAGAAGGAAGGGGTTAGGAGTTTTGAATCAGTGTATACTCCAGAAATAGTTTCTTTTCTAAATTAGCATCCCTTCAGGTATTTAAAGGTAAAATTTTTGTCTCCTTCCTTCTACCTCTTTTTCATTCCCACTGCCACTGTCATTCAAGCCTTTTCAAGGGTTCATTTTTGTGGGACTATTTCATTAGCTTTCGAATAAGTAGACTCCACACTTCTAGCCTCTCCATAACCCCTTCCAACTTGACACTTGACTATCGGTTGACTTGATCTTCATGAAAGGTGTTAAGCCTTGGTGAGACCTACGATCATTGGGAATCCATCCAGGATTCTCACCCAGGCTTGGGACACTTCATAAATCTGCTCCCACCCCTTGCCTTCAACTATGTCTTCTTTCATTTTCCCTCTCTGGTCAGTTCTTAACTATCGTGTTCATTGTTTTTCAGACATGTTCTGTAGTTTCCTAATAGAGTGACTTCACTTATTCAGATCCTACCTATTATTCTGGTTCCATTTCAGATGCTACCTGTGCCAGGAAGCTTTGCCTGACATGACTAATCCAGAAGGATCTGTCCTGTTTATGTACTCTTATTCTCCCCTGCTCCTCCTTACACAGGGTAGACACCACTCTACTCATTTTTATTTCTGCTGGGAATAAAAGCTGTTCTACTTTGTTGCTTTTATTGAAACCTCCCCCACCCCCACCCATTTTAAAATGCATTGATTGTCTTTATGTTCTTCAAGCTTGAGTTTGTGCTCATTAAGCGCTGATTGTGTTATGGATTGTTGAAAACTGATTGACAACTGATTTGAAAGTGTTTTATTAAAACAAACCAAAATTAAGATCTGAATCTTGAAGGCTTAAAAAAAATAACAAATCTTGACATTCTCAGAGAAGATAGATTTACTTTCATGTCAAAGAATCGTTATTTTGAAATTGTTTTGTGACCTGATTTTTTAACATTGACTTATTTATTTTTCTTCCACTTAGCATGGAAGATGAAAAGGAAGATAATAAAGTAATACCTTCAGAATGTGCCATCAAGGTATTTAAAACAACCCTTAATGAGTTTAAGAATCGTGACAAATATATTAAAGATGATTTCAGGTTTAAAGATCGCTTCAGTAAACTAAATCCACGTAAGATCATCCGCATGTGGGCAGAAAAAGAAATGCACAATCTCACAAGGTAAAGAAAATCACTGTGCTAGAAGTCATCCTTGGGTAATTACCATTTTATATTAGTCCTACTAACCAAGCCAAAAAGACCCATACTTTCTTTTCAATTTATGTAGTGGATGTAAATTAAAATTGGAATTATAAAAGATCTATAATGCTAGAGTTTAGTGAGTTTTTCTGTAAGAAAACACTTCTATGCATATAATCTGAATTCATACTTTCAGGATGAAAGGCCATATTCTTTTCTCTTTTGTCAGTAAAATTTGAGCCATTTTCTGCCTGAGACATTTATATATTAAATGCTATATTTACTAGCTTCTAACTGGGCTTGTTATAAATAATTTCTCTTTTGTTCCAGAAAATGTTTATTAATGTTTGTTAAATTAGTGAAAGCAGGGTCTTAGCTGGTCAAACTGCATTTTGCTTTACTTTATTAGACTTGTTTCTCAATTCTCTAAGCAGTTTATTTTTTAAGTTTATTTTTTAATCCAACAATGTAGCCACCAAGTAATTGAGTAATCTTTCTCATTAATAAACCTTTCCATTATCTTAACCTATTAAAAACTTAATTTTAGTTTGGTTTCCTAAAGATCATTTGTTTCCAAAAGTAGTTATCCATATTTATTAGCTGCCCAGTTCTCCTTAATGGGACTGCTAAGTAGAATAATTGCCTAAGAGGTCTTGCCTCTTTTCTACTGACATCTCATCCCTGCGTTTCTTAAAATTCTTCAACAGCTCCCATAGTCTTTAGTGTGAAGTTCAAAGTCCTTTTGTAATGTGGAGACTTCCTGTCTCTGTAGCCTCACTCACATTGCCCTTCCTCCTCCTCAAACTCTAGCTGTGTTGATTTACATACAGTCCCCTGTGGACTGCTCTTACACACCTCCACGCAGTTTCACTAGCTACTTCCAGCTCTCAACCAGCATTTCTCCCATGCTGTTTTAATCTGGCTAGTTCCTGTTCTCCCGCTTCTAATAAGCCTTCCTTGATGCTGTTGCTCTGACAGCTTCTACCCCAACCAGTGCATCTACCACGCTGCATTGTAATTATCTCCTCCCCTGTGTCTTCTTTCCATTGGTCCCCCAGGTCCAGAATGGCAGAATCTTTGTCTTAACTATCTTTGTATGCCCACATCTCCAGGGTAGAGCATAGTACCAGCAATAGCACCTTGTCAGATAATTTGTTGAATAAATTAAATATTCTGTTCGTCTGATATTTATATTCCTAATCCTTTGTTTCTGTATAGAATGCAGAGAGCTGGAATTCCTTGTCCAACAGTTGTACTACTTAAGAAACACATTTTAGTTATGTCATTTATTGGCCATGATCAAGTTCCAGCCCCTAAATTAAAAGAAGTAAAACTCAGTAGTGAAGAAATGAAAGAAGCCTACTGTCAAACTCTTCATGTAAGTTGTGCCTTTCAAAGCATTTATTCATCGCCTTTTAAAAATATTTCCTCTAAATGTAAAAAAATCCTAAACTAATACTATTTTAAGCTGATATAACAAATATAAACTGGAGTTTGTAAAAGAATGTTAACATTGAAAAGTTGTCTTTATACCAATATGTGGATATTTTGAATAGTTTTAAAAATAATCTATGGTGCAAGTGAAGCATTAGTGACATTAAAGTATGAAGCAAACCTTCACTAAGTAAAACGACATTACTGCACTTACCAGATACAATTCCTTATTAGTTTATTAGTTTCTTGAATGTTAAAGCTCTAACAGTGAAGGGAATACCTTTCCAGTAAGCAGGTGTGATCTTTTTTAAGAAAATAATGATGAAAACTGAAGATGGTCAGGTGTGGTTTCTCCATCTGAGCAAGTGTTAGAGTTGGAAGGCATTGTTAGGAATCAGGACAGTCCCCTGTTCAGTCATCACAGCATAACTAGTTTTCTTGCCTGTGTAGGCAAAGTCTGCCCTTTGACTTCCTGGTCTTGCTGGGCAGGGAAACAGTGTCACACACCCATCCATTGTCTCACTGTACTCTACCCTACCTTAAAAAAACCAGTTCTAGACTGTTCAAAGAGGAAATAAATTCTTTAAGCTACTTTTGCTTTTTCTAGAAAACATTCATTGACATCAATATTTTAGTTGTATAAGTAAAGTAGAAGTATTCCTTCATTTCCTAAATGTCTGCTTTGCCTCTTCGCAGTTGATGCATCAGTTATATAATGAATGTACGCTTGTACATGCTGACCTCAGTGAGTATAACATGCTGTGGCATGCTGGGAAGGTGAGCACATTTTGTTAATATTAAGATTAAGTGACTTGATATAAATCACTGGTTGTAAAAAGTCATTGCATGCTCTCTGTTCAAATAGGTCTGGTTGGTCGATGTCAGTCAGTCTGTAGAACCAACTCATCCTCATGGCCTGGAGTTCTTGTTCCGCGACTGCAGGAATGTCTCACAGGTAGACAAACTATATTTTTTTTAATGGGGTATAACAGGTTGAAATATTTTCCTCCTTAGATAAATAAGATGAACATTGGTTTAGAAATTGAAGGAAGGCTACTGTCTGCTTTCAAGATGAAGATAGATGACATGCCCTGGCGAAGTAGTGGTTAGGTTATTCACCTTTGAAAGACCACTGGCCACATGCCTCCAGGTTCGAGTCCTAGGTCCCAGGGGGACACAACCAGTGTGAACAACTAAGTAAAAATAAAATAAGTTGATTCTTCCTCCTCTTCCTACCTGCCTCCCTACTCATCTTCACTCCTGCCTGCACCTTTCCTTTTAAAAAAAGATATACAAAAATCGGGTTAGATTTTATTTCAGCAAGAATTTGATTACATGCCTCATTTTGGGACTGTTGAAATAACTTTCTAATAGACTTAAGTTTTTGACTCTAGGTATTTAAAGTCAACTAGTCATTCAATACATGCACAGTGCTTAGCAAGAAGCAGGTATGTGGTAAGCTTGCATGCTCACTGCCATTGTTGTTGTCAGAAGGAGAAGGTCCCCTTGGTGGCACAGTGTCTGGTCACTGTTTCTGTGAGGCAGAGTAAAGAGATTAGGGAAGGTAAAATTCATTAATCATACAGTGAGGTCACATTTGTTTGCTATTTCTAAAAGAATTGTATTATAAGCAACAGATTAAGTTAGGAAAGAGTTTTTTTAATGATAGAATATTGGAAATTGTTTCTGAGCCTTTTTGAAAATTTTAATTCATGGGAGTTATTAAGCGTTTTGAGTCTGCATAATGAAAGTAATGCCACAAACTGTTACATACCCCTCATTTTTATAGCTGTAGAAGGTACAGCGTGACAAAGTAAATTCAGAAGAAAGCACAGCTATGTAAGAAAGGACAAAAAGCAAGCTGAACCTGAGCAGAGTTGAACTTGAAGTGGGGAAATCTGTGATTTGAAGATGATGGAAGCATTCAATGGTGTCTTACAAGTGTACCACTCCTGTTGTTAGTTTCTAAGAAGACCTTGCTACTCTCTCTGACTTCCTACTGTTTCTCTACTAGTTTTTCCAGAAAGGAGGAGTAAAGGAAGCCCTTAATGAACGAGAACTCTTCAATGCAGTTTCAGGCTTAAACATCTCAGCAGATAACGAAGCTGATTTCTTAGCTGAAGTAAGTGTTGTATGGCCATTTTCCGCCCTGCTGGTAATGGAGAACTGGATAGAGTAGATATCCCCTCAAAAAACAAATAGTTTGAGACTTTTCTTTTCTTGAGCTTAAAATTTAGGATTAACATACAGCAGAACACTTTGGAGAAGTCACAGTTTGGCTAAGATGCACCAATAGCACATTTCCAATACACTTCTCTTCCCCGTTTATAAATGAGGAGGTTGAGCGTTGAATACTTTTGAGTGATACAAAAGCATGATCCCTGCCTTTAACTAAACATGGAAAGTTAGAAGTGTCAATCCTTAGAAATATCCAGTCGCTGCAATATTATAGAACTCCCCTGTATGACTTAATTTGGCCAAGCTGTGGTAAAGTCAAAGGCCAGAGAAGTAACAGGAAGATAGTAAAGCAGGTCTCTTGGGTCAGTAGTTACTCTGTAGGTGTTAACTGTTGTTGAAGGAATGTCGGAATTTCCTTTCTCCTATTCCCTGAAAGCTTTATAGAGTCCACACACTAAGATAACTGATTCCAATTACAAACTTGAAAAAGATACTAATTATGGCATCCTTTGGAATGAACTTGAGAGTGAAAATGCTGTCTAAGTATGGTTTCTGTGGCGTACAATTTTGAAAATGGATTCAATGTATTAATTTTATAGATAGAAGCTTTGGAGAAAATGAATGAAGACCACGTACAGAAGAATGGAAGGAAAGCTGCTTCATTTTTGAAAGATGAGGAAGGTCCACCAGTTCTATATGATGAATAACACCAATACCCAGTGCTTTCAGTGTTAACACAGCAGTGATTGTCAGCTGCCAATAGCAAATGAGGTTATGGGTAACTTGAGATACCAAAACGTGAGGAGTGTACAATGGTGCTTCTGTGTTTTTTCCTCCCCTTGTAATCCATATGCCAGATGTGTGGAATTTTTAGCTCAGCATTAAGAGAATAAAATGTCACTACCTCTCACCTTATGAACAGGATAATATAATTCTTTAACAGCTATAGGTTATCTAGCTGAAATAGACCTATTTTATAGGATTCTGGTATAAAATGTTTTGATGAGAATTTTTAAAACTTAGGTAACATTTCCAAATACAGGAGGAAAGGACAGATGTGTTTACAAGGGAGGCTTTTATTACATTTTGCTTTTTTCACCTCCCTGTTTTCATCTTTCCTCATTTTACTGACCTAAAATTAGCCCATCTCAATTATTTTCCCAGATTGTGACCATGATTCTAAAAGAAAATGTATTTTAGTCAGTGTTATAAATGGAAATGTGGTTTCAAAATGACTGATGGATATAAACAAAAGCAAAGTACTTTTTATTGGTACACAATGATTAACATATCTAAGAAAAGACATTACAAGTTTCTGAAAGAGATAAATGTATAAGAAATTCTTAGCTATGAAAATTATTTTAATTTAACTTTCAGCTCTTCTATATTTAGGTGAAATGGTTAGGATGTCACTCATGGTGCATCTGTTTTGCATTGATAATGAAAATATAAATTATCTGGAAAGACAGACTTATAAGATTTAACCATGTTTTGACATTTTAATGAAGTCAGTGAAACAAATTGCATTTCACTCAAACTATATACAGATTGATTTTCAAAGAGAGCAATAGCAAGTGATTTATCTAGAAATGTTAAGTAGTCAAATGATGAAAAATATGAATAAAACAACTTATGCCAAATTAGCCCACTAATTTGAACTATATCTGGCCTCACTTTTAATAGTTTTCATTATTAAAATTTGAAAGACTGGCTGTTACTTCCTAAATAAAGCAAGCGCTGTACTGGAAAAGTACACTGATTTTGTTAGGACTGAAGTTCATTGACTGCAAATACAATCATTCCTCCTATTACTGAAGTCAGATTGGAACCACTAAAGAGCCAGATTTTCTGTCTGGTAATAGAAAGTAATAATCTAAACATATTTACACTTACAAGCTTCTTCTTTAACATTATTTTAAAGTACCAAATATGTTCTTTCTAGAAAATAACTTATTTTTGTTTCAATTGTATAACTTCACTACACTTCAGAGAGATAGGATTTTTGGATAGGTACTCATTACATTTCTGAAATGTTTTCTAGTCTGAAACAAGGATTTTAGGTGACTTGATTATTGACTTTATAGAATTTCAGAAAACTAATTTTGAAAACCATTAACCATTTAAAACTTTTGTTTTCTCACATACTCTGACAAAGCAGCAACCCATTGCTGTGACGTTCTTGGAGTGTGCTGTGAACATGCTTTTTAAAAATTAAAATGAAGACTCATTTTAGAATTGGTCCTTTGTGTGGTTTCTTCTGTTCCTTATATTAATCTATATCTAGTTTCGAGTTACCCCTTCTACATATAATATTAAGCAGTGCCAATTTAAGCAGGCGCCCCCTCAGCTTCTTGTATTTAGAATTCATTTTTAAATGAACTGTTTCACATTACAAAATAGTTTTATTCTTTAATAAATTGAGAGTAAATTTTTCACTTAGTGGAAAATGTTGGTATTCTGAATAAAGAACAAAATGCAAATGAAAAAGCATGTAATGTGGAAATGGAAATATTTTGCCTCACTTTAGAAGTGGATATAAATGAAAAATACCAAAATAAGGAGAGTAGGGGATTTTTATTACAAGATAATTCAGTGCCAGTTTCCTCTATAAAAAGTCAGGTTTTCTGCTTACAAAACAGACATGCATGCTCATTTGAATTTAAATATTACAGCAATTCAGAAATGCTAAAATAAAAGTCCCTTGTATTTAACATGCATCCTGACAGGTTTTTTTCCCCTCAGCATGTTATTCTCATTTAAAAAAAAACAACAAAGAATTTTGGGCACACTCTGGTTGCCTAGTGCATAGTTTCACAGACTCTGACTGGCGTAGTCAACCTGTATCCCAGGGACCCAGGTTTGGGACCTGGGCTGGGAGCAGTAGCCAAGTAAATATATAAAGTACTTCTTCCTCTCAGGCCTGCCATATAATTTTTTTTTTTTATCTGAACAGAAAGCAGGGTGAAATGAGGCAGCTGACGGTAAATGATGATTGTGGTAAACTACTGAGGAAGATGAAGGAGGGGACCCTAAGATTTTTCAGCAGCAGTATATTTTTTGCTGCTCATTTAGTCTCTAGGCATCAGAAGAAATCGTCTGCATTTTTTGAAATTCTGAGCAGTTTTCTGCCACTTTAGAAATTGGGTGGGAAAACCCATCTGATAGTATTTTCAAGGCTAAGTACTTATTTTCTAAGGATATATATATTTCTATTTGGAGTTTTGTAGTGATTATATAAAATAATGGTTTAAGTTTTCAAGGTTTATACTTGGAGACAGTTCACTCATTTGAAAGCCTCTTGGTTTTATTCTTTAATTTCCTCTTTGTTTCCCAATTCAAAAATATTAAAAGGGCACATTTAGGAACAGCATTACTTTTACTATCCTAGGTTTCCCAGCTTTCTCCCAGTCACAGTATTTTTAGGCATTAAGGTCAAATATAGTAGAAAATAAAGTTGTAGATGGGATGGGGAGATGAAATATTCATTGTGGAATAAATGAGCGAGCCACTACTTACAGCTGTAAATGGTTTTCTAATCTCTAGTACCTTCTGTGACAAAACAATCAAATAGAATGCTTGACACAACACAAAACCACAATATCTGGGTAAAATGGGCCAAGATTTATGAAAAATGTGGAAAACATCAAAAAGTGTTTGAAAATTAAATTTGGGTTAGTCCGCTGGTTATACTCCACATACAACCTGAGGACATGGGTTCACGCCAAATAAAAATTAAAATACTGCTGCTTCTCTCTGCCTGCCTGTCTGCTTGTTTTCATTCCTGCCTATACCTCTCCTTAAAATAAATAAATTTTGAAGCAACAGATTAAGTCCATTCTTAAAGTTTTAGTATATTAAGTAGTAAAAATAGAAAGATTAATTTCTATCCCCTTTTGAAGTTCTACCGTGTTTGGAAAATGGTAAGACACATTAGATAGATGAGTTGAAGCCTGTTCCTCTAATGCAAGGCTGTTTTTTAAATAGGGCCTTTAACAAGGTGTTAAAGGTTAAGCCAGATCATAAAATTTTTTAGGACTGGTTTTCTTTCAAGAAGCATGAGACATCAAAGATACCTCCACACAAGCACAGAGGAGAGGCCATGTGAGGACGCAGTGAGAGGGCAGCCATCTGCACACTAAGGAGAGAGACCTCATCACGTCCCAACCCTGCTGGCACTTAGACCTTGGACTTCCATAGAACTGTGAGAAAATGAATTTTTGTTTTCTAAGTCACTCCATCTTTGGTTTTTGTTATGGTAGCCTAAGACAAAATGGAAGCTGTGTGACTTCAGAGTTTTATTCATGAAAGACAGTGTGGCTCTGCCTTTCCCTTTCTCGGATCCCTTTGTGCTGGGGGAAGGCAGCTGCCATGTCTGAGGACATATTGGAAGCTTATGGAGCGAACTGAGGCCGTTTGCTAATAGCCATATGTGTGAGGTTAGAAGTATATCCTCTGTATCTTCAATTAAACTTTCAGATGACAGCAGCCCTGGTCAACATCGTAACTAACTCACGAGGGCGCCTGAGGCAAATTCCCCAGGGAAGCCATGCCCGAATTCCAATACACAGAAAAATAGTAGAGGTGGGTTTTCAGCCATTTTTTAAGTTTTGGGGGTAATTTGTATTACAACAATGGATAGCTGTTAGAATAGATAAGATATAAAAATCAAAGTTCAAGAAAGTCCAGTGGATGCTAATGTAAAAAAAATAACAAAACATTGATAGTATTTCAGATCCCACATTGGAACTGACCTTTAAGAAACATCACTTAATGAATATTGATGTAGTATTAAAGAATATCTGCAATTATTTGAAAAGGCTACTAATATACTCCCTTTTCCAACTGCTCATCTGTATGAGGCCAGATTTCCCTCATATATTCAAATTAAAGATATTCCAGTGGACTGAATACAGAAGCAGATATGAGAAGTCAGCTGTCTTCTATTAAATTTGCAAAGAAAATGTAAAACATCTCAAATAGTTCATGAGTCAAGTGTGAGTGGCTTAGGGTCGTTTTGACTCAAGGTCCCTCTTGAGGCAACAATGAAGATACCACCTGGGGGCACGCCCTGGTGGCCTGCCAGTGTAGCACACCCTGGGAACAGTCCCACATACATCCCAAGGTCTGGGGTTCAAGACCTGAATACCTGGGGCTAGCGGGGTACAACCAATGTGAACAACTAAAATGTTTCTCAAAAAAAAAAAGTCAGCTGAGAGTGTGCCCTGGTGGCTCAGGCACTGAGCTGGTGGCTGGGGTGTGGACCAATTAAAGTACAGGGACCATGGGGGAACAACCCAAATACATTTTAAAAACTTCAAATAAATAAAGGTGCTTTCTTCTCTTCCTTAAAATGCTTCTTCCTTTTCTCCCTTTCCTCCCACCTTCCCTGCCAAATAAATTATCAGCTGGGACTACCATCATCTGAAGGGCCGAATGGAACTGGAAGACCTGCTTCCAAATTGGCTCACACTCCGGGCAAAAGGCCTCAGTTCCTTGCTAGCTGCTGGCAGTAGCTTCAGTCCTTTGCAGAAAGACACTTCAGTGTACTTGAGACATGGCAGCTGGCATTCTCCAAAGCAATTGAGCTAAGAGTAAATTAGAAGCCTCAATGTAATTTATCAACTATCCTCAGAAGTCATGCTGTGTCCATCAGTCACTATTTTATTGGTACCCAGGTCAGTCTTGTTCAGCCTGGCAGGGTTGACAGCACAAGGACTTGAATACCAGGCGGTTGGGATTATTGAGTGCCATTTTGGAGGCTAGCTATCACAATATTTGAAATCGTATACCTATCATCCCATTACTGACAAACTTCCCTTAGAACTGTTCCTATCTGATACATATTACTCGTTTCTGTTTCTACCCAGTGAACACTAAGCTTTGTGAAAGCAGGAATTTTTGTCTGCTTTTTCGCATACACCGCTTGCTGTATCCTAAGCAAAGCAATGGTGTCTAGTGTATTTAAGTAGAACATCAAAATACACTTTGAATATATGAACAGTTCATTATAATTATGTAGCTCCAAGGTTAAAACTGGGAGCACCACATTGGAAATGACAGGGAGTCTGGTTCTGTTTTTAAAAGATCATTTAAAAAATAGTGATGGTTACACAACCTGGTGGATGCATTAAAAATCATTCAATTACACAAGCTTCTAATGAGTGAAGTCTGCAATGAGGTATGCGGCATCTCTCAATGAAGTTCTTACATACTCTTTTAAAGTCTTTCCTAGCCATTTAAGGGAACTGGTTTTTTGGCAGGATGTGAGGCCCTTCCTACCTGAGTTGTTGATAAAGGGGCTAGATGACCGTACTGTGGATTTGTTAAAGAGCAGCAAGAGGTGGAGCAGTTAATTTTCATGGATTTGTCTGTATCTCTTATTACCTCATATGTCAAAAAGTTTGTGTTTGTGAAGGTAATTCATGTATTTTAAAAACTGAAGCAATGCCAAAAGCAGAAAAAAGACTGCAGCAACCACAGTACAAGACAAGTACCTGCTGCATTATTTCTGACATGTTTATTACACATATGTATGCAAATACAAATATGTAAGGAAACATGCGTTCACACATAAAATACTTATGAAATGAAAAGTAGCTGCCAAATAATACATAGTCAAAATTTCCCAGTAAATATAAGTGTCCCGACTTTTTTAAAAGAGCAAAATTTTTCACAAAGTTAAACCACCTCCTTTTTCCTTCTTTTCTTACCTCCTCCCCCCACTAAACCCTTGGTAACGACAGTCCTGTGTCTTAATTTTGTGGGGACTTTTATATTCACTTGTTTCATTTCATTATATTCCACATATGAGTGACACCAGCCTGCATTTCTCTTTTTCTTTCTGAATTACTTCACCTGATCACCTCCAGTTCCATCCCTATTGTTGCAAAAGGTGCAATTTCATCTTTATTAGCTGTGTCAAATTCATTGAGTATAGATACCACAAGTTTCTTTTTCTAGTCATCTGTTGATGGACATTTGTTTCCATGTCTTTGCTATTGTGAACTGTGCTACTATGAACACAGATATTTTTTCTGATGAGACATTTGTTATCCTCTGGGTGTATGCCCAGGAGTGGGGCTGCTACATCAAGTGGTAGAACCATCTTTATTTTGGGGGCAATATCCATACTGTTTTCCAAAAAAGTTGTACCAATTTACAATCCCACCAACAGTGAAGGAAGGTACCATTTTCTCCATGCTGTTTTTCAACACCTGCTGTTTCCAGGCATTTTTATATAGGACACTCTTACTGGTCTGAACTGGTATCTCATTGTGATTTTTATTTGCACTTCTTTGATGAGTGATATAGAACATTTTGGGGGGATGTCTGTTGGCCATCTATCTGTGTCTTCTTTAGATAAATGTCTAGTTACTCTGCTCACTTTTTGAGTGAGTCATTTGCTTTTTATTATTGAAGTGTATGAGCTCTTTATATATGTTAGAGATTAAACTCTGATATGTTTTGTGACTATCTTCATTTGTGTGGGATGTCCTTTTGTTTTAGTGGTAGTTTCTTCAGCTGTGCAGAAGCTTTTCAGTTTAATGTCGTCCCACTTGCTTAATTTTGCTTTGGTTTCTCTTGCTATAGCTGTTCCTTCCCCGAAGACGTCTTAGAGATTGAGACTGCGGAGTGTTTTTCCTACATTTTCTTCAAAGTATTTTATGATTTGGGGTCTTATGTCCAGATTTTTACTTCATTTTGAGTTAACTTTTCTGTATGGTAATAATGAATAATCTAGTTTTTTTGTTGCTGTTGTTTTTGGTTTTGTTTTTTTTTTTTTGCAGAGATCTTTCCAGTTTTGCCTACACCATTTGCTGAATAGACTTTCCATCCTCCACTGTCTGCTCTTGGCACCTTAATCATAGATTAATGGTCCATATAGGTGTGGCTTTATTTCTGGGCTCTCAATTTTATTCCCCTAATTTGTGCGTCTGTTTTTGTTCCAGTATCATAGTGTTTTGATGATGACCACCTGTAATATAGTTTAAAATCAGGAAGTGTGATTTCTCTGCTTTTTACTTTTTTTTTTTTTTTTTTTCCTTCTCTAAGGATAGCTTTTGCTATTTGAGGCCTTTTGTGGTTCCATACAAACTTCAGTATTGTTTGCTCAATTTCCTCGAAAAATGTTCCTAGAGTTTTGATGGGAATGCATTAAATCTATATACTGCTTTGGGTAGAATGGCCACTTTTAACTATGTTAGCTCTTAAAATGAACATGGGGTATACCAACTTTTAAAAGAAATTCCTTTTCTAAAAATCAGTCACATTCATTTTAAAATCAAAAGGAAAGTCCAAAGAAAGTGAAAATCATGTATAAACTTGCCAAGTTGTGAAAACATTATTGAAATGCTGGCAGCTATAATTCTAGACATCTGTCACACAGTCTGAAAAAGAAGAAAAAACAAACCAGCAAACCACCCCACCGCCCACCCTCCCCACCCCACCCCCGAAAAGCTATGTGTTGTGTTTAGGTTTTAGAAACCATCTGAAGTACCTTGAAGCTACTATAGAAAGAAAACAAGCCTGTAAATGTGCTTATCTTAAACAGCAGGAGTTCCACTGAGCTTTTGGTGGCAATGCAAAGCACCAGTGGTAAAAGGAGGACACAAACCAGTTTGAAACTGTGCATAGAGCTGATTCCCCGTAGTCAGGGTGGAGCTGGTGACCCTCCCCGCATCGGGGTTGGGCAGATTCCCACTGCTCTTGCTCTTGAGTTTTCCCTGCTGATTTGTAGCAGTACCTCCTCCTAGGCAGGCGGCCGTTGAGGGGCACACGAGAGCCTGGCAGCTATCAGGACCCTCTGCTGCAGCCCTTAGTGGGTCTGAAAATACATGTTGCCGAGCAAGGTTTCTGTATCTTGTCTTTCCCTGTCTGTTCCACACCTCAAGCCTCTCAGCCATTCCTTCAAAGCAGCAAACTCCCTGTGGAATTGACTGTCGCCCTTTCTTTCCTGGGCTTCCCCTGCATTCCAGGATCGCAACTGCACAGTTTCCCGCTGCCTTGGGAACTCTCTGGCATCTTCATGAATGATATGAGAACTTCTGCTTTCACAGAATAATGAAACAAAGATCCCAATTAATCTAAATTGTTGTTCCATGTTTTACTGTTTCCCGGTTCCAGGTGAACCAAAAATTGTGGAGGAGCCAGGAGAAAATCCTTTATTGCAATAACTCGTCAATAGCTCACATTCAGACGATAGATACCATGCGTGAGATGTGCTTCCTGTGGTGACCCAGCGGCCCAGCTCTGCCACCGCCCCTACACAGGGTGGCTGTTTGCACATTGAGCATCCTCTGCCTGCTGCGAGCACACGCCATTCAGCCGTGTGACACTTATAAACAGTACAGTCCTTGTAAATACAGCACATTTGCCCTTACATAAATACCACCCCCAGCTGAGACAGCTGCTAGGCCCATCTATCACACAATAGGTCTTAGTAATAAAAACAATAAACATGTAGGCATTATTTTACCGAACCACAATTTAAAACCAATTTATCTCTAGGGAACACCTTGCTCCCAGTACTTTATTTTTAAAAATACTATTAGATGTCCTTAGCAGTTTTAGTATAAAGGTATTTCAGCTTCCATATTTACTGAAGATAATCAGACAGTTTCATGGAAAACTTTTAAATCACAGTAAAATCATTATAAAAGGGAAATGCCTTTTTCCACATGCATTAAGTTGTATCATCTTGGCACATCCTAGTGGCTCAGGAGCAAAGCCTGCAGCGGGGACCAGACCATGGACACAGGGTCGGGGTGAGGGGGGATAGGGACACAACCAAAACATAAATAAATGTGCTTCCTGCCCTCCTTCCTTTGTTTCTTCATCCTCTCCCTTCCTTCCTTCCTTCTTGTTCCTCCTCTCCCTTCCTTCCTCTCTTGAAAAATAAATGAAATAAATTACTTCATATTACTCTAGTATAAGCCCACTTCTTATTTACGCCTCCTAATGTTTGTGGCATACCTCTTATATTGTTCTTTCTGAAGGTGCTTTCTTCATGTGTCCAGACCTTGGCTCTCTTCAGCCTCTGCATTCTCCAAGTTTCCCTTTTGTTTGACCACATTGGTCTTCATAGCAATAAACCACTAGGGCCCTTCTTAGTTCTCTTACAATTTTATATTTCTTAGGTTTCCTTGGGTGACGTATGCTGCATTAGAATGCACTTTTTGGAACCAGTTTAATGATTACTTTATATGTCCATGTCCTCCAAAGAACTTACGAAAATGTGGATGTAAAGTAGGAGCTTATATGTGTTGATGTAAAATATGTGTTGATTTTAAATAACCCATAACAAAAATGTTCATAGCCAGGTTTGACTTTTATAATTAAATGAATATTAAATTCCTACATATTTGTCTGTGAACAGGTGACAGTTAAGCAGCAAATGCTCACTTGAAGGGTTTTACTAAAAATACCGATTCCCAAGCTGGTGGGGGGAGCTGAGAATCTAAACTTTATGAAACAGCACAACTAACCCTGAAATGCAGTGTTGCTAGTTGCTAACCCAATACTCATCTCCACCTTCTTCCTTAGTAAAAACTAGTTTTCGACCTAGTTACAAACCACATTTCCCAGACTCCCTTGCTGCCAAGATGGATGTTAGACTCATTTTAACCAATAAGATATAAGCAGAGGTCATTGAGTGGGAGCCTCAGGTAATTATCTCAAGAGAGGCTTAAACTCAGTCAGCAAGGACCTTTTGCCTTTCAACCTTCCCCTTCTCCCTGCCTGGGGACCGTGGGCCCCATATTAGAAGCAAGCACCCACAAGTGTCAGGTGATGAGCATGAGGATGGAAACCATGCCAGGAGACTGACTTGATAGAGAAAAAGAAGCAGTACGGGTCTCTACGGCATTATGGAGCCTGGATGATGTCCAGACTTACTTGGTTAAGCTATTATAAGTTGTGTTTTCTATTACTTGCAGCCAAATGCAATTCTAATTGATACAACGGCTAGATAATCAAAACACAAGAAATGAGAGCTTTTGTAGAAGGCCGGCATGAACAATGCGAAGTCCATTACACAAACTGTATAATTAACAAAAAACCTGGAAGAACTGAAAGACAGCCAAAGGCATAGTCTTCTCTGGTGTCAATAATAACAAAGAAAAGCAATTCACTCCAGGAAAGTAACAAAAATTACAGAACGAAGTCTGGTTGAGACAACAAAAAAAGTGCACAATTTTTGAGAATAGTGGAGAATTTTGATCTTGATATTCAGTACATTATTTTTTCAAGTTTAGTGACCAAAGATTATATTTATATTTATATAGGTCCAATTGTTTTACATGGTTCTATAGTGAATATTCATAACAAATAATCATAGTCATTTTATTGATTACTTTTCAAATTTTAGAAGTAATTCATAGAGAAGGCACTGTATTTATTCTTACAGAATTAAATGCCCTAAACCTTGACGATATAAAGGTAAGTTGGGGGTAGGAAGGAGAGAAGAGAGTGGTCTAGGAACCCTCATCTCCCCAGTTAATATAGTGTAGAGTCACTAGAAACTTCCTAACATCAATGGATCAAAAATGCAGGTTTAGGTAAATGATATAAAGTTATATGAATAAAAACTAGAAGAACTAAAAGTAATATAATAAAAATTTAGAAGTATAGGGAGAGGTAGATCAATGGGTTAAATTCATCTTATTTTTTTTAGCAGATTAAAATATACTACCTGAAGTCAACAGAACAAGAAAAGTATGTGCCCTGGTGGACGGTGCTTTAGTTCACTGCCAGTCCATGTATATCCCAAGGTCCGCAGTTCATGACCCTGGGTTGGGGGGGAAACACCAAGATGATAAATAACTAAATTAAATAAATAAAATGCTTCTTCCTCCCTCTCTTCCTGCCTGCCTGCCTGCCTACCCACCTTCATTCCTACCCATACCTTTCCTTAACAACAAGAAAAGATAAATATGAGAGTTTTGCCATGATCATCATAACTAAAAAGAGAAAATGGTAACTCACTTCCTCTGGGTTGTGGCTTTTCACTTGGTATTTTCCTGTACACTTGGAATTACTTTAGACTATTATGTTCATTCCTCTCATAATTACAACGTAGCATACTTTTGTTTGTTTTTCGTAACTCTTTTCATTCTGACAACCCACTGGTTTGTAGAACCACTGAATTAGACTGTTTTGTGTCTAGATCAAAGACAGGGGTGTGTATGATACCTGCTGGTCCTTTCATGAGTTCTAGTATAAAACAGGTTCTTAGAAAAATTTTTCTTCAATTATCTCCCTAAATAACTAAAAGCAGTTAAGAGAACAGTATTTTGAGATTTTTCTAATGAATCACCTTAAAATGCAAATTTTTTGGCATTCCTTGATGTCTCATGTGCTCAGGAGAGCAGTCCATGCACAGCCCAAGGACCTGGGTTTGGGGCACGATCAGCAGGGGACAAATAAAATGAACAGCGAAATAAATACAACGCTTCTTCCTCTTCTCTCTTCTTTGCTGCCTACTGCCTGCCTGTCTTCCTCTTTAAAAAAAAAACACAATTTTTCATTCTCAATAAAAGCAAATTTTAAATATTAAACATCTGGATTATTCTGATTTGTACAATGAACTCTTGCTTTTCTCTGAAAATTAAGGGCACAGAAAAATCATGGCAGCCATTAAAATAAAACAGAAGTATGTAGCTTTGCATCCTTTCTTCATTTTAATGTTTAACGAAAACAGCAGAAACATGAACTATTATATAAATAACTCAAATGAGGAAGGAAGCATCTAATATCTAAGTAACAGGAAATCCACAGAAATAGCCTTCTGATAACAGAAGTAATTATCGGGTGGGAGTATAATACAAAGAAAATTCTCACCAAGTCCTAATTTGAATCTGCCATTTATGGTGATTTTCAAACTAGTATTAGGCACTGACAGATTTGAGTCCTGGTAATATTTGGAACCTCAAAGTTCTAGAAATGAGTTGATTCACTTTAAGGACCATTTTCAGAGTCTTGATATTTACCAATGAAAAGATAATTTTAATCTGGGAGGAACAAGAACGCCTCTGGGCATGGGGTAAAAATTTGAATTGTCTTTACTGGTGAACAGAAAAGGACATTTGCAACTGAAAGAGAAAGGGGCCAAGACTGGGTTTGCCCAAGGAAACTGCAGATCCTCTGGGTTCTGGTGGGCTAGAGGGGCCTTGCAGGTGTGGTCAATGTCTCCTGGCCCACGCACAGCGCGTCAAGATCCTGTTCGCTGGTCCAGGGCTTCTTGGTCATGGCCAGGCTGGTCTCCGCAATGCTTGCAAGCTCCACACGAATTAAGTCTGGTTCTTGCCCAGGAGCCAAAACTGATTAAACTTAATTGTCTAGGAAGAAGGATGAAACGTCCATTACCTTTGAAAGGAGGCAAAGTCTTTTTTGTGTAGTTGTGTGTATGCATGCGTGTGCTCTCGTGCGTGCACACACACGGCACTGCATTACTGTGTCCCCTGCTCTTGACATTCCTGTGGGGGTCATGTTCAAAATATGCCTTTTGGTGTGTCCTGGTGGCCTAGTGGTTTAGTATACCGAGCACCCCACATACATCCCAAGGACCCAGGTTCAAGACTCCTGGGACTGGGGGAAACAATCAAGATAAACAACTCAATAAAATAAAGTGCTTCTTCCTCTTCTCTCTTCCTGCCTGCCTGCCTATTTCTGTCATTTCAGCCTGCACCTTTCCTTTAGGTGGGGAAAAAGTCTATATACTCTCTTTTGTGGAGATGCCTGAGTTCCCCTGGGAGCCTTCTACTCTTAATTGACAGCATTCCCTGTCTGGCGTGGGGTTGGAGAGAGGAAGACTCCAGTTTCTTGCTTTATGCAGCTACATTGGTAGAGACCCATTTTCTGAGCTGAGGGACTCCTGGAGAGGACTTAGTGAAGGCAGTTATGAGTGCTGTTCTGGAGACACTAATTTCCAGGTGCTCTGAGATATCCAGGTGGAGATAAGAAGTAGGGCTGAGAGAGAACGATACAAATGACACGAGCCCCTACCCTCATGAATCTGACAGCATAATGGGAACACATTTTAAGTCACATGCTCACAATGAATATTGACAAACTTTTGTAAGACTGACTGAGGATATAGAATTTTTCTGGGGAGTACATTAAGTGACTGAAAAAATTTTTATGAATATAGTGACATGATATCTTCGAGGACCTTTTTTTTTTTTTCCTTTTTTTTTTTTAAGAGAGGAAGGAAGACAAGCAGGGATGCAAGCAGGCAGATAGGCAAGAAGAAGCATTATTTTCTTTCATTTTGTTTTTTTCTTCCAGCCCAAATCTTAAACCCAGGTCTTTGGACTTTTCATGGTCCATGCCCCAGCTGCCATCTCAGATGCCTGAGCCACCTGAGCATGACTTCCTGGGGACACTGATGAGATGTTTTGTTTCAGAATGGTGGAGCAGAAGCCAGACTGGGATGGGTTGAAGAAATGGAAAGTGAGTATCCTAACTCTTAGCAGGAAGGGAGGGAGATCTGCAGGATGTTTCAAAGAAGATTTTTGTGTTTGTTTTCAGTTCAGTGTTTTGTTTTTAAAAAGGAAGAGGTGAGCATTTTGAAAGGCTATTTCTCAGAGTTAGATGTGAGAAAGTGGGAGATGAGATCTAAAGAGGTGCTGAGTTCAGTCTTGAGCAGGATAGAGGGTTTTCCACTGCCCTGGAGGATCAAGAAGGTGTCTGTGCTGGGCTGGACCACTAATAGGAAACCAAGTTTCCATCTGACAGCATTACTTTTCTATGAAAACAGAAGCAAGCAGTCAGTGAAGACTATGGAGAGTGGGGAAGGTTTGGCAATGTTCTTGCAGAGAACAGGAGAGTCCAGCAGGACCAACAGCCCATTTGCATTTCGACAATGTCCTCTGCCCCGTGTGTGTGGCTCCTCCTGCAGTGGGCATGGAGAAAGCAGCTGCTTGAGTTTATTCGGGTGTGAGGCTCTGCCAGACAAAGGTGACCATGAGCAAGGATTTACGTGATAGTCAAAACAGTACTGGAATAGAGGAAAGTGCAATTGCAGTAGAAGAGGAAGGCAGGGAAGGAGAGTCCTACAGACTGGGCAGACAAGATGGGGAAAGCTTTGACTGGGGGTCCCAGAGACAGTGAGAAAAGGTCACAGGGGAGCAGCTAGAGGGATGGCAAGGTGTGGATGGGTCACCCACAGCAATGCTGACAGATGATGGCAGGATATGGGTTGAAGGATCCTGTAATCCAGGTTAGAAGATGTCAGACAAGGACAGAAAGAAAGTTTTACCAAATGGTAGAAGTCTTAAAGGAGTCTTTCACTTCAATTCTCTACTACTGTGTTTTCTTTCTTTCATTTTTCCCTTCCTTTAATTAGAGACCTCTCCTCCTTGGTGGTTACAGAAAAGGCCAGTCTTTCTCGATATACTTCAGACTCCATCCCATGTCACCTTTCCTGGACATCTCTTCTCTGTCTATTCCATCTTGTTTTCTCTGCTAAACCATTTTCCATGCAAAGGTGCCTTGGTCCACTGTCTTCCTAAGTGTGGTTGATCCTCCAATTCTGCCTCTCAGGTGGCTGCGCTCTGCAGACTGCTGGGTGCCACAGTGGAATTGTGTGGTGACTGTGTGCAGTCAAGTCGGAACACCCTTGCTCCTGCTTTCATTTTAAATACCAAATTCATTCCTACATCCTTCTACCATGAGACACCATCTCCATCCCTGTACTCCCCTCAATGACAGGCTTCTCTATCAGCCCTTTCTCATTTCTTTCCTTCTTTCTTTCCAACTTGCTTCCATCCTTCCTCCCTCCCCCTTCCTTCCTTTTTTTCTCCCTCTTTCTCCTCCCCATCTTTTTTTTTTTTTTTGAGGAAAAGTGCAGGCAGGAAGTGAGGAAGAAGCCTTTTTTACTTATTTTATTCAGTTGTTCATCCTGGTTGTTTTCTCCGGCTCCAGGATGCAAACCATAGTTCTTGGGACGTGCTGTGGACTCTGCCCAGCGGCTACTCCACCAGAGTGCCCTCTCTTCCTGTTCTTGTTCCCCGTCCACTGCTGAGTGGCTCTGCCCCCACCCTGCCCAGCATCTCCCCTGGGGAAAAAAAATGGAGGCTAAAAAGTGTTCTTAAAGATTTCCCAGAAGCCTTAGTCAAAGCGGATCACGGCCCCTTCTGAAAATCTCTTCACTCCCCTTCACGGGCAACCCTCCCTTGACTTCTGGACTTTTCTGGCGGATACCGTTTGTTCTCTTTCACTCCTCTTACCTGCCTCTAAAGCCGGGGTTTGTGTTGCTTTTTTCACTCCATGCCCCTCTTTTAGGCGATCCCATCCAATTCCATGCTTCAAAAACTACCCATATTTCAATGACTGCCAACTACTGTCTTCAGTCTTGTCACCCTCCTGTTGACTTCAGACCTACCTGAGGGAAAGTCTGAAAGGGAAGTGGCGTTTTTCAACCTATATGCCAATGGACAGGATGAACGGGTAAGGCCTTCCAGGAAGGCAGAAGGCATAAACTTCTTCTGAGACAATCCACACAATGGGCAAAGTGGACCAGTACACAAACGTCTGGAAAGTTTCACAAAAAGTCCTCCCTACCTGGCCCTAATCTCGATAAATTGCCTATGGCCATTTTTATTCTTCTATTTCTCTACCGATTAAAACATTCTTTTCTAGGCCCGTAATATACCAGAAGATAATGCACTCTATCCAGAAGTCCTTCCCAGTGCCCAGCCAGGACAGACTCCGGCCAGCCCTCAGATCGTGCGTGCAGCACGTCTCCTTCTGCGCACCCGACACTGTCCCGTGCCATCTCCTTCTCTAAAATAAACTTAGAAAACCGCACCGTCTTAATGCCTCAAGAACTGACCGAAGCCCGACTCGCCCCGCTTTATATATCCGTCTAGACGTTTTTTCCCTGCCACACTTCGCCAGTCTATCTTAGACAATTGTGCTAAAATCCACCTGGTCAACGAGAACGGACACCTAGGGGTCATCCCAGTGACCTCTTTCTCCCCTCCGGTCTGTCTTCTGGTCTTTGAAAGAGGAGTCGTTTTGTCCTTCTCCAATCCCCGACCTTTCAGATATCAAAGCCGTTCAAGAAACCTAAGCCAGGTTCCCGGTGGCGTGCTTCCAGCAGCCGGGTGCTAGCACAGCGCTCTTCTCCCAGAGGCCGGCTCGAGCGCTTTTCTCCCGGGAGAAAAGCTGAGCCATCCCTGGACGCGCGTAGCCCCGTCCCACGCGGGCACCCGGCCTGCGCCAGCCTCCTCGGCCGGGCACAGACAGGCGTAAACGCGGCGGGGTCTGGCGGCACCGCCCCTCGCCCTCGGCACCGCCCGAGCTTCCGGGTCACGCCACCGCCAGCGCCCCCCGCCCGGCGAGCTACTCTGGGGCCCGAAGGTCCTAGAAAGGGGGGAGTCTTGCGTGCGCGCAGAGTAAGGCAAGTCACGGCCGGTGGGCCCCTCCGCCGCGGGTCGTCGCCCTTTTAAGGAGAGGGCCGCAGGTCACGTGCCGGAGGAGTGGGGGCGTGGCACCAGGAAGCTGCCTCCGCGATCGCCGGGATCGTAGTCGCTGCCTCCCGGCTGTACTCCCCGCGCCGGGCGCTGGGTGCCACTGCCCGGCTCCACGCTGGCGGCTGCCCCCGGGACCCCGGCCGCCGCCGCCGCGGCGCCCGCCATGGACGGGGAGGACTACTACCTGGAGCTGTGCGAGCGACCGGTGCAGTTCGAGAAGGCGAACCCAGTCAATTGCGTTTTCTTCGATGAAGCCAACAAGCAGGTCCGGCCGGCGTGTGCTCTCCTCCTCCGCGCGACCGGGCGCGCCCTGCCAGCCTTCCTTGGCGCCCCGGGGTGGACCCGCGCGTCAAGGCCGGGTGTCCGGGGATCAGGCCTGGGGCCTCCCCGGCCGGGTGGCGCCAGCTCCTGCGTGGTGGATGGGCCGGGGACCTGGCTTCACCTGGCCCGGGCTCTCTGCTCCAGAGTGACAGCTTGGGGTGCATGCCGAGCCGCCGCCGCGCCGCAGACCTAGCGCCCTTTGGCCCGTACGGTCAGCTGTTTGCACGACCGCGGCATCTTGTATTTATTTGTCATCAGTTACACTCGCAATTAAGGACTTAGACATTAAGAATTTCATTCTCAAAATGCAGGAAAAAGCAGTGTGGGGAACAAGAGGGTGGGCTTAAGTGTCTCCGCGGCACCTTTGCCAACAAGATTCAGACTTGGAACCTGGGGTGCCCCACGCTGACCTACACGGTGGACAGCACTTCGAATGGTAGCCTTTTTGGTTGCTACACCGTTGTTTCTTAAAATTCATGTCAGCACCAGGCATTTGCAGATTGTTTGCCACGTTAGTTTAGTTGAACCAAGGGTGGTGGTGGTGGTGGTGGTAGAAAGAATCACTTGTAGGTTCGTCTGTTCAAAGTTGAGACTATTAACATTGCTTCTCTTCCTTCACAGGTTTTTGCTGTTAGATCTGGTGGAGCTACAGGGGTGGTAGTTAAAGGCCCGGATGATAGGAATCCCATCTCATTTAGGTAACAGTTGACGTTTTCAAAATAATTTCAACATGTAAACTCAATGTTGTTTTTTTTTCTGTTTCCCACCCAGAAGTTGGTTTTTTCAGTTTGTCCCTTGCCTCTGAAAGTCTGAAGTGCGTTTGTGTGTGTGTGTGTGTGTGTGTGTGTAACAGAATTGAGGAGCAGAAACCTGTCATCCATTCTTGGTGGCACTTCTGTCACTGTGAAATATATGAGGTCTTCTCTGTTGATTTGGGAACCAAATTCTCTGGGTAGGGCACTTACTTCCTGGTTCTTGAAATGAGCTGATTTCCTGATGGGAGGAGGCCTTTCATTTCCTCATTTGACCAGGGCATAGTGCCTGGTAAGTAGAGGAGATTCTTAGGTCCATGTTTTCCCATGTAATACTGTATGTCAGCTTCCATTATACTTAAGATGACTGATAGCCCAGTTTACACAAGTTGAAGTGGTGTAATTATGATTAGCAGCGTCTTTCACTTTCAGAAATATCTCCATTTCAGTGATAAACTGTGTGGTCACCTTAACTCCTGTGATTACAGAAGAGGAAAGTGTAATGTAGGTCTTTAATTCAGAGGTGACTTAATTTATTTTTTTGCAATTGGTTTATGTTAGTAGGAAAGTTTTTGAAGTAGAAAAAAAGTATTTTTCTTTTATCCTCATTTGTTCGGGAGACACTGATGGTGGCCCCTATGCTGGGCACCAGACGTGTGAAGACTTTGAATTAGCCTGGCACACTTTTGGAGAACTCATAAATTTAGGATGGGAGGCAAGTGAGCAGACACAATATTGACTATATGTGCTGTAATAATGTTCAGAATATGGGCACACAGAAGTGTTGTGACTTTTATTTTGGGATATTCAGGGGAAGACCAGAGAGGAGACAGCCCCTGTGAACAAGCCTTTCACATCTTAGTGGGATGATGCTAGGCAGAGAAGGAGGCCACCTTCCACACAAAGTGAGCACTAAGTACAAAGCAAGCAAGTGTGTGTTTGGGGACCCCAGTCTGTAAAAAGATCAGTGTCCATGCAGGAAAAGGGAGGTGGGAGTCATGTGGTGCTGTCATGGAAGTAAGGCTTTATCTTGTTAAACAGCATGATTTTATCAGCTTTTGGAAAGATCAGAGTCAGGGATACCACCGAGAGATGAGTGTAATAGTGTGAAGCAGACATAGTGAAGACCAGATGGAAGGCAGTGTGGACTAAGTGCAGAGGTACTCGGGGCGTGCTTAGGAGCATCTTGGGTTAGACTCTGTTGTCAATCAGGTGTGAAAAATGAGAGAACATAGGATGATTGAGATTTGGGGGGTCAGTTGAATTTGAAGGAGGAGACCCTGAATTTGCTTTCTTGGAAAACAGTATTTTAGTAGCTTTATTGTATTATTAGATGCACATATTTAACATATATAGTTGATGAGCTTTGACCTCTGTATACATAAATCACCGCCAAAATAATGAACACCCTGTTGTCCCCACATTTCCCTGTGCCTCTTTATAAGCTATTATTGAGTTTCCCTTTGTAACTAAGGTGATCGTGAGACCCTGCAGTAGGTGGGGTGCATTGCAACCTGCTGGGTAGTAAATGGGAAGGGAGACCAAAGAGCAAACTCTTCTTTGTAAAAGCTTTGCTGTGAGAGCAATGGAGAGAGTAGTAGTCTGTGGAAACTACTGTGTGGATATATACTTCTGTCTGCAGCAATTCTCAGGTGCAAGTGCAGGTGATTTCAACTCCTGAATTACTGTTTTTCCCACAATCCCCAAATTTCTCTAGCTATCTGTGACCAGTGGAGTTTGTTTGAAAAGAGGTCCTACTTACAGTTTCAGAAACAATTTTAATTTTAAACTAAGACTTGCCACTTCCTGAATATTTATTTTTTTCTATTTCTACCAAAATGACAGGAGTTAGAATTCAGTTACTACATTTAATTATTAATACACTCTTTCTTCTTAAAGAATGGAAGACAAAGGAGAAGTGAAGTGCATTAAGTTTTCCTTAGAAAATAAGATATTAGCTGTTCAGAGGACGTCGAAGACTGTGGTAAGACATTTTTAAATATAGCATAAAGAAAAGGACACCAGACACAGCTCTGGAAGAGAATGAGCTGCAAAATTCTGGTGTTAAAGGAACCATTTATTGTCATGGAAGCTGTAGTTGTGTTGTGATGTATTCCAGCTTTTGGAATTCTTGAAGATGAGAAAGACATTTGAAGGGATCAATTCTTATGCCCTTAGTTTGTCATTTTTGACTTAACTTTCCTTAAAAGTAAATTGGAAAAGATACAAGGAAAATGGGAAATGGAAGATAATAAAAAGAGAACGAGACAGACACATAGATAAGCTAAAACAGGGAGAGAACCAAGTGGTGAGGGAGAGAGAGAGATGGAAAACAAAAAAGAAAAGAAGGAAGGAGATAAGAGGGAGGGGGCATTGCCATTCATTGAAAAATAAGAACAATAATAAATATGTTATCACTGCTTTGTGTTTTCAGACTTGATAAATTGTTTTTAAAGTTAAAAAATACAGTAATTTGGATCCTCGGGCATCTTTTGTATTGATTGGCAGCTAACACCGTAGATTATATGGGAATATATTTCTGACTACTTTGTGAATTAGCCTTACCCATGAATAAACTCCGTTACTCACTTTGAATGTTCGACCTAATGGGAGCAGATATTCAAAGTTGGAGCAGCTTGTTGGCACTTTAACCTTTATAGTTATTCACCCAAAACATTCACCATTGCATTGTGAACAAAGGATTTAATAAATATCAATAATTAAAAAAATATATTCACCATTTGTAAAGTAGAAAAAAGCTGTGGGAAAAGAACGGCAGGATCCTATTTCTTTTCATCATTATTTAATAGCTCCAATTTTTAGATATTTTATAAAATTAGTAGTTATTTCACTGAAATCGTGTAAAGAGTGAACTGTCAAGATTGGTTTTTAAACCTTATCTGGATATTTGGATTAATTTGAAAAGAAAATTGAATTGCTTATCTGCTTCTAGTAAGGAGGCAGATTGTCCTTATTTTTCTTATCTCTGGGTCTTTGCCAGTTTTTTTTTTTGATTGCTGATTAAATTGTCTTTTTCTTTTGTTGTCTACCAAAGTAGGTTGATATAGTATATGCTGTCAACCAATCTCTCTCTGCCTCTTGGTTTTTTTTTCTCAGGATTTTTCTAATTTTATCCCGGATAGTTCTCAGCTGGAATACACCCAAGAGTGCAAGGTAAGGGTCAGCACCCTTTCCTGTAATGACCTGGGTTCCACGGCAGACACAGGGTGGCCTGGAAGTTGAGAGCACAAACTCAGGCAGGCTGTGCTTGGAGAGCTCCTGCATGTTGGTCTGTAACTTCGGACAATTTCAAGTCTTTAAAGCCTGCTTAGAAATTATGCCTCATTCTAGGTGCCGCCTAGTGGCACAGGAGTTCAGTTTGATTTCCAGCATAGTCCCTGTAAGCCCAAGGACCCGAGTTCCTGGGGGAACAACCAAAATAAACAACTATGTAAATTTTAAAAAATGCCTGCCTGGTGGCCTAGTGGGTTATTTCACTATGATCCAGACCACGTACATCCCAAGATCCCCAGGACTTGAACTGGGGAGACAACCAAGAAGAACAATTAAATAAAATAAAGTGCTTCTTCGTCCTCTCTCTTCCTACCTCTGCCTGCCTCTCCTCGTCTTCATTCCTGCCTTTAAAAAAAAAAAAAAAAAAAAGTATTTCTTCATCTGTAAATGGAGTTGGGAGGATTATATGGGGAGGACATTCTCTGGATTTAGTGGCTGTCGTTTCCTGTCATCGCTGTGCTTATCCATTGACTACCAGCCTCGGGGGCAGACCCTGGTTTCCTTCCAGAACCTCTTTGTTGAAGGGTTTTGAAAGACTTTTCTTTCTTGATGTTTTCTTTCCTCTATCTGTTATCCTCTATCTGTGTTCTTCCTCTTTATTTCTCTAGGTGCCGATTCTAATCCATATTGGATTTGCTGGGTGTAGTACCCTGGGCTAGGGGTGGTCAGCTAAAATTGGCCACTCATCACCCCGGAAGCTAGCAGAAGCTGCTAGTGGCTGGGGTATGGCTTTTTGCATCCTGTAATGATTTTAATAAGTGGATTTTTTTTTTTAATTTTAAATTTTTTTTAAAGGAAAGATCTAAGCAGGAATGAAGGTCAGTAGGCAGGAAGAGGACGGAGGAAGAAACATTTTTTTTTTTTACTTGTTCACATTGATTGTCGTCCTGCCCCCGCCAAGTGAACCCAGGTGCTTGGGATTTATGTGGACTGGGCTCCAAGAGGAGGCAGCTGGCTTAAAACTGCTACTTTAGTGTTGACTTCTCAGCGAGAATCCACCAGACAGCCAAACCTCTTGAATTGGCAGAGCCCTGGTCATAGCCCCGTCTGCCCTTAAGCTTGGGGTATTGATATTCACAGAGTGAGTTAGTGTGGGTTCAAGGCGCTCAGCCTCATTTTGGTCAACACTCACTTTGAACTTACAGACCTGTATGCTTTATAATGTCAGTTTTTATAAATGGTTGAGAATGTCAGCTGTCCTCTGATTCCTAAAGATAGACGTTGATATCTCTGAGCACTGGTCAGTTACTTTTCTACAAAATCCTGCTTTTCCTTCTGTTGATTAGCAGGAATTGAAATTCAGGTGCTTCATTGAGGTATTATGGGTTAAAATCTGGGCAAGTTGTATTTAAAAGAAAATTTGACTGGTTAATAAGTACTCACATCTGGGTAACTTTTATTAAAGAGTGAGAAAAACAGCAGACTAAATCTTTGAAGAAAGTTATATTTAAATTTTCCTTATTAAAAAAAAACTTTCTTTAATTCTTTTCAGACTAAGAATGCCAATATTCTGGGATTCTGTTGGACCAGTTCTACTGAAATTGTCTTCATAACAGATCAAGGAATTGAATTTTATCAGGTATTATATTTACTTTTAAGTTTGTTAGACAGATTTGTGGTAGTAGTTTGGCAGCCTTTTAACTTCAGTATTAAATAACAGATCAAGGAATTGAATTTTATCAGGTACTGTACACTTATGTTTGTTAGACAGATTTGTGGTATCAGTTTGGCAGCCTTTTAACTTCAGTGTTAATAGATATTTTGAAATTCTAGAGTTTTAGTCTCGGGTTTTTCTGTTTTTTTCTAACTACAAGTAATACATGCTTTCTATAAAACATTCATGCATTTCCAAGCTATGTGGAAGGTCAAAGTCCCTCATATTTCCTATAAAAAACTATTATGACCTGGTTAGTGTATGTTCCTTTATTCTTCTACACACAAAATTTTATTTTGTTACAAAAATGGGAATATTGTATATGTACTTTTTTCTCAGTTGCCTCCTTTTTTTTTTGCATAACATTAAGTCTTGGATATTTTCCACATTCTGTTCTGAGGAGTAGTCTACTGTGTGGATGTTTATTTAATTTCCTCTTGATGTGCATCTGACTTGTTTTCTTTTTGTGATTACAAACAATTCTGCAGAGAACCTGTTTGTAAACATTTTTTTATACTTATAGGTGAGGCATTTCATGGCAGGGGACTTGACAGTATGGGTATGAATCCCTAAAAAACTGAGCAGATATCAAGCCTTTTTTCTAGATGCTTATATTTTCACTTGCAGTGTAGGGATCTCCATTTTTAGTGAACTGGATATCATTATTCTATAGACATTTGCCAGTCAGAGAGGTAGAAAGACTTTATAGCTTGCATTTTCTATTGCTAAAGGGTTAAGCATCTTTTCATTTGTTTATTATCTAATTTTATTTTTTTTGTGAATTGCCTTTTCATCTTTAATAGTGTGTTCTGGTGACTAGCACATAAAATTTACCTCAACTGTTTATAATTGTGTAGTTCACTAGTATTAAATATTTTCATCTTGTTATGAATCAGAGCTCCAGGTCTTTTTCATCTGGTAAAACTGAAACTCTGTGGCCATTCCTTCCCCTTTCCCTCTCCTCCAGTCCCTGGTAACCACCATTTTACTTCCTGTTTCTGTGAGCTTGACCGCTCTAAGCACCTCCCATAAAAGGAATCACACTGTTAGGTCTTTGTCTTTTTTTGACTGGTTTATTTTGCTTAGCATAATTATCTCAAGGTTCATCCATGTTGTAGCATGTGTCAGAATTTCTTTTTTTTTTAAGACTGAATAATATTCCATTGTATGTATATACCACATTTTTTAATCCATTCATTCGTGGATGAACATTGGGAGTGCTTCTACCTTTTGGCCCTTGTGAATAATGCTGCTGTATACACATGTGTGCAAGGATCTCTTTGAGAGCCTGCTTTCATTTTTTTTTATTTTTTTATTTTGAGTGTATATCAAGAAATGGGATTGCTGAATCATACAGTAATTCTATTTTCAGGGTTTTGAGAGGTGTTATACTGTTTTCATAGCATTTATACCTTTTTATATTCCTGCCAGCCATGTACAAGGGTTTCAGTTTTCTCACATCCTCACTAACATTTTTTTCTCTTTTTTCACTAATAGTCATCCTAACAGGTTTGAGATGAGGTCTCATTGTGGTTGTGCTTTGCATTCTCTGATGATTAGTAATCTGATCATCGTTTCATGGTTCGTCGGCCATCTGTATATCCTATGGAGAAATAGCTAGTCAAGTCCTTTGCCCATTTGTAAAAAAGAATTTATTGAAGGGACATAGCATTATAAAATTTTATATGCTTAAGGTGTATATTATTGTAAATCAGCAAGTCAACATCTGTATATAATACACAAAAAAAACACCACCAACAGCCCAGTTCTGTCTTCATCATATAATTGACCCTTTTTGCCAAATTTGCTCCCTTCTCCTTCCTTCCCTTCTGGTAACCACTAATTTGGTCCTCTAGACTAAAAGTCTATTTTTGTTTGATTTCGTTCATTTGTTTGGTTTCTTTGTATATCACACATGAGTGATGTATGATGACTGACTTTCATTTTTTGACTTCCATCACTAAGTGTAATTCCCTATAGATTCATCCATGTTGTTGCAAATGGCAGAATTTAATTTTTTTTCTTTTTGATAACTGAGTGGTATTCCATTGTGTATCTACCACATCTTTATCTGCTCATCTATTGATGGACACTTAAGTTGCCTTCAGCTCTTGGCTGCTGTAAATTATGCTTCAGTGAACATAGTGCACTGAACATAGGATTGCATATCTCTTTAAATTTGTGTTTTTGTGTTTTTTGTGTAAATACTAAGAAAAGAGATAAAAGAATTCTATGGAATTTCTATTTTTACATTTTTGAGGAATTTCCATACTGCTTTCTATAACGGTTGCACCAATTTACACTTCCACCAATAGTGCCTACGGGGTCCCTTTTCTCTGCATCCTCCTTAACACTTGTTTCCAGTCTTTTGGAGTATAGTCATTCTCACAGGTATAGTGAGATAGCTCATCGTTTTGTTTATAACCTATTTAAAACTGAAAGCAAGTTAATTGCAAACTCATTCCAATAGTTCACATTTTTACTCCAACCTCCCCCGTTTATTAATTTGGTATCTTGCTACTTCTAAGTGGGGTTTCTTTCCCCCCCGTTTTATAGAAATCTTTTAGTATCTCTTACAAGACTGATTTAGTAGTGATGAATTATGTTAATTGGTTTTTCTGGAAAGCTCTTTATCACTCTTTAACTTCTAAGTGTTAACCTAAGAGGTTAGAAATTCTTGGTTTGAAAGTTCTTTTCTTTCAGCACTTTGAATATATTGTGCTTTTCCCTCTGGACTGTAAATTTTGCTGCAAGACCATTGTCCTATAGGGGTCCTCTTGTATATGACTCATCCTTTTCTAGCTGTTAAGATTCTTTATCTTGAGTTCTCATTTTAATTATGGCATGTCTCAGTGTGCGTCTGTTTGTGTTTATTCTGCTTGGAACTCTTTGAGCTTCCTGGCTTTGGATGTCTGTTTCCTTTCCCAGGTTAGGGAAGTTCTCACCTATTATTTCTTCTATTAAGGAGAAAATAAACCTGTGTAGGCAAAATGTGAGATGTTAATGTCATGGTGCTTTGCTGGAAGGCTATCGCCAAAATCATTGTAATGGCCAGCAGAAAGAGAGCAAACTAAGCACACAAATCTCATACACACAGGAATAGATTTTTATACAGATGATAACGTGGAATGGATTGCTTGCTTTACAAAAGGGTTGCTTGTGGCAATCACGTAAAAGGATCTCTCTCTTTTGCCTGTAGTGGGCAAATGTACATTCAGGACATCTAGATAGTTTGGAGATTTTCACGAAAGAAGTTTGAGGACTCTTCACATCTTTATTTTATCATACCTAAATTATTAAGAAGCCCACACTCCTGACCCTCATTTCCATGTCAGTTCTGTGGTGCATGCCCTATGACATTAATATGAATGTCTTGGGGGCTCTTTACAGCATTCCTTAATGTATTGAAATAATTTAGAGTATATTTAACATGTGCCTTGATTATAAAATACGAGGTGGCATGCAGGGTGTCATGAACATGTCTGATAGAAAGAGGGAGCCCCACCCAGCCTCAGTGCGTGTGAAGTCAAGGTGGAGACCAGGCAGAAGGCAGATGCTGCCGGCTGATTTAATGCACGGGGCCAGGGGGTGGATTTGTTTTGACTTTCCACACCAAGTGAGACACCGCTGGTCCTCCCTCCTCGGTGAGAGGCTCCAGAGAATGTGAGGCTCAGGCCCAGACTTTGCAGCATACAGGCTGCCTCCCCGTCGCTGGTAAGGCGGGTTCCCTCCCCTCAACCTTTTTTCCAGCTCTTATGAAGGGCTAATGCTGCCCACCTCTCTGGGTTGTGGCAGGAAGCACTAAGCACAGGCCTGGGTAAGTGGTAGCTGTCAGAAATAATCATTTTCAATGCCAGGTGGCTCTTTTTTTTCTCCTGTTTTTTAAAAATTGTTTTCTCAATTTCGTGTGTCAGTCTTTGACATCCTCCCATTCTTTAGATGAAGAGTCTGGTTCTTGAACTCTGCTTTCAGGTTTTGCCGGAGAAACGCAATCTGAAGCTCCTGAAGAGTCAAAATATCAATGTGAACTGGTACATGTACTGTCCCGAGAGTGCGGTGATCCTGCTGTCTACTACCGTCCTCGGGAACGTTCTGCAGCCTTTTTATTTTCGGGTAAGAAGCCTTCCTTTAAAAAAAAAATCCCCCCGCCCCCACCACACACACACACCCCTTTGCCTTGTACCTGGTACCCTGATGTGTCAATACTTCCAAGGGGGGGCAAGTTCCTCTCACAGGCGCCTCTCCATTTCTGACCACTAGAGGGCACACCACAGCCGCTGTCATTCTGTGGGGACTGACCCTGCAAGTAAAGGACACGGTGGTGTGGGACATTGGAAAGGATGGAAAGACATTGTGTGTATGTCCTCAGTGATTGTATGTAGGGATTGAAAGATTTTATAAGCTTTCCAAATTTTTTTTCCCCCTTGAACAGGCTGGCACTATGTCAAAGCTGCCCAAGTTTGAGATTGAATTACCAGCTGCGCCTAAATCAACTAAACTGAACCTTTCTGAGCGAGACATTGCCATGGCGATAATGTATGTTTGTCTTTAGAGAAAATTCTCATCCTTGCTGTTAGTGATGTGAAATAGACGTGCATTCTGAGTGCTGCAGGGCTGCCTTTCCTTAGGTGCCACTGGAGCACACAGTAAGGGCTCTTTCCCATTAGTCCTACATCCAATGAATATAGAAAACTCATAGTCTTTTTGGCAATTTTTTTTTTTTTTGCTAGCTTTGTGAACGTGGGAAAGTTTTTTTGACATTCTAATTTGACAAAAGGAGAACATTGAACCGATTTATTTTTTACATATCTTAGTTTTAGGATTTTTTTTTACTCTAAGTTGAAGCTGATCAATGATATTTTTCTAGCCAAAAATATCATACTTGCTCTAAACAAGAAAATGGATTGTTTTCTTAACTTAATAAACATGGGAATGAATTACTTGTAGGAAGGAATATTTTCATTTGGAAATATAGATATCAGTTTTTTAAATTTTTATGAGAAGTTCAAACACAAAAAATAGAAACAGCGAACCACGGTATACTGATAACCTACTCAGCAAATATTAAAATTTGGCTCCTAAATAATTTTTGATTCTTCTATGGCTTAAACCTTTGGTTTCCAAGCTTTACAGTGTTTTAGCAGTTGAAATTCTTTCTTTGTAATTTTTTTTAAAAGGAAATCATCTGTGGCAATCTGGTTCTAGAAAACAAGTGTAATGAGAACAGACTTAGCTGAAGTTGTGGTGGGGACATTTTGCTTCCCTTTGGCCTCCTCCTTGTCCTTGTGGCAGGCCCACCACAGTATTAGCCATGGACCAAAATGTGCCTGCAGGAGCTGGTCACGGCCGCATTTATTAGAGGAGGAACGAAGAGTGATTTCTGTGATTTAGAAGCATGCCCTTTATATAAAACTTGGAAAATACAGAAAGCTCAAGAAAAGAAAATAGACTTAGCTTATTCTTCAAGGACAGCTATTAACTGCATGTATCGCCTTCCAGTATTTTTGAACATTATGCTTGTTTGTGTTTTCAAAATATTATGATCAAACTGGATTCAGTTTTGCATCCCCTTCTTCATTTAAGTTTGCAGTAGTGTTTTTGTTTTTTTTTTCCTTAACGCTTAACTGTACTTTCTTTATAAATAATTATGTTGGCTGCAAAATATTCTATTAAATGTATTTCTCATTTCCATGACTATGGCCTTCTAATTCAACTTTGAAAATGGAGGAATTTCAAAGGACCACATGTGCCTTACATCTCTTTGTCCCCTGATTAGATACGGACAGCTTTATGCTCTCTTCCTGAGGCACCATTCTCGGACGTCCAATAGTACCGGGGCAGAGGTGGTCCTGTATCACCTACCACGGTGAGTCTCAGCCTTCTTCCTTCTTCAGCCAGATTACAAATAGGAACTAAAGATTTTTGATCTCCTTTTTGACCCTTCTGTCATCCTGTAGAGAAGGTCCCTGTAAAAAAATGCACATATTAAAGTTAAATCGGACGGGGAAGTTTGCCCTTAATGTGGTGGATAACCTGGTGGTCGTTCATCATCAGGACACAGAGGTATGAGTTGTGTGTGGTGTCTGGTCTGTGTGGCTCCACGTTAGCGTCGCTTGGAAGAGTCATGAAAATTGACAGGTCATTCTAGGAAGTGCTTTGCGTGCTCAAAAGTTTTGGTCTTCCAGATGGAAATAGGATTCTAAGATGGTGTAGAAAAAACATTAGTGATTCCATACCAGTTGATTAGGATAATTAACAACCATTTCAGAAAATACCACACGAGTACATTTGACTTTGGAAGTTACTTGGTTGAACTTCTCAGCTAGGTGTTCACTGCAGCCACATGCTCACATGACCTAGTTCCTTTGTAAGTATAGTTGACGATGCTAGATGATAATGGTTTTGAGGTTATATGGCCCAAGAAAAAACTAGAATGGTCCTGCTTTTTCTATGCTGTTAGCTGGGTGTCTGGTGGTCACTTGCTTCCATGTGTCCGACAGAGTGATGACATCCATGTCTCTGATTCATAAAGATGTGACAAGTTAAAATGAAAAAGATCCGCTTGAATCATCTTGAACTCTTCAAAGGAAGCATGTCATAACTGCCAGGATTATTCTTAAGAGTAGAGGAAAAAAATGTAAAAGAGAAATGTGATGCTGTAGCAAATGCCTTCTCGAATATGAACTAGCCTGCAGGGACAGATTGAGAACACACTAGAGAGTTAGCAAGATAGCAGGTAATGAAAAGGACAGGTTAAACTATGCTTTGTTGTGGCATCATGGTCTTTTCTTTCTCTGCTTTAGACATCGGTAATATTTGATATCAAGCTAAGAGGCGAGTTTGATGGCACGGTTACCTTTCATCACCCAGTGCTTCCAGCTCGATCAATTCAGCCCTATCAGATCCCCATGGCAGGTAAAAGGGATTCACTGTGTGCCAGAGTTTTCAGCTGTTTGCTTTTACAAGGAGTAATTCTGTTTTTATTGGGATGCAACTCCTACTGATTCTGTAAGCTAAAATTGTGCTGTTATGAATATATTTTATAAGAGAAATGAACCTTCTTATGAAGAAAAAGATTTTTCTTCTTAGAGCTTTAAAATGGAGACCTCTGACAACCCATTGAAGCTGATAGAATTTGAATTTGACTTTTTCTGTTTGCTAGTACTCTGTAACCCTAAGATTAAATAGCTTATAGCTATTTTTCCCTTTTCTTTCTTTTAAACCTGGGACCACGTTTCCTGCTCGTTTTCACATTTTGTATCATACTTTCAATAAATACTGGCTTCTCTCTTGACCAGTAGTCACAGTAAGTGCTTAAGGCTGTGGAACTTAGGTTATTGCAGGTAAGTCCTTCTACACGGAGATGCAGGAGTAGGAAGTTCAAGAGGCTGTCAGGATTTCAGGAAAGGGGAAAGGAACCACTGTTCCTTTGTCTTTTCCCACTGTAATGGATTTCAAACTAGAACTTGATGTTCAGTTGTCTTTTAAAGGAGGCTGGTGCACAGTTAGCTAAGCTAGTAGGAGTTTCAGCATGGAAACTAGTCAGGTACTTTTGGAACCCTGGCGATTTTTCCTCTTGGAAGAAGTACTGTGGGTTGGCTCAGCCTGCAGTCAGCATGTCGTTGGACCTGTCACAGAGATTTGGATCAGGCCCCGCTGATGGTTTAGTGAGAGCATAGTGATGGATTTCCCATCCAGTCCTCCTGGGTCAGCTAAAAGTTTCTAACTCCCAGAGTTGGCAGGGGGAGGCAGTTTTCACTTGATTTTTTTTTTTTTTTTTTGAGAGAGAGCGAAAAGAGGAGGAACATTCTTGTATTTTTATTTAGTTTTTCACGCTGGTTTCTTCCTTGCTGGTCCAGGACTCGAACCCAAGGGTATGTGGCTTGCTCCTTCGAAGGCAATTCTAACTGCTGCTCCACCAAGGCATGCCTGATTTAAGGTCTTCCACCTTCTGTATTCTTTCAAGCTTCTTCCTTTTCATGGGGACAGTAATGTTAGCATTAAAAGAATAGATATTGTGTCTAGATTGTATCTACTGCTCACAAGAGGTAATTTTCTGGTGAATTGGTATTAAAAGTAACTCTGAATGTTTAAAGCCTTTAGCTCTGTTCCATTTGTTTAGGACCAGTTAAAAGGCAGTCAGGTTCTCATTGCCCAGGTATGAAAAAGCAGTGCCAGGCATCGCCAAAAAACACCCCAAAGATGAATAAGAATTTAAGTGTCCCTCTAATGCTTGGCTTCCAGAGTGAGTTGGTTAAACGCTTTTCACAGTTCATGACTTTTCGTTTGTTTTTTCTGCTGGACCATAAGCCTCTGGCTAGCTGTGTCGTCTTGTGTTTTGCCTGTCTGTGCTTTTGCAGAGTGTGCAGTCAGGAGGAGCTAGTTGGGCTGTTGAAAGATGAGACCAGCAACTTTGGGAAGAATCAGCTACTCTCATTTCCCCTTCTGTTTTGTTGGTCAACCAGCATTTCACATGAATGACACATTAGGCTCAGCTGGGGGACCTTTACCGTCCTGAGCTGCCAGGCTCTCTCCTGACAGCACTCACATCAACGCGATGGGCAGCCAGAGTTGAGGCTGCCTCAGACCTGCGCTCTTAGGTTTCAGATGCAGTGGCCCTTTTCTCTTTTGGGTGATCTAAAATTACCACCTTTTCCAGCCCATTGATTAGAGACTGTCTCCTGATTGTACCTGCGTCTTTGGAGCGGAACTGGGAATCCCGTAGTTTACAGGTTCATGATGGGCAGCCTGACCCCCCAGCAGTGCAGCTGATCGTTCTTGTCATATGAGGGTTTGGGGGTTCCCTTTTCTCAGATGAGATCTCTGCCTGTACTCCTCTGTAATGGAGAATTGAGCTAATTATTAGATAATTAAACCACAAAACATTTCTATTTGAAATATTCTCAGTGAATTATCTGGGTATTAGATTTTGAGTCATCAGAAACGTTTCGCCATACTGTCAGATGCAGGTGTAAATGATAATGACTCATCTTTGATTATTTAAAAATCCCAACACTGTAAAAGAGCCTGACATGCTTTCCCCTTCTTCAAAAGACATTTTCTTGCATTGGTCTTGACTTCCATCCCCCTCCCTATGTGTGTTATCTGCAGGAAAGGACAGTTCGCTTCTTCCTTACTTAGCTTCAACTGAAGTCATACTTCTTGAGGGCTTTAAAGTATTACATTTTATGCCTTGAGTACTAGTATGTGCTGCACTTTATGATCACACACTGGTCCATGCACATTTGCATTTTCTCCATCTGTAGGTCCTGCAGTGACCAACCAGTCGCCTGTCCCGTGTAAACTCTGTATCCTTTACAAAAGCATTGGCACTGAGCATAAAAGGGAAGCTGGTCCTCCTCCTCCACACTGGTGTCTAAGAGCGGTCCTGAGCCCCACCCTTGTCATCTGTGAATAATTTGGGGGACCTGCATAGTGCGGAAGTCTCCATACCATCGAAGGGTAGGCGGGCAGGGGCAGGGGCAGGGGCGAGTCGAATTGGGCTGGGTTTGCCTTCTGTTTGTATTTCTTCCTGGTTTAGAATTTCCTATAACATAGATTCTTCATCCTGGATTGTCTTTCAACCTGACATCATCATCAGTGCAAGCCAAGGTAGGTCAGAGGAGGATCGTCGTGTTAGAGAAAATAAGGTGCTTGTTGATTTTCAGTGACGTTTCCAGTGACATTTTCAGAGTCAATCTCTGAGAAACTATCTTTGCCTTCAACCTTGGGAATGGGATTGTTTTTCATTTTATATTCTTTTCTACCATGTATTTTATCATGAGCATATATTAGTTTTATAATTAAAACAGCCAGGAATGACGATTCCCTTGCTTAGGGCCATTTTACATCGCTCCATTCTGAAAAACCAGACTCAGTAGCCAGATGTGCGAGGCCTCCCCGCTGTTCTCATCTCCCACCCTCCTGTCCAGACATACCTGTGCCTTTACTGTTCTGTATATGACTGAAAACACCCTCCTGTTTCTTACTGTGCTGCTGCAGCCTTCCGCGGGCTGTTGGTCTCTTCTCCACTAATCCCCTAGCACCTTGTATCTTTCTCTGTTGGTGAGCTTTCCACATTAGTCTTTATTCCTCTGTGTATTTTCCTGTCTTTGTCCACTGGGATTCTTAAGGAGAGAGTCCTAGTGCCCTAGGCATCCATTGCACATAGTGAATTCATTCTCCTGACCATCTGGAATGGCGCTGTACTAGCCATGGGAACATCGAGGAGGGAATCACTCACATCATTTTTTTTTTTTTTTAAAGGAAGGGTACAGGCAGGAATGAAGGTGAGCAGAGGCAGGCACACATAAAGAGAGAGGAATAAGAAATACTTCATTTTGCTTAGTTGTTCATCATGATGATTCCCCCTGGCCCAGGTCTCAAACCTGCATGCTTGGGATGCGTTTGGACTGCATCCAGTGACCTTACCCACTGGAATACCAGGGGGCATCCAGGTCATTTTTAACATGGTGTGTTAATTCTCCTGTGGAACCGCAACTGAGGATTCTGTCTGTCTGGAACTGTGGGTGTTCAAAAATTCATTGCTGTGGGTGTTCAAAAAATTCCTTGCTCTGTGGGTGTTCAAAAAATTCCTTGCTCTGTGGGTGTTCAAAAAATTCCTTGCTGAAGGGATGAATTATGAAAATCCTTTTGGACCAATGACCAGTGCAGGCGAAACCAAAATATAGGACTGAGGCTAATGCCATATCTTAACAGCTTTTCATACCTATAAGGTTAAAAGGGGCTGGGGCAGGGGAGGGGCTGCTCTGAGTTAAGGACGTGTCCCTCCCCTCCCTGCATATTTAGAGTTGCAGCCATGCACCTCTGAGCATGGAGGGCACTCACTGTGCATTGTACGGGATAAGCCAAGCGCAGGAAATAGTCCGGCAGGCCTTCTGTTGTCAGGCATGTCCAGAATGTCCTGGACGTCATCAGAAAAGAAGAAAAAGCCATTAACTATGCTGTGCAATTGTCCTGCTCTCCCCTCTCCAATGAATTTAGGGAAACTGCCTTTTGGACTTTTTGTTCTGGTTAGTGTCATACTATTAACTTTGCTGCCTCCTAAATCCAGGTTACCTCTGGAACCTCCAAGTGAAGCTGCAGCCCGTAGTGAACCTCCTGCCAGATAAAGGAAGACTCATGGACTTTCTCCTCCAGAGAAAGGAGTGCAAGGTGGTTATCCTGTCTGTCTGTTCGCAGAGTAAGTGGACGAATCCCTCCCCGCTGTCTGCTTCTGGTATTAGGCCTGAGCTGCCCAACACTTTTTATTGGGAGATGGGACACGTTTTTATGCCTTGTCTACAGCCTCATTCTTCCCTTGAAGGGTGGATTATTCAACCCACTAGGAAGGCTGACAGATATAAAAGTGACCCGTGGAGATGAGTAGAAAAGACAAAATAGGGCGGTTCCAGATAAAAGCAAACCTGAACATGGGCACATGACTTTACAACAAATGTCTTTCAGAATACAAGTCATCTCTCCACTTCCACTGATAGCTTCCCTCCAGAGCGGTTTTTCTGGTAACCAGAAAGGGCTGAGTGACTTTTTAGTCTTCAGGTTTCTAAACGGCACCATTTCTCTGAATGCCCAGTGAAGGTATTTGCACTGGTAACCCTGACATTAGTAATAGCAATCTCACAGCAACATGTGTAAGTTTTTAAGTTGACGTGAAGTCAGTTGACCTGTGTGAACATTGATTCTTTCCAGTGCTGAGTGAGTCAGACACAGCAACCTTGCCTGTGATCGCCGCTGTTTTTGACAAACTCAGTCATGAGTATAAAAAGTACCTGGACGCTGAGCAGAGTTACATGATGGTAAGTTAATGTGCTTTGATGAGGGGCTCCTTACCCCCAGCCCCCGTACAGTTCCAAGTGATGATAATGCAAGGTTCTGATAGCATGTCACTGAGGTTTGCTGTGGGCCAGAGGGAAGGTGACCGTAGTGGGAGCACCGTACATTCAGTCCCTGCGCCCTGTTAGCGCGAGGCTGCGTGTCACTAAATGCCTTTACTTTTTTTTTTTTGTTTTTAACCTGTTTGATTTCATACATACATTACATTCATAGATATAGCTCCTTGGTCTACCTGTTTAATGGATTTGAAAATTGACCTCAGCTTTGCATTCGTTTTTTAAGTGCAGGCAAGAATGAAGGTAAGGCAGGCAGGCAGGAAGAGGAGGAGGAAGCACTTGATTACATTTTTTATTTAGTTGTTCACACTGGTGGTTTCCCTTGGGACCTGGAACTTAAATCCAGGGGCACATGGCCTGAGCTCCTTCAGAGGCAGTTGACGCAACTGCTATTCCACCAGAGTGTGCCAGCTTTTCATTATTTTATACATCTTTTTCCAAGTCAGAAGCTAGACATAGTATATTAGAAATACAATTATTTTGCCACATATCTCCCATTCCTTTTAGGATTATAACTGAAAGTAAGACTTATCCTGACATTCAGTCGTTATCCTATTGTGAGAGTGATGATCAAATACTAGTAATGAGCTTTTCATGTAGTAGGCTCAGATATTTGCTGTCAGACCTCAAAAGTGTTCACATGGTTTATTCCCAGGTCCTGCAATTTCATTAGTCATATCTTTTGAAGCTTTGAAGCTCAGGACAAGTGGAATGAATTATTTCACTTCAGGGATCTCTGATAGGTCCTAGGCTAAAAATGGAAGTGGTTTTAAACATTAACAGAAAAGCCAGAGCTCTACTTGCTTTTAGCTCCTTAAGGTTAGTGGCGGCCATGCAGGCCACTGAAGGCCACGTACCCTCAGACACACTGTCCAACGTGGAGCGCTGAGTTCTCCTAAAGCCCTCGTGATCCTGATGCAAGTGTACTGGGCAGTGGGTCTCAGTGGGTCAGTGGCAGCTGCTGTGTGCCCACCACCAGCAACATCAGGGCACCTGGAGCTTCTTAGAAATGCAAGTTCTCAAGCCACCGCACAGCTCCTACAGGATCCGAATCGCTCTGAGCTACTTTACAAGTTAGGTGAAGTAGTCTCAATCTTCTCAGAGAGCTTCCCTGTCCATATAATTTGGGGACCTTCACTGACCATTTAAAAATCCAGATAGAAACTTACTATAAAATTAGGGCTTCATAAAACCAAGACACAGTAAGCCATTTCATTTTTATTAGGTAACATGGATAATCCGTGATTAAGTTTAGATAGTGAGTTATTTTAAAAGGTAATTAAAAAGCAAGTCTCAAGAGAAAACTGACGTATGCATTTAGTTCCATCTATGATATTGGCATATTTTCAAGATGACCAATTCTGACTTTACCTGAACTCTTCCCCAAGCAGCATGGGAGAAAGTTCTGTCCAAGTAGTAAGTGTTACCCTCTGCCCATCTGAGGTTCTCAGCATCTAGGAATTCAGCCTTATTTGGGTTAAATGCAAATGCACCATTACCTAAAACCTAGAAGATTATGGTTACTTTTTTTTTTTTTAAAGAATAGGAGAGGAGAAACTTTTTTTTAAAAGGAAAGGTGCAATCAGGAATGAAAAGGAGCAGAGGCAGGAAAAGAGGGGGAAGCAGCACTTTATTTCAGTTGTTCATTTTGGTGGTTCCCCTGGGCCTGGGTCTTGAACTGGGGACCTTGGGATGTATATAGATTAGACCACCAGGGCTTCCCGAGAAAGCAGTATTTAAGGAAGGGGAGGAAGAAGCATCTTCAGTTTACATTTGTTATATTTTTTTACCCCAGCCCCAGTTCACAAACCTGGGTCTCCTTAGGCTTTACATGGTCTGCGTGCCAGTGTCTAAGCCACCTGAGCTAGGAGGGTGCACCCCTCAGGTCACATTTGTAATTTTTTATTTAGGCAGTAGAAGCAGGACAAAGCCGAAGCAGTCCACTTCTCAAAAGGCCGGTTCGGACCCAAGCTGTGGTCGACCAGTCTGACATGTACACCCATGTCCTGTCGGCATTCACGGAAAAGAAGGTGGGTGACAGCTTGTTGGCCTCTTCTGGACTGTTTCAAAGCAGGGATCTTATTTGAAGAGGAGGAAATCGATACAACTTACAATGTGAATAGAATAACACGTTATCCTGGGTGAGGGTGTAGTGCTAATAGCCAGGCTTCTAATACTCAAACCTAAATAAAGTCAGTGTTGGGGGAGGTTCCGGATAATTGCAAAACAGCAAAATAGAACCCAGGACCAGTTTACTATGGAAACAGGTCACGGGTGGGTCAGTGAGAAGTTACATGTAGTCTGTTTTGCAACTCTGATGTTTCTTACGGTGCTTTTTGTTTTTACCTTGTAGGAGATGCCTCATAAATTTGTGATAGCTGTACTGATGGAATATATTCGCTCTCTTAACCAGTTTCAGATTTCAGTACAGGTACCTCGAAATCTGTATTATTTCCAAGTTAGAGCAGGCAATTAAAAAGCATCAACTGAGCTGACAAAACTAGCTTTTATCTGCTAAAAAAGCTCTGAGTGAGTGACCTTCCAGAACTGCTCAGTGGGCTCAGTTGGAAAAAGTCCAGTCAGGTTGGCTTCTTTCACCAGCACTCTGAACCCACTTAATGGAAAGGTCTCCCTGGAAAGGTCTCCCTGTTGGTTAGAATAGCTGCGTTCCTCTAACGAAGCTTCTAGTCTGGTGTAGTTGAGGGATTTCCAACAGTCTTGTCTTTTGCCCTCAGCATTACCTGCATGAGCTTGTGATCAAGATGCTGGTCCAGCACAACCTCTTCTACATGCTGCACCAGTTCCTGCAGTACCACGTCCTCAGCGACTCCAAGCCACTGGTAAAGTCACCAGACTGTTACTGTGGTTTAGAAACTTCTAATTTATAACCTCTTGACATCTTATACTGAAGCTAGGCTGAAAATGTCTTTCAGGCTTGTCTGCTATTATCCCTGGAAAGTTTTTACCCTCCTGCTCATCAGCTGTCTCTGGACATGCTGAAGGTAACTGATGCCTCCAAGTTTTAAAATGAATGTGAGTCCTTTTCTGTCAATTACATTTACCTGGACTTTTTATCCCTTATTTCTAGCGACTTTCAACAGCAAATGATGAAATAGTAGAAGTTCTTCTTTCCAAACACCAAGTATTGGCTGCCTTAAGGTTTATTCGGGGCATTGGTGGTCATGACAACATTTCTGCACGAAAATTTTTAGATGCTGCGAAGCAGACTGAAGACCACATGCTTTTCTATACTATATTCCGGTTTTTTGAACAGCGAAATCAGCGTTTGCGAGGGAACCCTAATTTCACACCAGGTGAGAATACAGCCCCAATAAAAACAGCTGGGGTCAGTCATAACACAGTAGCGAGAGAACACTGACAGCTGGTGGGCGAGCAGACTCAGGCTAGTAGCTTTTTGAAAAACAGCTTAACAGCCCACCACCTGAGCCCACGGTTCACAGTAAGTAAATTCAGTGTGAAAGTGGATCTGAGTTACACTCTGGAACTTGCAATTAGAGGATGTTTGGACTAGATATTCAGGGAGACTGGATACAGCTCTTGTCTGACAGATGATTATGGAATGTTCCTTCCTGAAGAATCAGGAACAAAATAGGAAATGGTGGCTATGGGCCTTAAATGGCCTGGGGCTTATTACCATTTGATTGGGAGTAAGTGCGCGTAGCCAAAGTTTGGAAATCTCTGACATTTTTTTTTTTCAGGATGGGGAAGACAGTTTAACTATTTTCGTCTCCCAGCTCTTTCTAGCTTCAGTAGTGTACAGTGCAAGCTGGCATTTACTACTGCAAAGGGCTGGTTTCTCAAAGCAAAGCAGATGGCGATTTGCTAGGGCTTATAAATGTGCATGACCAGTTTCGCCATGGAACAGAAAGGACAACTCAGTATCTTAGGAAAACAGGATTTTATGAAAGAAAAATAAGTTAAAACCAAGTATACACATCTCTGAGCCATGAAGTATTCATTCTTACTGTTCATTTTGTACCACTTCTAATGATTAAATTTGCACTTTCCTTCACAGGCGAGCACTGTGCAGAGCATGTTGAGTTTTTCAAACAGGTTTTTGGAGACCAAGCTCTGATGAAGCCCACAACATTCTGAAATCACTTGCTAGTTTTTTATATATATAAAAATGTGTATAAAGTTAATTTATTCCATTAATAAAGCTCTTTAAACTATAAATTGTTATAATAAACTATCTACATTGTTTTTAAATGTTACTAAAAATATGGTCTACAACTTGTGATGGCTGACTCCTAAAAAAAGGGAGAAACATTGCATTGATTGGCCTTTAAAAAGTATCAGTGGGCAGATCACATACAGAGCCATCCTGGTGTCACCGTCTGTTTGCCAAAGAATTCGGTTTCATTCCTGGAGAACTGGAAGATACTTTGGAATCTGGGGTTGCTTTCAGATTCAGTAACACTGCTTCATAAGTCAAATTTGCATTCCTGAGTTTAGAAGCGCTCGGACCAAAGCCGCTGCTGTTAAATAGCTTGGTGTTCGGTCACATCCGGTGCTGTTCAGCTTGACTGTGATGCATCTCTGTCCAGCGGTAAACTGACCAACCTACACACACAGTTCGAAGTCCCCAAACCTCCTAAGAGGACTAGAAATTTAGGAGATGTTCTCGTTCCGTATTTCTGTATCGCTCTTGAGTGGCCAAGCTTTTGGCTCTATTTACTGATGGTCCTACAAGAGATGAAAGAACTTCTGTACCATTTCAGGAGAAAAATGATTTTACTGTAACAACTATCCCTTAGAGTCAAGAAGCAAAACCCCTAATTTCATCAAATTATTTCAAAGCTTCAACTCAGTCTCAAACCAAGCTTGCCTTTCAACACAGGTCATTCATGGAAGCTGAAGTGGCCCCAGAAATTAAACATCTTAAGGACAGTCTCAGTAAGAGAAGCAGTGTTTTGCCAGAAGAGTAAAGTCAGTAAGGGAAATGAAAGCTGTTCGACAAGTCAGGCGTCCAGAAAAAGCACTAGCAGCTGAAAAGTGAAGTTGTTTGGGTAATTATGAAGCCCTGGAGAGGATTTTTTTCTCCCTTTTTTTACTCAGTACTGTTTAGCCAAAAGAATGCTCACGATATAAATTTCCTTTAGCAACATGCTTCCTCGTACCCCACCCACTTACAAATAACTCTTACCTATGTAACTGAGCAAGACGGGAAGGAATATCAATCCATGAGTGGCTCCTAGTAAGACCATAGCTAAATACATCCTGAAGTAAAATATCTGGAAAATCTGAGATTTGGCAAAGGCCAACACCACAATCCCTCCAAATTTTGTTAGTGTGATTCCACTGAACACCTGAAAGAAAGATGTTAGAAACCAGTTTTATCAACTGAATATAACGACACTTCTCACATCGGTGAACTGAGTCCCAAGTTCTGGGGAACTGCCTCCCAGCTTTCAGAATTACTCAGCAGCAGTAGGTTCTACCTAAAGTTGTTTCACTTGCTGCTTGTGAGCTGGGGGTGGGGTACAAGAGTAAAAGCTGTGTCTTCTGTCTGTTTAGACACTTCTGTCAAACTGAGAAAATACATTTCTTTAAATTCTCAGATGAAAACCATTTTAAGTATCTAAAATTGTTATAAGACAGAAAAAGTTTTAGTTCTTACTCTGGACACTACTTCCTCTACTGGTTAAGTGGTTAACTGATAGGCTGAGACAGAAGATAGAGCTGAACCACTCCTTTCTTTTGGAAGGCTCGTGTTTTAAATGGAAAAGCACTCTCAAACCAAACTTCTCTGCTCTTTTCCAACTGCAGTCATATTGCTGCCTGCAAAGCTTCGGCAGCAGGGATTTCAGGACTGTACACAGTGTGGGGCTCTTTCATGAACCGCCTGAAACTTGAGATCCTTAGTTGCTGCTGCTCAGGATCCAAATTCTGTTTTCCTTATGGAATTCTCAAGTTCCTCCTGAGGAAGTTGTGCGTGGGGCCCTTTGCATGGAAATTCTGCTCACGTCATCCTGCTGCGGCTACTCACAGAGCTGCCCATGTGCGACAGCGCCTCCTGCGCACGTTCCACGCGGCTTCCCTTGGCGCTCACGGTGAATGCTCTGGTTATATGGCTGCAGAACTCCACAGAAATGCCACAGCTCTGAAACAAAGAGCTTCCTTTAACTGCTGCTCTTTTCCAGCTGAAAAGCAGCAGTCACCTCTTCCCCAGGATTTACGGCTCCCCAGCACCCCGGGTGCTGAAGGCGCCCTAAGCATCCTGTGACCTTCAATACAAAGCCCCCATCATCAACTGAACTTGCACCAGGAAAGTTGTGGCAACCTCAAGGGACAGCACCAACACTCCAGTGTCTACAGCAGATTTGCCTTTTGTCAGTGAAATTTCTTTAGTTGGCCTCACTGCACTCTGAAGCAGTGCTCACAGCCGAAGTACAGATGCATCTTTCCCATTAACAGCTTTGAGAAAACTCACATCTTCAAGGCTTTAATTAACTATCAGAAAGTCCCTGGCAACTGCATGGGAGTTTGCATGGGAGGCAAAAAAGGTCAGGGAATTCCAATGGGGGTGGGGCAATTCTAAATGAAAACGAATGCCCTGCTGTCATCAGACTACAAGCCTTTGCAAATCCTTCAGAATAATAAAGGAAGACTACTCAGGCTAGACTAAGAAATCACATTTTCACTGTTATATGTACCATCCCCCTCACAACTCCAATGAGCTCTCACCCCACCTCTCCGTGTGCACCAAGAACAAGAGTGGGACTTGGTATTTTACAATTCACACAGAAGACACAGGAGGTAGGGACAAAGTGAACAGATGAGGACTTACCATAACCAAGTTGACCAAGGAAACTGCATTCAGACTGATGCCCCACAGCCACATGACTCCAAACATGTTGACCAAGATTGTGGCGATAGTGACACACACGATCACTGCAGACCATAACTCACAGCCCAGGAGAACCATGGTCACCAAAAAGATGGCTCCCAGGGACACGCTGAGGTTAAAGATTGTGTCATTGATAATGGTCAGGTATTGTTCGTAGAAGACATAGAATACGCTGAGAGGAAGGAAGACGGTTCTGTTAATAGTCGGGTACTGTTCATGGAAGACAAAACAGGCTGGAGTCGAGAGAAGGTTCCGTTAAAGCTCAGTCTCACTTCTGGAAGTTCTAATCCTGCCGCTACTGCAAAGTGGTGATGAAACTAGAGACATCCCTTGCAGAAAACCACCTCCATGGTGTTTTTCAAGAGTTATCTACAGTATTTCTGTTGGATCTGATAGCCACCAACACCCAAAGGGCTTAATAATGATCCCAAAACCAAATGTAAAGTTTTTGTTCATAAGCCCAATCAATGCTACTTTTTTAAGGCATTTATAAAGACTATTCCATGGTATTCTGGGGAAAAAAAAAAATCCTGATCTACCCTAAGAATTACCTTACACCAAAAGGGGTCTGTGCAAGGCCTGAGGAGAACATGCTTCCCCTCTCTCCCCCCAGCTCTTCCCAGCAACTGGGACACCCTCTAAGAACTTCCACAGAAAAGTAGCTGTCCTCCTGCCTGGACAGGTCAGGATTCCTTTAAGCAAGATCAGAGAAATGGGAAATTTTGTCTGCCTTCTGTATTTTCTAAGTTTAGTATTTCATATATACTACTATTTCTATGAGGGAACCCCCAATCAACAGTCCCGAGCAGCAGTTACTGGCAGTCACTGTTCAGGAATAGCATCTCGGCCCCTCCGTGAAGCCTGGAGAGGGCATCAGAATGAAAGCTGAGGACCAGCATCCCACCAGGGAACCCCCAAGGATGTGGGGCCTTCTCTAGGACACGCTCATTTGTAAGATTCCCGCTCACCTATAGGGGAACACATGGTAACTACTTCCTTCAAGGCCCATACTTTTGGTGATGTTATTAGCAACAAGGCGGGCTTTTTTCATGGCATCGATAAAGTCAGCAGACGTCTGAAGCACGGTGTGGTAGGTCATGAAGTACGTGGCTCCGATGCCCGTGCCATTGTTGAGGATGTTCACTGCCGAACCATATGCAGCATGTCCCCTGAGAGAAGACTCAGTGGTGTCAGAAAGGCACTTACGAAGCACCTGCGGAGTCTGAGCACTCAAGACTACGTGAAATCATCTGAGCCTGCGCTCAGAGGCCCAGGCCCAGCTGCAGAGTCAGGGACAGGGAAGGCACCCTGGAAGGGAAGACGAAGGTTCTGCACAGTTCTCTCCCACACTGGCTTTTCTTCGGTGTAGAGCTGCTGTTTCTTTCTGTAACTGGTTCTACTCCCAATCACATGTGTTTTCTTAGTTTGCTCAGTAATGTTGTATAAAAGGTAGCAGGAAAGGGCAGAGGCCTTGGAGTCACGTGGCTGACATGGGAGTTGCCAAGTATCAGCCATGGAACCCGGGGGCAGTTACTGAAACAGGGCTGCAGTGTTGTGTTCTGTACCCAGGTGTGCTATCACCTACTCACGGGGTTTCATGAATTTTTTTTTAAAGGAAAGGTGGAGGCGGTAAGGAAGGAGAGAAGGCAGGAAGGAAGAGAGATGAAGAAGCTTTATGTTTATTTAGTTGTTTATCTTGGTTATTCCTCCTGGCTCCGGGTCCTGAACCTGGGTTCACCAGTTTCATGATGAATTTAAGTGAAACGATGTCTGTGAGAGGTCAGCATGATACTGACATGTAGGTTTCATGAGTGGTGGCTGTTGCCTCAATAAAAATGGAATTCACTCTGACTTGTTTTACATAAGCATTCAGTATGTAAGCTGACCACGCTGCATGATTCATTTGTTTTATTTGTAGGGCTAGTCTTTCCTGAGTAACCATCACTGATCTCAGAACTCAGCAGTGCCACATGCCCCTCCTCTCCCCTGTGATGACCTGTGCAGGACTCTGCTCCCCTTCCTACTGTTAGCACAGAGAGAAAAGTAAGAAACGGGCTGAAGCCAGGGTGAAATCAGCTGATAACAATGAGATGTACTCTTTTAAAGTCATGTTTCTGCTTCCACGGAAATGGGGGCAGGTTGGGAGGGGTAGAGAAGAGGGCCTTTCCCATTCAACTGCTTCTAGCCCAGCCTAGTTTCCCAGTGCAAATGAAAGGGGATGCTGGTGCACATCTACCTGGCTCAGAGGAACTTACCCTTTGCCGCACCTGGGGTTCGGGTTATCGGAAAGGAACATGGACAAGAATTTCCTGAAGTCGTCACCCTGCGGCCTCTGTTTGCCCTCTGGAGTCAGAGGCCTGCAGCGGACGCAGGCAGGGTCCACCACTAGCAGAAACACAGGGAGAAGCCAAGGTGAGAAACATTGGGATCTACTGACAAAGGTGTGAGGGGAGTAATTTTCCTGAATCTTTCTGCTTATCCAAGAGCTTCAGACAAATGATTTTCACAGTCTAATGAATTTGCGATGCCATCTTCATCTTAAGGAGGCTATTCAAACCTTCTTTCTTGAAGCAGGTTTTCTGTTGCAAGGATGGCCTCAACCGGTGTTATCAGAGCCCAGGGCTTCCATTTTTTTATCGAGAAAATTCTAGGACAACGTCAACACACTTACAAACCACAGGGTAAAGTGATACACAAAGGGAAGTATACCGACAGGATGGTATGGCGATTGGAGAGAGGCGATCGGAGGCACTGGGAAAAGGTGAGAGTGTGGAAACTGAAAACCACAGTGCCCTGACTGGGCCTTGTTCGCCTGCAGGCCCAGGTGGGGCAGTCACAGGAACAAGGTCGTTTTTTCAGAGGGAATGATGATAATGGGAATGAGACCCAGCATCTGCACATACATTGGTATAAACCTCTAGATAGGAGGTGAGATGCAAGTGAATTTTCACTGATCACGTTATGATTTTTCAGAGAAAAGGGCAAGATGTGAAAATGAGACAAAGTACCTGAAGCGTTACAGAACAAGTCAGTGCTATTGAAGAGTCTACAGCAAGATGACTGTGGCTTAACCCAGTCAAAGTAGTCATCAATCCAGGAGGACGGGGCGAAGCCTATTCGAGTGCTACAAAAGAAAAAATAGTGATTTACCCCACACGGAGGAAGTCTTTTTAGATCTTATAATGCTACTCAGTGACAAGACCAACGACATTAGTACAATCTCAAAGTTGAGGTGGTACATTAGTCCTCTACACGGTGCCGTTCAGTTAAAGCTAGATTCAACATGCATCTTAAAAACCAATTTTCTGAGAAAATCTCTTTTCAGTGGGAAAGCGCAGGCCGAGAGCATCCTCTGGCTGCGTCTCTGCCAGCCAGGAAGACGGGTACTGACTAGTTGTCCAGCTGAGCTGCGTCGAATATCTGCTGCACCAGGGAATCGTTGTTGCAGCCCATGCCGCCGCACACCAGGTTCTGCCCTTCCAGGGAAGTGTAGTCATGGCCTTCTTCCACGACGAAGTACACAGGCGGGCCTGCATGCAGATACTGACTGAGGGACTTGAAGTAATCCATCACGTAGGAGTCCTGAAACACCAAGCAGGACAAAGTGTTAACATTCTCATGGTGTCTAGGCAAGATGAGTGAGGATCACTCAGAATTAGGCGGGGTGCACCCCAGTGGCTCAGCAGCTAAGGTGCAAGCCATATAAAGCCCAGGGACCGGGTTTCAGACCCAGGGCCGGGGAAGAGAAAAAACAATTAGGACACTGGCAGGCTCCCGGCTAAGATGTCTTCAGCCCAGATTCATGATTCCCTATACTGCCTACTCTTCCCACACTTCCCAGGCCCAGGGTGCTCTTCTTGCTGGTTCCACCACTAGGACACGTCATGAGGCTGACCTGTTTGCAATCTGCAGCTGTACCCCAGGGGGCTGACACACAGAATGCTGAGGTCCACACTGGCAGAGCTTTTTGTGACAGTTCTGATAACAGGCAGAACCTGTCAATACTGCTTTTATAAAAGCAGGCATTAGCTTGAAACACCCACATGCATGTTTTGAAAATTGTACTCAACCGGTTACATAAAGCTAAAATAGAAAAAGCAAGCAGCTTACATCTGGCATTGAAAGTGACTGATCCAATCCAATTTCTACTTTGTTCAGGACTGCAATACTGAATGACAGAACACCCACAAATGCTGCTATCTGGAATGAAAAGAGTTATCGGACAGTGACTACTTGGAGTGCCAATGAGTTTAAGAAAAAAAATAAAATTGTAAACATAAAAACAACAGGACTTTTTTTAAGTTGAAAAGCAATCTCAAATGACACACTAAGAAAACGGGAGTATGGGAAAGGGGCTGAGGATCACAGCATCGAGCATCACACACTCTGGGCTCCCTCACGGACAAGCTGGGTGACCAGGGGGAAGTTACTTAAACTCTCTTATCTTCTATTCCCAGGTCAATAAAACAGGAAAAAGAAGATTTATAACTCCAGATGGTTTTGTGGATTCAGTGAGGAAATGAGAGGGACAATACAGATTTTAGCACAGTGCCCAGAATTCAGCATGATCAAGGATTCAATACATGTTAGGTATTACTTTTACTACCAACTCATGTATGATTATTGCTGGCTACACCCGTAAATAAACTACGAAAGCTCTCAGTGGCTGCTCCGGATGGCAGGTGGTGCAGAGGAGGGAGGTGAAGGCCGCTACGAAGGGGAGACTGCAGTGGTGATTACATGAGAAAATGACATGGGTCTGGACACACTGCCACAGTCAAATCCCTGGTTTTGATATGTTAGATCACAGGCGGAGCCTGGGCCAAGGGTACCTGGATCCTTCCGTACTCCCTTTGCGTCTTTCTAGAAAATCTGTAATTATTTCAAGATAAAAACTTCAAACACACTTGCTATACTGACTGCTGAAACACTAGCTACAAAAATGTTTTCTATATTTGTACATATTTACTGTTGCATTTTTGTGTCTGCACGTCACTGTTAGAATCTCCTCCCCAAGCTGCCTGTTCTTAGAAAGCAGGTGACAAGTCTGTTTCAGGGAGAAAAACAAGAGAAACCACAGATAAAAGTTCATACCACCATCGGGCGCATCCAGTCCTTAAGCAGAAGTGGAGAGTAAGAGTCTCTGAAGAAGTGAAACAAGCAGCTCTCCGAGGCCTGGACACCTGTGTCATCTTCGATCCCTCTGACACAACAAAGGACGTCCAGTCGATTTTTCTGAGGACACAAAGAGGAACAGAGGGCACACCCTTCAGCTGCTTCACCGGAATCTAGACTCAAATGGAAAGGACTGAATGCTGACAATAACGTACCTCTTGACGCTTAATGTCTAACCCCAAGAGACTCACAAAGCAGGTCATCTGAAGGAGGAAGTCAATGAAGACCGCCATCCCCGCAAAGAGAGAGAAAGTGCGAACAGCTGGCATCGTTGACAGGGCTCCTGCAGGAGAAGAAAGATGCCTCCTTGCTTCCGCTTCGGCAGAGGGCTCTGCGAGTTTTCCATTCATGTGTACATTCAGATACAAGCAGCCGGAACAGGCCAGAAGAGAAAACCCTCAGCACACAGAGGGATGGTGTGCCAGTCCGTGCTGTCACATCAGAACAGAAGTCTGCAAGCCTGGTGTCTTCCAAAATGGTGTCAGCACCAGCAGCACTCGGGGAGTTAAAAACGTGGGCTCCGGGACCCTGGGCCCATCCTACTAAATCAAGACAGTGGAGACTCAGCTCCAATTCCAGTGTGTTGATAAGCTCTCCGGACATAAGCATGCATATTAAAATTGGAGAACCACTGATCTAGGTCCCTTCTTACAGTATGAGACATGTCTATGTGCCACTCAGAGAGGGACAGTACTTTCCACGTGCTGTTGTATCAGGAACATGAGTCTCCCAGTTTAGTTACCATCAGTCTGGGTATTCCAAGTCAAAGGCCTAGGCTAAGACTCAAAATGGAAACTGGGAACTCTGGGCCACTGTAGGATTAAAAAGCATAAAAAACAAACAAACAAGGAACCAATATTTAACAGTAAGATTTTACACACAAATCGTAGATTCACAGCATTGCTTGAGGGAAAAAAATATTAAACCTAGACAAACTGGGCTAGCAACACATAATTACCATTCCCAAGTGGGACCTGCACACTCCAGGTGCCACTGTTCCCACTGCTTCCTGGCTGTCCCCCCAATGACAGTCTAACTTTGAGACGGTTTCAGAGCCGCTATTATCACACTTGTACTGGTTTTCTTATAACAAAGGGTAAAGAAAGGAAATGACTTTTTTTGCATCTGTACTCATCAAAAGGGCGGGCCACAGATTCCAAAACACACTGCTTTGTGGAAACGAAGAATATGTTAACCATGAGTCTTTTTGAAAAACCACCAGCTACAATATTCCACAAGAGTCATGTAACAGTGTAAGATAACCTGGTGGCCCATGTAGGTGTTTGTGTGTGACCCACGGATTGTGTCTCTTCTCTGGACTCACTGGCCAAGTCTAATCCAGCCTCCTCTTTAAAGGATGAAGTCAGTTTCTTCTTACTACCAGAGACAGCGCTGCTAGTAAGGTGAGCTGACTTCTCCATCTGAAAGAAATGTGCAAGTGCTGGGCTTTGTTTGGCCCACTCTGGCTCCTTGTATTGAAGAAAGAGTCAAAACCACTGCTCGTTAACAAGACCCCTTCCCAGAGAGCTGTGTGTGCGGAAGAGGAAGACTGCCTGGGAGAAAAACGGTAAGCATCCTGCAAGCCTGGGATTTGGAGCTGCTGCTCTGAGTGCCGTGTTGACTTCTGCGGCTATGCTAGAACACGACTTTCAAATACCAACAATGGCCCTGGATACCAAAAGAGGAAGTAGTAGAGGGTTCCAGATACTTTGGACATCAACACTCTCCTGAAACCATGTGAGAAAGACACTTGCTAAATGACATCCAAGATATGCCACCGATGTTCACGTGGTCCACACTCTGACACTCTCCAATTACCGCACAGCACTTTATAAAGGACACACAGACCAGGCAGGCTCCTCCCGCTCTCAGGCACAGCAAACTAAAGAAAGGATTGGGAGAATTCACGAGCAGTTACCTAAGAAAAATGCTACCGTCTCTGAAAAGGATGACAGGAACATACTAGGGGCCACTTCTCCGAGGACCCTGCCCAGCTGCTGGTCCAGGGTTTCCCCTTGAAGACGCTCATCTCTCTTAAGAAGCAAAACAAAAAACATGGCATTAAAATTTCTCAATAATGACGTCCACCCCCATTTCTTTATTGCCTTATGTTTACTCAGTGTTAAAAACAATGATTAGTGACATTACTTATTTTATATGGGGGACCTGCAACTTCTCATGTAAGTTCACTGAGAGGATTTCTGGACCCCCGACTAGGTCAAATAGGTGAGAACAAAGAAGGACTAGATCATATTTTCGGGAAAATACTTGGAATGCATGCTGCAGGTGACTGGGCCATTAAATGACACTCTACACATGCCACTAAGTTCCATGCAGTAGGGGCTATAGGACAAGGGGAGGTGTGAGAACCCACAGGTGACTGAGACCATCTTCTGTACCAGAGGGGCCTGTGTTGACTTCCTGCCTTTTCAGTGGCACCTCTGATCACTCGTGTTCTTTTACACCGCGAGAATCACTTCAAGAGCACTTGAACCCGAAATATTTACCACAGCATGTTGGCTCGTTTTGCACCTATTTAAAACCAAATTCTCATTTTCTGTCTATCCCACCATCAAAGCGAGGGGTGACTTTCTTGGTTCCAAAATGTCTAAGTGACTAACACCAATAAGCCAATGCAGAGGAAAGGAAACAGACGCCTCCCTGTCCACACTCAAGTTCTCTGTGTGGAGACAGTCATTCATGGAGCTTAGGCCTCGGTCAGGGGCCAAGCTCCAGGAGACTCTGACCGTGTACCTGGTAGGTCTGGACCAGGATGAAGATGTTGTCCACCCCCACAGCCAGCACCAGGAACGGGATAACTTCAATCACAATGAGCGTGAGGGGAATCCCGATGTAGCTGAAGATGCCCAAGGAGCAAGCCACTGAGCTCAGCACAATAAGGATGCCTGCGATGCCAAGGGAGATTTTAGAGTCCACCTGGGAGGGGAGGCAACAAAGGCACTACTGTTAGTAAAGGGTCCTCATTTTCACCTCCTTACCGAGGCAGAGCCGATCTAGAGTTAAAAGTAAAATCTCCACATTTCTATTGTTTTAAGCCATTGAATTTGTGGCACTTCATTATGGCAGCCCTAAGATATACAAAAAAAAAAACCCACAACCCAACAAAAAAACAATTCCTAGTTTGAGAGATGAAAAACTGTCTCAGTTTCCCCTCGCAACATATTTTAGGAGCTTACATTTTGAGGTGAATGTGCACATTAGGGAAAAAATGGATTATGCGATATAATTTTTTTTCTCTTTTAAGAGAAGGGAGGAAGGAAGGGAGAGGAGGAAGCAGCTTTTTTATTTATTTGACTTCCCCATCCAGCCCCAGGTCTCAAACCCAGGTCCGGGGGATTTAGAGGTTCACAGCCCGGCTGTCTTAGTCACCTGAGTCTCAAGGGCATGCCTGAAATAAATCCTAGGTTGAAGATAAACCAAAAAAGTGGAAGTGAAAACAGATGTAGGAAACAGAGAATGTTCCACAGAATTAAAACAGGAATTTAAGGTGGTTTTGAAGATAATGAATTAAGAGGAGGCAAAAATAGGCCACCAAGCCGCGTACGGCCATTTTAACGCACACTAGACACGTACACGGCACTTACCAGTAGCCTGCTACAGCTTTTGATGTGCCCCAAGGCTATAGAAATATAGAGAAACATGATGGCATAGCTGATTACAACAGTGAAGATGTCACTGTTACTTTCACGGTCTAGCTCATCTTCAATACTTCGCTCCGCGATGAAAGAAATGGTCAGATTTGGGTTGCTGTACTGCTTCACAAAAGCAATAAACCTAAACAGTGAGCAAAATTTCGTATTTTGTTAAAATTGTGTGACAGTCCAATGATAAGCTTCTTCCCAGTGTCTATGATGCAGAAGTCAGGCTTACTCAACTTTTGTTCTGCATTAGGAAAATCTATGTACCTAAGCCTTCTGTGATTGCTGTTTTGTTCATTTTGCAGAACCGAAGCGTTTATTTTTTCCCCCCTTAACCCCTTTCATGCCACGAACGCCCAGAGAACGGGTCCCAGTGCTCAGGCTCTCCCCATGGCTCTCAAGAGTGTGCTTCTGAGAGAGGAGCAGGCTGGCACTTGGGTGAAACTCAAGTGCCTTCTCTTTGGCTTCCTTTTTCTGATCGTTTTCCATCGCATTTCCAGAGTAATCTCGGCTCTTAGCATGCCCGATATGCTCAGTGCGCTCATCCATCCTCTTGACGAGAATCTTGTCCTTGTTTGTTCACAGCAGTGTCCGCAGCAAGCTAACTGGAGACTCTTAGGGTCTGCCCAGGTAGTGCTGGCGGCATTCCTTTCAACACGGCATCCCCTGGAGGTCTGCGGATCACCTGGCAGATCCGCATGTATGCGACCAAAGGAACAACTGTTTTCCAAGGGCCCAGGGAACATACGGTAGGCGCTCCTCCCCTGTCCCTGGGGCAGGCCATTCTGGAGGATTACCAGCAGACGGCGGTTCCCACCAAAAGGCTGCAATCTGAACTTCACACATCTTAAGCCATTTACTTAGATGTCATTAAAACCTGCCCACTTTTCTGCTGCACTTATCTCTTATATTCAATTCCCTATTTTTTTGCTGTGAGAAAATGATGCAAGGAACTTTTCCGTATATATACTTTTCTATTCTTATGAAAGGATGTCTGTTTAAACAGTGTTTTTAGGCACAATTTATATTTTCTTAGCATTACTAGTATCAAGTGAGTAGAATGATATAACTTAGAGCTGATACTGGTTAATTTAGTTGAATGACGTTTGAGTGTTTCTGATCGTGATGAGCTTCCCACAGAAGGTCAGGTTGTGTAGACCCTTTGAACAACTCACTCTCTTTCCCAGGCCTGGGCCCTCTGGAGCTTCTCTGTGTCGTTATAGAAATTATTTACAGGAAAAGTAATCACAAGGGCTGTAGCGTTATTGTAGTTTCGATCTAGAAAGGAAAAACATGATGTTAAAAAAATTACAAGCTTGTGCAAAATTAGATCAATATAAGGGGGAAAAAATGACCAGAGAGCTAAGTGACTTGGATTTCTGACTAGGGTTGCAGATCACCTTGTCCCAGTGCTCTAAGAACAAAACAGGAGTTCACTGAAACAGCGTTTCTCTATCGGAAGCAGGCAGAGAGATCATTCAGGAAGAGTAACAGATTTTTTTTAAACACTAAATAGCACCCATATAAAAATTCCAAACAGAGGAGAAAAGTGTTCAATAAAGACTGTTTCCTCGGTTCCCATTCTATTCTGAGTTCTCCCAGACTGTGATCTTCTGTGACTCCAGAGATACCGCACATGCAAACACTATATTCTTCACTTTTTCTACTGCAAAGAGTAACATAATATTTTGCATATTACACTTTAAAAGAGTTTGTGCTTATTTTTCCTGTTTTTCCTCCCCCTGCCTGGTCACAATCCAGGGTCCTCAGGCATTAATCACCTGAGCCACAAGGGTGCGCTCTTGAACAGTTTTAGTCTTTTTCTCCAGCTATCTCTTTTCTACTATAATTTAACCACTCTGATGGTTATTTTTGCAATTCTTAATTATAAATATAATAATTATTGACATGCTCTGGTGGAGTGGTGGTTGGTAAGCTGCCTTCCACTGAGAGCACACAATCCAAACACTTACTAAGGACTTGGGCTCATGTCCCAAGTCGGGGAGAACCAAGATGTACAACTAAATAAATAAAATGCATCTTCTTCCTCTCTCTGTCCACTTGCCTGCTTGGTTGCCTTCATTCGTACCTGCATCTTTCCTTTAAAAAAAAATACAATCACTATAAAGAATAGTACATTTTAATATGCAAAATACTTACTTGTAGAACAACTCTTAAAAATATCACCGACGTATGCACATTTCAAATTTTGATAGACTCTTCCAAAGAACCCTCCAAAGAACTATCCTATTTTTTAACAAAGTATTTACTACGAGGCTTACTTTTGTGTAAAGCACTATGCAGGCACCAATGAACAAGAGTTAAACATCCCTCCCTTCCAGGAGCTTACATTCTAGCAACCACTTCACACTTCCACCAGCAATGCAGTTTCCCTGCATTTTTACTCCCAAAGGATTTTTATCAATATCTTAGATCTTTGTCAATTTGTTACGTAGAGATTAAAGTGAGAAGGAATTCACTAAGAGTGAGGGCGAGCATTTTCCCCAAATTATTAAATGTCATTTCTATTTCTTCTGTTAACAATCGTCATAGGGTTTCACCCAGTTTTCTTGTGACTTGTTGAACTTTTCTCCCCACAAGAGCTGTTGACTAAGGACCTGCCGCCACCTGCTGTGCACTAATTTTCCTCTAGTTGAACGCCCCCCCCCCCCCCCCACCCCCCCACCCCCCCACTTCTACACCTCAGGGTGCTCGTTCCCCACAGGAATTTACAATTCTCCAATTCTCATACAAATTCACCAGCACCCAGGCTTCTGGGTTTTGCTTGGAAATGTCTTTTCTATTTAAAAATTATTTTTTCAAAGTCACCTATATTTTCTTGCTCTTTAATCGTTTCACTTCCTACATTTCACTTTGATCTACTGGGAATTAATTTTGGTGAAAGGAGTAAGATAGAGATCACTTTTTTTTTTTTCTAAAGGAAAGGTACAGGCAGGAATGAAGGCGAGCAGGTAGGCAGGCAAGGAGAGAGAAAGCAGCAGCATTTTATTTCCATTTAGTTGTTCACACTGGTTGTTTCCTTCAGGACCCAGGACTTGAACCCAGTGGCATGTGACCTGTCCTTTGGAGGCGACTGTCCTAACTGCTACTCCACCAGAGCATGCCGAGAACAAATTTAATGCTGATGGCTGTGACTAGTCAGGTGACATCATCCTTCCCCCATCCACTATAAATGGCATCTATTATATATATATTAAATTATATATTTAAATATACATCACGACTTCCCCCCACCCACTGGGTGAAGGGAAGGACATCTAATTTGGCCTCTTTATTAGGCTAGAGAAAAACCAGTTGATCTACCTATAATTAGGCTCAGATGCCACAGTCACATGAATCATTACCCCACTGTACCTAGCACAATGTTTCAAGGTGCTATAGGAACTAGCAAAGAGCAAACCAACTACTCCTTCTACTATCGAGTGTCTGAATTCTTTTTTTTTTTTTTTTTTTTTTAAGGAAAAGTGCAAGCAAGAACGAAGGCCAGCAGGAAGGCAGGCAGGCAGGGAGAGAGGAGGAAGTATCATTTGTTTAGTTGTTCATCCTGGTTGATCTCCCAACCCCAGGGTATAAGTGGCTGCTCCTGGTCTGAGGCCATGGACTTGCCTGCTAGGCCACTAAGGGGTGCTCAAAGCGTCTGAATTCTTAACCAACTAATTTAGAAAGAAAAAGATCCACCTGCTTTCTTTCTTTTCCCCAATAGCTTATATATCATCTCTTCTGTTACAGACGTTCCTAAGGTCCGCAAACTTTCTAGGGCTTCTCCAGATGAGTTTCAAGAGTTCCATGAGTCGTTCCAACTAAACATTATGTGGGTGTTTACAACAGCATTATTTTGAGGAAAAGTTCTTAGCTGCTGACAGCTTTATAAAAAAAAAAAAAAGGAAAGGTGCAGGCATGAATGAAGCAAGGTAGGCTAGGCAGGGAAAATTTTATTTTTATTTTAATTGAACATCTTATTTGCTCCCCTTGCCTGGGATGTGAACACGGGTCCTTGGGATGTATGTGGACTGTGCCCAGCCAGAGGTGGCCGACTTAAACTGCTATTCCACCAGGGGGTGCTCACCTGTGTCCTTTAAATGCAGAATAAAATCCAAACCCAAAATCCAAAGGAGATATTTGTGATTTAAGAGATAGGAAAGAAGACGGTTCAATTATGAAATTTTCTTAGTGACCACGTGACTGTCAACAACAGAATCGAGACCATTTTTATCTAAAAGGGAAGTAAAGCTGCTCTCACTCACCAGCATAGCCTCCTAACACAAGCCACGGGAACACTGGTCCACCGAACGTTCCCAAACAAGGATCGTGGAGCAAACTTGTATCATTCAGAGAGGCCGGAGCGCTGCCAAGTTTAGAAATACCTCTCGGTTAGAATACAGCCTCAAAACACAGCAGGCCTAAACCTTTAAGCAGTTAATAAAGTTGATTATATTCTAAGCACCATGTGGGCCCTGAGATCCCTTAGGTGAATAACACAGTTAAGCACTTGCCTTGGAAGCTCAGAACCAGTGAGTGAGAAAAAGGCAAATAGCTTCATGAGGTCAACGTCCCCTGGTCCATGGGATACAGAGGAAAGCCACAGCCCGAAGACTCCTGTAGAGAACCAGGTCTCTAAAGCCACAGAGGATGACCTGGAGGAAGTGAGTGTGTTCCATGCACCGCAGTGTGGGGGGAAGGGGGAGAGCAGGATGTGAGAGAGGAGAAAGCGAAAGTTTGAGGAGCAGGAGTCCTGGACTCAGAGCCTGGGGCACCCATGAAGAGGGAGTCATCTGAGGGACGCCAGGGACAGACAAGGAAAGAAAGGCTCAGGTGCCAGCTTAAGAGGTTCGGAATTCCACCCTGTAGGCACTAGGGGAACATTAGAGATGTGGGGAAAGGGGGAAGACAAGCTGCTTCACAAGGTAATATGTGTGTGTCTCAAGTGGGAAAGGAACAGGAAACGGAGTCGGGAGGCCTGTGCGGCAGCCCAGGCAAGGAACAGCTGGTGTGCGTCGCAGACGACCAGTGAAGAGGGAACCAGCGCAGCAGGACAGGTAATAAACCTGACTTCTAGTGGGTATTCATGCAAGTGTAGCACATAATTGGAGCCACAGCTCTTCAGCGCTCAGTCAGGCCCTGGAGTCCAGGACACCTGCTTGGGTAACAGGTCACAGGGTAACAGCCAGGCACTGAGCTCCGTCATCCCACATACGTAGGGCTCGGCCGCCACACTGTGTCTGAGAGCTCATCCAAGGTGAAAATGTGCAAGAATTAGGTGAGGAAGAAAACAGAAACTGATTCACCCTTGTGGCTCAGGCAGCTGAAGTGCAGACCATGTAAAGTCCAAGGACCTGGGTCTATGACCCAGGGCTGGGGGTGGGGTGTGGATGAGAGGGAAACAGAAAACAAACAGAAAAAGAATTCAGAAAGCCAGACTCCAACTGGTAATGCTGATGTCACTGAATGGCACAGGGAATGCCGGGAAAGAAGCACGTCTGTGCTGTATTGTGAGAGGACTGCATTTGCAGGGGAAAAACAAAAAACTGGGAGAGGAGGAGGGTAAGAGTTGGAGACACGCAAGAAGAGCCCAGAGCACAGACCCCTGCCGTGCAGAAGAGGAGCTGCTGACAGCAGTGTCCCCCACCTTCTGAACCGAGTGCCCCTCGAGGAAAACACAAATCACACGCAGCTCCACCAACACGTTGTTGACTTGTTTTGTAAAACAACAGAAAGCAAATAAGTTTTTCTTTAAATACCTTAGATTATTATTTTTCAAGTAGCTCATGGCTCCCCGATACTACCCTGTGGAGAAGGCTGGTTTAGGGCCTACTGACATAAACTTACTAGTTTGATGGGTACAGCTCATGACTTTAGAGGTGACCTATTGAAACAGAGTAAATGCAGTCCAGGAACCCAAAGTATCTTATTCCAGTAACAGACAAGACTCAAGGCCACCAAGTCAGACCAGAAGTCGGGGCATTCAGCTCTTAAGATGTGGCCAGTGAAGCCGTGTAGTCAACAGCGACAAGGAGTGATTTCTCTATTCCATGCAGAGCCAGGGGGGTTGTTCATCCAGCTGGGCAACTGTTTCACTCTAACACCTGGTACTTACAGACAGAAGGGCAGGGCATTCAGGGATAGGTCCATCCAGTATCAGGCGCTCTTCCTGCTATAGGGAAAAATCTGAAGATCACCTCCTAGGTTGCCAGCCACGGCATCTGTGACTCATTCTAACACATGCACTCTGCTCAGCTAGATGTGTCTCCAAAGGAAGCAGCTTCAGTGTCCTTCAGTCTCAACTGCACCTCAATTCTGGCCCCACGATCATGGTATAAATTTGTATTTGAGAGACAAGAAAAAGTACTGAAGAGATCTGTTTCTGCACCATAAAACCAGCTCAGAAAAACAAGGAGATAGTGGTTGACGTCACAATGTGTTACCACTCCAGGTGTGAGTTAAAGGCTGAGAGGTATCTATTGTTCCACTATACAAACGAACGCATCTACCCCAGGACCTTTGTACTTGCTGCTTATATTCTAGAACACTTTTCCCTCTAACATGCATAGGCTGCCTGCTTCCCCTTGAGCAAGTCTCCACTCCATCTAGAGCAGTATACCTCCAATGTACTCTATCATCTTGCCCAGCCTTGTTTTCTCCACAGCACTTGTGTCTGCCGGGCCTTAGAGCATCTATCTGTTACCTCATCACGTCTCCCCTCGTTAGAATGTCAGCTTCGCAGGACAGGGACCTCTGTCTGTTCACCGTTGGGTTGCTAATAGCTACCAGGGTGTGCAGGGGCTGCACATGCTCAAAAGGTGGTGGGGTGAATGGGTAATGTCCTGTTACGTACCGAGTGCAGTAGAGAAAGTGAGTGTGGTAATCTGCATACACATAGAAGTCATCCCCGAGCTTGTGGTCTAACACAGAGTGGCTGTTCTGGAAGTAATTTAACACACTCATAATGGTGCAGTTGTTATTATATGGTGAGAGTGGGGCCAAACAGATGTCTCGAAGCGTCACAGTTTCGTTCTTATATGATGCAATAATGTTTTCGATGGCGGTCTGTAAGTCGAGAACCTGAAAGTAGATTTGAAAAATAAGCCTAGAAACACAACAGATTTCTCTCAGATTCTGACTAATCCTTATTGCCCGAGGAGGTCAGCAGATAAGAGTATTTAAGGAAATACTTCCCCTTCCTAAGACAGGGGAAATATCTGATGACACGGAAGGTCCACTCTTGAGGAACTGGAAACCAGGAGAGAGGGCCTGCTTAGAAGAATCTAGAGAGATAGGTAACACCATCACCAGGACAAATTTTAGTGCCGGACACATGTACATTCCCAGCCTCTTGGTCACCTTCTCCAGCAGTGACCAGCAGGCTCACAGAGGGGAAACTGAGGCAATCTGTTTGGTTTTCCCCAACACTCCTACCTAACAACATACCACCTGCTGCCTGCTCCGGACTCTGACTACTTGTGCACAAGGCTGCACTGTCTGCTGGAGCACAGTCCGGGGTGGGGGTGGGGGGGGGTGTAAGACTATGTCGTAGGCATTGTGCCAGAAGCTGGGAAAAAGCAACAGTCACTGGGAAGAGAAAAGATTCTATGAACGTCTTGGGACCATTTTGCTGGTTTTCAAGATTATCAGACTTCCTTCAGAACAACATTCAAAAGAAAAACCACATGACTGTGTAACCAACCATTCATTAAAAAATAAGTGGGATGCAATTTATTCAGATATAGTTCTCTAGGGCAATACGACAGGGGGGAAGAGGAAGAGTAAAAGGTTTTTTGTCAGCAAATGGGATGGGTCTTATTCCAAATGCACCTCTCACCAAATGCAGGTTGGGAGCCTACATTCAGGCAATGATAAATTTATCCTGCAGGCAGGATCCATAATGATTCAACAGCTCCTCCCGGCTCCTCCCAGCACAGCAGGAGAGGCTCCGTTCCAACTACATATGTTCTAGGTTACCAAGGGAAAAAAATTCTTAAAATTTCTAGGTGAACACATTCTGCTTCAATAGAGAAATCTCAATTTCAAGAAAGAAACAAATATAACCACTATATGAAATACATACAAAAGTGGTCCACAGCAAAGTTTTCACTAACTTCAATACCTATTATTCACTTTCTAGAAAAACAAATGAAAAGCACCTTTATTTTTACAGCGAATATTTTCAAGCTCTACTACTATATTCAACCCCAAACCCACACCAGCTAGACCTGGTCAGTATTAAACCCCTGGCTCCCCAGAATTGATTTCTGCCAAGAGCAGATTACCTGGTGCAAAATCTCTATGCTAAGCGGAGGTCCGAAGGGCACGATGGAGCCTGAGGGATAGGGCTCGTACATGTGTGTGCTGGTGTTGGGGGCCCGGATGATGAGCTGCTCCGTGCGGAAGAAAGGCCCAAAGTGCACATCAAAGTACTCCTTCTCCAGGCGTGCCTGGCTGTTCGGGGCAGACCACAGGTCAACCGGATTGGTCGTGACCTGGACAAACACCAGGCCCGATGAACACATGACAATAAAGACCAGGGAGAAGAAAATGACGCAGCCGGGGTTTCGGACACAGAAAAAGCCCCACTGTGCGAAGAGTTTCCTCATGTAGCCCTCAAATGCTGCACCAAGCGGGTCACAGCAGGATGTGCCCTCTGGAAGACAGGGAGAGCAAGGGAGGGTGAGGTCAAGAGTCAAGACACTCCTGAAAGTCCAGAACAGGGAAAGCATTAACCAAAATTGCCTTGTACAAGGTGGAACCGTGCCTGCTCTGGAACGTGTGTAAGGGCCCCCGCCCTCAGCTCTGGGGGCCATGCATCTACCTGCCCACGATGACCAGCACCCTCACCCCACAGCGGGGCAGTGCTCAGAGGCAAGCCTCTGAGTGTCTGTCCAGAGCAGTTCCATCAATTGTGCCTGGCACTCCTGGCTCTCAGCCTGCTCCCTAGGCACCTCTACAGCCCTCACCTGCCCATGATTATTCTATCATAAATTACTTAGTTCTGATCTGCTACCCAGACTAGACTCTTAGTGTCACCCAGGGACGGACCTGGTCTGTCTCGACGACAGCTGTGTCCTTGAAACACTCTAATGCCGACACAGTTCTAACCCTTTTATTTAGAAGTACACACACATTTACCTTTGTCACTGGCATTTACAGAGAAAGCTATATTGCTATCAATAGGGGTGTACTCGGAGACAAAATACCGTTTTCTGAAAAAAAAAAGCGTATCAGTATTAGTGAACTTCAATATAATAAGGCTGTTCTGCTAACAGTCCCATAATCCCATTAAAAGTTTATTTCCTAGTCCAGTTTTCTTCCTCCCTAGTTGGTTCCTTCTCCCCTTATTAAGTTCCCTTGCTTACCAGTGTGAGGAGAAAATGTAAGAAGGTTTTTTTTAAAAAAAGAGGGTAATTTCACTTTATAGCCCCTATACTTAAAAACACAGAGAACACTTTATTACAGCAGCAATGAGCACACTTAGTGGCTCGATTGTGATTCTCCAACAAAAGGAACCAGGGCTCCTTGAGAAAAGGTTGATACCAGGGCTGGGGCTGGGGTGGGGGTAGGGAAAGCACAGAAGAGCCTGGAACAGTTTGTTAGTCCAGAAAATAAGGAGGAGCTTAAGAAAGTAGGGACGTGTTTAAAAACAAAAACAAAAACAGGAGTCAGCCAGAAAGTGCCCCCAATGTTCAAAGCTGGAAAACATCAGTTAACTCATAAACGATAGTATTTGGAGAGGTAGACAGAATTTTTTCTTATAAGTTTATGATGTAAACACAACTGGAAATATAAACAGGGGAGAAGTGATCATCCTCTACAGAATAAGTCCAATTTGCAAATGTGAACAGAATACAAAATCACTACAAGAGTAACTCTGTAGACAATATTCGCTGCCCAGGGAGGCTAAAATCAAGGTATTATTGTAGTTCAACATCTCTCTCCCAAGACTGTTCCCCAATGCAAGAAGAGAAACAGTGACTTTATACTAGATAAAGCCAGCAGACAACACCTGATGCAAGAGATCAAGATAGCGTCACCAGTAGTGACTTCAGATCACGTGCTCCTTAATATGACACATTGACAAAGACATCCCTTTTGTGATATTCTTGTGAAAAACACAAAACCTCAATCTAATCATGAGATAGAATCAGATAAAGCCAAACTGAGGGACAATCTACAAAAGTACTGACCAATACTCATCAAAAGTATCAGGGTCATAGAAGAAAAGGAAAGACTCAAAAACGGTCACAGACTGGAAGGCACGAATACAAAAAGGAAATGTGAGGTGGGAGCCTGAAACAGAAAAAGGCTTTAGGAGAAAAACTGGTGAAAATGGGATAAAATTCATGACTTAGTCAATTCATGGTTTTGATAATTATAAACTAAGGGTAATGGTAGTTGTAACACTAGGAAAAGCTAAGTGAAAAAAACATTTATAAACTATTTTTGCACATTTTCCACAGTCTAAAATTATTTCAAAATAAGAAGAATAAAAAAAAAAAATCAACATTGTCCCAAATGAAAATACAGATATATAAAAGGACTATGGCACTGCATTTAAATAAATTTGAATCAGATTTAGTTCATCAGGCTTTCTGCTGAAGAATGGATGTTTACATCACACACTCTGAAGAAACAATAAAACCAACCTCAGAAGGTTCAATGTCTACACAGGTCTGAATGCTCTCTAGTTGCAGGACATAAGCAATTCCTGGCATGACAGTAAGGTGCATATGTTTCCTGTTCTAACTACCCACAGTCGACCATGTGAAAGCTCAAAGTGCTGCCTAGGTAACCGCGCTCTTTGGGCCCCAGGTGACAAATAAAACTGCTTACCTATAGCACCACATAGCAAAAAAGGCTCCAAAAAATACGAGCAAAAACGCCACGTAGGTGGTGCACATGACGACATACATGGCGTCCAGGCCCAGGATTCTCCAGGGGACAGGCGGCGGGGGCGGCTGGGGCCTGGGGCCACAAACGGCTGAGCAGTCTTGGCAGCTGCAAGGCCCTGTGAGCTCGTCCACAGACTCGTCACAGCCCTTGGTGGCATTGCTCATGGGCTGCATCCCATGGACTGGAAGGTCTGCGGGGAGGATTGCATGGGTGAGGCTCTCATTAAAGACACACTGCCAAGTTTGGGATAAATTCTATTTAAACCCAACAACGAGCACATCGCAATATATCTAACACAACTGAAAGACCGAAAACAACAATCACTTCTTATTTGACCAAAGGACATTTTACTGCTTAGTTCCCTAAAACTGTAGGTTATCTGAAATTAACTTTGCGACGATCTGAATGTACCATATAATCTAAGGTAAAACTTAAAAAATTATTTTATCTCCACAGGCAGCTATTCTAACACTATCATCAACCACCTAAAAGACTTTGTCTTTAACAATACAAAGCAAAACAAAATCCAGCTTAAGGAAACTCACTAAAATAAATACAATTAGGCAGCAATGCCTTAAGGCAATTCTTCCTTAATTCCCATTCGGAAATCACTAGAATTCACCCAGGGCAGGGTAAGTGCTTTAGCAACTTCTCATTGGAGGAAACTGCAGGAACTAGTTACCTGAATTTGTTTATCTTCTGCCTGTAGTGTAAGGTTCCTGGGTTTTAAAATACCATCATGAAAATCCCAAACTTGGGAGTCTTTTTCTCTACCTGAAAAAATAGGCGTGATGGTGAAAGGGGCCTGGCCGTTGTCCTTGTTGAACATGTACTCGATCCAGTTGGTGGCATTGCAGGCTTCGGCTTCCTTCCCACACAGGAGTCCCACGGCTTTGTCATTACTTGAGGGGGCCTCCACGTCCCGGCAGGCATTGTACATCGCTAGTAGGGGATTGAGGAAAAATGACTGGAGAAAGCATGCTGCTTGATTCAGTGGGTGAGACCTTCTGAAGGGCCTCTCAAATGTAAACTTGGAAATGCATACACATGACAGCCATAAACCACATTAGGGAGCAGCCACAGTACATGCTAAGGGCAAAAGTGGAGATTCCTGCTGGAACCAGATCGCAACTAATTCAGAGGTACAGCTCAGCACCTTAGTATCCCTCAGTTCATGAAGCTGGCTCCAGAAAACTTCTGGAACATTGCTCTTTTTGGGGGCTTATTTTAGGCCTCATAAAGACAACACACCAAGGGTACTGTCAATGACATTTTGCACAGAAGGAAGTAGTAGCAGTGATCTGACATTAACGCTCATTTCCCAGTCCCTGATCGTGAAAAACTTCCTAGGATCTTCTTCCCCTAAACTTTACAGAGATACTTATAAGTTCATTGTGTTTTACCCTCACTGTTGAAAGATAGTTTAGCTACTAGGCACATCCTGGGGGAGTAGCGGTTAGGAACAGTCCATAAATACCTCAAGGACCCGGGTTCATGTCCAAGATGAACACCTAAATACAAATGCTTCTTTAAAAAAGGGTAGTTTAGCTAGAGTGGTAGTTATTTTCTTTAGACCTGTGATTACTGCATTCTTTCTGACCTCTATCACTGCTAACCAGAAAATCTTCAACTGTCATTCTTTCGAAGTGGTTTGTGCCAAAGTAGACTGTCTTTGGGGTTCTCGTTTTTCTATGCTCTATTTTAGGTATGGACTTACTTCTTTTTACACAGCTTTAATGAGACATTGTTCATATACCATATTTTGATATACATGGTATGTTCACCTATTTAAAATACATAATGTAATGGATTTTAATAAATTCAGATACAACAATCATCAAGTCAATTTTAGAACATTTCACCACCTAGAAAGAAATCCTGTGTCCTTCAGTCATTGTTCCTTTATCTCCCAATCCCCCCAACCCCTGAGCAATGATTAATCTACTTTATAGTAATTTGCCTACTTTGGAATTTTATACACGATAATAAAATGTAGTTTTTGTGACTGGCTTCTTTCACTTGTCATATTGCTTTCGTTGTTCGTCCATGTTGTAGCGGCTGTTGGTACTTCATTCCTGTTTATGGCTGAGTACTATTCCACTGTAGAGATATATTTTATCAGATGATGGATATCTAGATTGTTTCTACCTTTTGACTATTACGAATACTGCTGCTATAAGCACTATTAAACTTTTGCAGAGACATATTTTCATTTATCTTGTGACAAATATAAACTGCTGGGTTTTATGGTAACTGTGCTTCTAAGTACCACCAGATTGTTTTTCAAAATGGCTACACCACTGTATATCCCCATCAGCAGTATATGATGGCTCTGGTATATCCACATCCTCACCAACACTTATCAAACTTTTTGATCCTACTCTATTCTAGTAGGTGTGAAATGATGTATCAATTTGGTTTCAAGCTGCATTTCCCTGATAAGTTATTTCAAATACCTTTTCATGTGTTTACTGTTGACCATCAGTATGATGTCCTTAGGGAACTCTATTCAGATTCTTTCCCCACTTTTTTTTTTTTTTAAAAGGAAAGGTACTGGTATGAATGAAGGTGAGCAGAGGCCAGCAGGCAGGAAGAGAGCACACTCCATTTATTTTATTTAGTTGTTCGTCTCAGCTGCTCTCCCCAGCCCTGGGTCTCAAACCTGGGTCCCTGGGATGTATGTGGACTGTGCTGGCAGATTTAGGGATTCAGCCACCAAGGTGGACCCCTTTCCCCACTTTTGTCTGAATTGTAAGAGAGCTTTATATATTCCAGATATAAGACCCTTAGGGATTAAGCACAATCTGAAAATACTGTTTTTTCTTATGGTGTCCTTTGAAGTACAGATGTCTTTGATCAAGGGCAAAATATCTTTTCTTCTTTTGTTGCTCTTTTTTGGTGTCATTTCTAAAAATTAATGGACAAACCTGAAGTGATGAAGATTTATCCCTGTTTTCTTCTCTGAGTTTTCTAGTTGGAGCTCTTACGTTTTCATCTTTGCGCCATTATTCTTTTGTTCATTACCTCTTCCCATCTCTTTATGTGGAGCACCTCATTTTTCCCCACAGGTCACTTTTTAATGGTTTCTATATATAGCACTGCTGTTTTCTGGGTAATTCTCTCATCTTCTTTCTATCTTACCATTTATTTGGTTTTCAGGTTTTTATTACATATTTCAAGTATTCAGAACATTATGAAGAAAACTATGAATTCTCATTTACTTACCACCCAGCTATATCAGTCTTCTTATTTCGCATTTGACTCAACATAAAAATACAAGGCACTATACGAAGATGAAGCTCCTGACTCCCCGTGCTAAGGACATCCCCCAAGAATACCACACTACAAACTTGAATTTGATGTTCATCTTTCCCATGCATGTTGGTGTACTTTTATGATATATTACATCCAGAAACATGTAGTGCTCCTGTGTTTTAACACTGAATATAAATAAACATACTGCATGTATTCTGTAATTTATTTTCAATCAGCATTTTTGAGTCACTACATGATTAAGAATTCTAATAAAATATTTTATTAGTTTTAAGTATTTCATTATAGACTACAACTTTGTTCCATTCTCAATTAGCATCTCATGTCTCTATTTTTTTTTTTTTAACAGACTTTATTTTGGAGAATTGTAGGCTCTCAGTTAAACTGAGTAGAAGTTCCCATTTAATCAATCCCTGACTCCCCACAAGCACAACTCTTGCTCATTAAACTTTTAAAAAATTATTCTATTCTGTGTTCATTTACTTCTAAAATTATTTTTCCTTTTTTAACATTTTTCAAATTCTTATTTTTGGAGCCTGCAGTATGTTCTGAATTTTGACAAATGTTTGATAACAAGTACCTATCATTATGTCAAAGAGCTGTTCCATTGTCCCAAAATTCCTATGCCTACTTTTCTCTCCTCCTCCTAAACCCTGTCAACTGCTGATCTTTCCCGTCTTTATAGCAGTCTTTTCCAGAACGTCATATAATTAGAATCATACAGTATGTAGCCCATTTGTATGGGCTTCTTTCATTTAGCAATATGCATTTACTGTTCTCCAAGTCTTTTCATAACTTGATAGCTCATTTCTTTTTACTGCTGAATAATAATTCCACTGTCTGGGTGTATCAAAGCTTATAGATTCATGTACTGAAGGACATCTTGGTTGCTTCCAAGTTTGGGCAATTATAAATAAAGCTGCTATAAACATCCATTTGTAGGTTTTTGTGTAGACACAGTTTTTGATCCTTTTGGGCAAATACCAAGGAACATGATTGTTGTATTAAATGGTTTGAGTATTTTTAATTTCCTGAGAAACTGCCCATCTTGCATAATGGTGGAACTATTTTGCATTCCCACCAACAATGAGTAGAGTCCCTTTGGCTCCAAATCTTTGCCAGCATTAGGTGGTGTGAGCATTTTGGATTTTAGCCATTCTAATAAGATGTACAGTGGTATCTCACTGTTGTTTTAATTTGGAATTCCCTAATGTCAAATGCTGTTGAGCATCTTTTCATATGTTTATTTGCCATCGGTATATCTGCTTTGGTGAGGTATCTGCTGAAGTCTTTTGTATATTTTTCAATCAGGTTATTCGTTTTCTTACTCTTTGAGTTTTAAGAGTTCTTTATATATTTTGTATGTCCTTTATGAGATTTGTCTTTTGCAAATAGCTTCTCCTGGTCCATGTCTTCTTATTCTCTTACATCTCTTGTTTTTTTCACTAGCACAAAAATGCTACAGTGAATTTCTTATATGGGTATCCCTGTTTACAGGCATCAAGAGTTACTCTAAGGCAGACATCTGTGAGTGCAGACTATGGGATAAGGGTATATTTGCCTTCAACTTTACTAGATATTGTCAAATTGTTTTTCAAGTGGTTTTCAAACACTTGCATCAAATTATGGTTACCAGTGATGCAGTGTACTAGCCTTCCTATTGCTCCACCATCCTCACCAATACGTGAACCTGACCAATTTTGGAATGTGTGCCAAGCTGAGATGTGAAACAGTAGGTTACTGCTTTAGTCTGCATTCACTGACAACTCTAAATACAAACTGCTTATATTTATACATCTTTTCAGTTAAGATTTCTGTCTAAAATCCTTCTTTACCTTCAAGATATTCTATATTAATTTCTAACAATTTTCAAGATTTGGATTTTTTTTTAAGGAAAGGTACAGGCAGGAGTAAAGTTGAGAAGAGACAGGCAGGAAGAGAGGAGCAATAAGCACTTTTTAATTTAGTTGTTCATCTTGGCTGTTCCCTCTAACCCCAGGACATGAACCCAGGTTCTTGGAATGTATGTGGACTGTACTCTTGGACGGAGGTGGCGGATCAAACCACTACTCCACCAGGCATGCCAAAATCAGGATTTTTAATCCACATTTTTAGTATATTTGCAAAAATAAAAATTACACAAATAATTAATTTTATCATAGTATTTACTGACAAGCCCACCCTTTACCTAAATTACTTGTAAAATACACTTGCTGTATACCAAACTTTCATGATAATTGGTTGTTTTTTTAATTACTTGTCTGTCATAGTTTTAATTACTTGTCTGTCATAGTTTTAATTGATCCTTGCAATTAAGTTTGTATGTCTTCTGCTCAGCAACTTTGCTAAAGTCCTATTCTCTTATTTTGATTCTTCTTGGACACATTCTTCAGCTGTGTCTAATTTGCTGTTTATCTTTTAGTTTATTAAATGACTACTTTCAGCAAATACTGCATGGCCTACAATTTTCAGTTGTTGAGGTGCCCTTTCTATTATACCTGCTTACTTCCCCTTAGTGTGATCTATTGATCTATTATCTGCTGTCATATTCTTTATGTCAAAATCTCCTGTCCTCCACCCATTAGTTCCACGTTCCCAGCACCTCTCCTCAGTCTGGCAGTAATTCGTGACACAAATGATGCCCTCTAAAACCAAAGTTCCACCAGGAAGTACAAGCACCAAAGTAAGCTTCACACACTAAAAATATCCATGTGGAACCTTGTAGTTAGGAGCTGAAACAGAAACTACAGAAACTTTAGAGAGACTACTTGGTAAGGTGTAGTACAAGTCCTAGGATGTAAGCAAAATAACTCATTCTATGGCCAGTGGAACTGAACATTGTCAATTCACACAGCTGACAGGAAAACCAAAAGGAATAACCTGAATCACTGTCCTGATATCAATTATAAAAGAGGAATAATTTAAAGTTTACTTACCATTGGCAAAGCTCTCTCCAATATAGCACTGCAATTCAATTACATTTGTTTTCGTCTGATTTGTAACAGGATCAACAAAATCTTCAGTTGCTGTAATATTCATAAACTGACTCTGTCGAGGGCTACAGGTCAGCTCGCAAAACAGGTTTATTAGGTTATAAAAACAGGAAGGACATCTGAAAAAAGGTAAACTCTATTTTGTGTGATCTTACAGATAATAGGGTCAGATAACAAAAAGATTTTAAAATAGTCAAAGAATATTTAAAACTTATCGCAAAGTGACCAATGAATTACCAGTAGGATATATTAAACTCAGCAATTCTAAACTTAAAACTGCTTGTTAAACTATAAACACCTTTAAAAACTGTGCTAATAAATACATTTATTTTGTCCAGGTATCATTTCTACAAGAGAAAGACGCTTCTCTGAATTCTGCACTATTTACATAGGTGTTTTCTTTGCCTTAAGCTAAAGGGAGTAAGAAATATGGTGACAGGTCTGCTGGAGAAGGAAGACGCATACATGAGAATTTTCATCCTATAACCTACTGAAGCCCCAGGTAATCCTGAGCTTCTCTCTAAACATGACGCATACATGAGAATTTTCATCCTATAACCTACTGAAGCCCCAGGTAATCCTGAGCTTCTCTCTAAACATGAGGATTTCTCCATGACAGAGAAGATGAAAAGAACAGCAGAGGTAGTCTGCTGCCTGCATTTCAGAAGCCCCTGGATTTTCACGAGAACCCAAGCTGTCTGCTGTTCTTCAGGTTCAAAATTTAAGCTTCCAATGGTGACTAGGAATGTGGTAAAAGAACAATCTTTCTTCTTTGGTTTGCCGTTATCTGCCAACGCCATTGCTCCATCAGACATGCATTCCCCCAACACAACTAGTCAAATTTACTTCTGACTCTGCTCTAGTACAGGCATCCGCACAAGCACAACACAAAACAAGCCCCCAAGAGCATTTGTTCTATGAAGAAGACAGACAGACATACAGACAGGCATACTGACTCTTTTTTTAGGAGTCCTATGTTTGACTGACAAAATCAGGAACAACTACATTATTTTAACAAAAATCACTCTTGAAGCAGTTTTCTATTATTTTCCTCTCTCCACTTAACTACACTGAAACATCACAACCAGTAATTTTGACAGTTGCATGATATTCCACATATTAAGTCCTGGTTTGTTAATCTGATAGCACAGGGGGGTTTGATTACCTTTAGATGCTTATGATTATAATGCTTCACCTAGAACAGGTGCTAAGCAAATGTATTTTGACTGAAAGATGGCTCAAATCTCATTCCATCAACAGAATACACTGGCCTGATTAGATGATCAATGTATTGATCGAGTATCATATTTATGCTGTCCCATAAGAATACATGGGGGTGGTTTTGTCAATTTTGTCAATTTAAACTTCTAGCAAGAAGCCGGGTTTCCTCAGTGGACTGTACTTGCACCCGGTCATCCGCAGAGACACCTGCACAGAGGAGCATTCCCCGCAGTCTTTACACGTGCTTCCCATCCATCAGTAGGCTGGAGACTGATCAATTTAAAAGATGCCACAATATGCTCTCCTAAAGACCATCAGCTTGCTCTTTTGCACATCTGAGAATTGTTGTGTAAGCTTAAGAGAAGAACATCTATATGCAACCTGCTTTGTTGTCCGGGTCATAGAGAATGGATTGGACAGCAAACTCATTTTGACAAATTTGGGGGCAGAGAGTAGAGCAAGGACGAATTGGGAGTTGGCAGAACATCAAGGTCACCACTGAGTCACCACGTGAATGCATTGGGGAGTATGGGACTGTTCAGCCACCAAAAGAAGATATGGTCATGAAATGAGAATGCAAAGGCTGTATAAGTATTCCAACATAACTGCAAACTTGCTTACGTAAGCTGCTTGAAGCAATGCCATATGTGAACTCGGTAATAAACAGGTGGAGATCAGAATGGTCAGGGTCCTCAGTCAGAAAGAGACTGTTGGCCCCGATCCCCACCTTTTCTATCCTCTCACTCTCAAGTTTCTCAGTAGAGTTTCTCAGTCTCCTGTGGTGGCCCCTTCCTCGCCAATCCTGCTCCCTGGATCAATCCCGGCAGATAAAAACCAGCCAATGATGCCAGAACGGCCTTGTTAACAGCAACCAAAAGCCAGCTCTGCTTGGCTCTATCTAGCACATCATGTTACCACGGGAGGAAAGAACAACCTGCAAACCACGGGAGGCAATGGAGAGGACTGCACAAGGAGGGCCTCGGGTCAGAGACCCCAGCAGGGCCCCCTGGAGTCTCTCCTCTCCACAGCCAAGAAGGCTCAAGTCTGGGCATATCCAACCCACCACCACCTTATCCAACCCACCACCACCTTATCCAACCCAACACCACCGCCGCCCAAAATGCACTTCAGCATGAAAACATTGTTACCAGTTAACCAGTACCCAAAACTCAGTTTTTCTGTTTGCCTGATAGCCCACCTACCTGGACAGAAACTGCAGAGGCAGCTGCAAATTGTTTTTCAGTGTCTGAAGCTGATGAACATCACAACAAAGACTGACATTGTCAAAGAAGAATCCTGGACAGAGTTCCTTTTGGGTGAGAAAAGACGGATAGCAGAGCAGTACGGCTAAATAAGGACAAACATTTCCCAAGGAAGTAAGAGAATTTCCTTCATGTAATCTTGTCTAGGTATACAAGGGTAAGTCGTGTATTTGCAAAGTTCTTGCAGAATTCTTTTAAAAGGCTATCACATTTACTGTTTATAAACTAGGGATTCACAAGTAGAGGAGTAGACTTTCTGTTCTTCTTTGGAAGTTAACGCTCCTCCCTTGACAATCATTTTATCTTCTCAGGTTTTCAAAAAAATTCAGTCAGAATCTATTTGCCATTCTCATCAGGAACTCCAGGAAGAGGCGAATGCCTTTAATAATTCTGATTAAGTAGCAAGCAAGTATAGAAGACCAGCTACCATGGCAACTTGATTTTAAACTGTCACTAAAAGCAGGCTTTTCACCTTGTTCTTTCCAGTTCTTTTCTAATATCCCTGTATCAGAGATGGTTAAAAAGACAACAGAAAATAGAATCCTGGTAGCAGCCAAAGTTCATAGGCTCTTGCTAGAAAACAGAGGGATCACAAAAATCAACACAGGACAAGGGAGACACAGAAAGTTAGCAGCCTAACCCATTCAAGTCCTGAAATCCAGGAACGAAAAAATCTAACTTCAAACTTATTTTGAAGATGTTGCAAAGAGCAACAGTTAAGGAACCAACATTACTCCCTAAACAGTAGCCTACTACTAGGAAGTCTTGTGAGAAAGGTGTAAATTAAGCCCCACAAATACTAAGACTCTTGAGTTAATGCTATTTTCTTTGCTTCATGTTAAGAGCTAAGAGTTTGGGATAAGTTAGGCCTGCTATTTCCACCGCGCCCATAATAATACTTCAGGTACAAGGCCGGAGCATCTGATGATCAGGATGTTGTGTTCTCAATACCCAAATAACGGACTTACCTGCAGTAAGTCAAACCCGTCCTTTGGCAATGGTTTTGGCGGCCCAGAATATTTGCAGTTGTACTTCTTTTCTCCAGAGGCAATTCCACACTCTCCATACCAAACACAGGACTGTGAAAACACCTAAAGAAAGCCAACACAAAATCAGTTCACCAGGGCCACAGGGTAAAACCAATTTCAACAGCAAAAAGTACCCACTAGAGCAAATTATAGAACTTTTCAATGTTACCTGCAAAATGAAGTAATAGCAAGCAGAACTGCTGAGTTTAACATTTTGAAAAATATTAATTAAAATGGACCAAATGCCCCATATGGACTTATCAGTGAAGCATATAACAAATTACTTAATCTCGATTTCTACTTCCTGCTAATTTATTCGTTAATAAGAGGAAGCTACAGTTCCATGTAAGGATCATTAGGAATCACAGGAGACAGGAAAGAAAGCAAGAGTTTGAGTTTGGGATTACTAAGGCACTATTTTCGTACATTTGCATAAAGAACTATACAAACACTAAATAATTAAACAGGGGTGGGTCCTGGTGGCTCAAGCAGCTGATACACTGGTGTGCGAACCACACTCAACCCAAGGACCTGGGTCCGTGACCTGGGACTGGGGTGAAAGACCAAAATGAACAATAAAGATGCTTCTTCCTCGTCTCTTCAAAAATAATGAAAGAAAACATCCACATATATTTAAACTAATATCAGCACAACATCGGTAACATGAGGAACAAAACTACAAAAATCAATAGACCAGGCCTCAAGTAAGAAGGAGCCAGAATGAACACCTTGTAAAGTAGAAAGCAAGGAATGTGCCTAGGGGAAAATCATCTCAGGAACCTTAGAAGAAAAATGTAAATTTCAAATGCAACTATTTCTCAAGAGCTGCTCATACTCCCCACGTGAGAGTCACAAGGCTGTTAGCAAATTCAGAAGGCGGGGAGAGTGCAAGTGAAACATTGTGTCAGCACAGCCACTGAGCACTGCCAAGCTGGCCAGGGCTTGCACTGTCTTGTAATCATCTACCCCATGGAAGAATAGAGGCTCTCCAGAAGCGAGGTGCCTGGTGGAAGAGCCATTAAAGAAAATCTGAACAGAAGCAACAGCGTGAATTCTCTCCAGTGACAGTAACTCCCAAGATAGCTGGTGGAAAAGCCATGAAAACATTCTGAATAGAAGCAACCGCATGAATTCTCTCTGGTGACAGTGACACATGACCAAGACACAAGGAGCTGAGTCAGTAGGTGTTGGTCCCAAAGACACATCTCAACTGTCCCTGAAGCCCTAACACAAAGGAAAAACTAGGAGGAAGTTGGAGTGTCTTTGTGAGGGAATTTAGGGAGCCAATTTGGCTTTCTTTGAATTCTTCAGACATTTTAAAAGAGAAATGATTTAGTTCTGCCCTGAGTCATCTAAAGTCATATGTTTAGGCCACAAGGGAGGGAAATTATACATTTGAGGAAGTGATGTCCATCCAACAATGCCACACACCAAACCTTTGGCAAGAAGTTGCAAAATTCAACCATCATTTTTATATTAAAATAATCACAATTATTTGCATAAAGCAAATAATTTGAGGGAAAGTATTACAACTCTGGGTTTCCAATGAAAAGCTCTTAGCCATTTACTGCAGTTTGAAAAGGGAGATGCTGACTAAGGAGACAGCAACTGCTGCTGATGCTGACATGACTTCAACACAGGGAACCTCTCCCTTGACGTCACACAACTCTCTACTGGCCAAGAGTTGCAGCAAGCAGGTCTCAGGCGTGGGGGCACTCTGGCAAACCACCCACAGAAAAAGCAGAAATCCAGTCAACAAACCATGACTCTATGACAAACAGGAGAGGAGTCTGGAGTCTAAGTTATTTTTCCTCAGCACTTGGTGCTATAAAACAAAATAAAAATGACCCGCTGATGCTCCCATTTACAAAGATCATTCTTTATAACCTACCAGTTATTTAAAAGGAAAGGGGTGTCTACCCATCTGGTACAAGTGTTACAGGAAGGGAGAGAAAAGAGGGAGGCCGGGAGTCCTGGGTTCTGATCCTCAGAAAGTGCAATGCCCTCAATAAATAAGCCCATTGAGCCAATGACCCCTGGAGCAGGTTACTTAACTCTGCTGAGCAAGAGTTTTCCAACTTGCGAATGCAGCTCACAGCTTTACTCACAGGCTAAGAGCAAACAGCGAAAGAGAATATTCTGGGAATACTTAGTACTCAGCAAGTGATAAAGCACTACACAAACAGATATAAGGATCCATATCTTGTAAATGTTTCAGTAGAGGTTGCACAGACCTGAAGAAAATAAAACACCTCAAGTTTCTTTGGGCCTAGGAATCAGTCTTGACTTAATGCTCTTTAGGTTTGCTTCCTAAAGCCATCCTCCCTAAAGAAGCAGCTCATCCCCAGTGGGGCCCAAAGAACTTACAAGCCACTTACTGTGTGTAGGCACTGTTTTAACTGCTCTTCATATATTTACCCAATTTTTACCCAATTAACCCTCAGTTGACGAGGGAGGTGCTATTTTTATACCCATTTTCTAGATGAGGAAACAGAGGCACAGAGAGGTTAAATTAACTTATCCAAAAGTGGCAGAGTTAGGATTCAAATCAGAATATGCTAGTTCTAGAAGCAGACTCCCAATAAAACATAATCAGCTGCCTAATTAAGGGCCTCACTCTAGCATGATCCCTACCTGGTGCAAGTCATGAGTGCTGTGCACTCACTCACATCTGCACTGTCCACAGAGGCCTCTTTTCCACTTCAGATCTCTTCACACTCTTCTCACCTACAGCTTGAAAGGAGAGCTCATCTCCCTCATCCCAGGTCTGGTTGCTGAGCCTCCTGGGGACCTCCATTACCTGACCTCTTTTTCACATTTTCAACCATCTCTCTGCTGGTTTCTTCACATGCCTCTCAGTTCAATCACAAGTGACCTCCCACTTCTCTCCAGCTGCACTTCCATATACCTGCCTGCCCGTGTGCTCAAAGGGAACTCCTATTTCTTTCAAAATTGCCAATCCTCCTTCAACAGGACTTGAAGACTTGGGCCTTAACTGCTTTTGCACTAATCATGCCAGCTCAGTTTCCCTCTCTGACATACTCTACATCTCCCTTGCTACCGGTGTCAAGGCCATTCTCCAGGCCCTCCTGTGTCTTTTTGACCCAGCCAAGCACAATTCCTTCCTCCCTGAGCGTTGTCACTCAACCTGCTCCCTTGAGGTCACACCACTGCCATCAGTCACCCCAGTATCCAGGCACCAGCTAAGTGTGTCCCTATTGTCTCTCTTAATCTTCAGAACAGATCTGAGAGAACAATACTGAAATTACGGAATTTTACAGAGGAAAAGGTTTACATAGTAAAGTGACTCATTGGAGGCTGCATCTAAGAAATGCCAGAGCCAGACTACCCAAGGCATGGCTAGTTAAGAAGCTAAGACCTTACTCCTCACACTGCACCAAGGGTCACTCTTCGGTCTCCCACTGGCTGGGCCATGTTCATCTTTGTATCCCACCAAGAACACAGCTGGAGTCTGGTTGGATGTTGAGTCTTGACATTACTACTGCACAGCAGGTGGCCAGGACTTCATCAATGAAGGGGGAAGATGCACTTGAGATTCCTGGGCTGTCAGGGCAGCACACACTGATGCCAACACCAAGGGTAGCTGTGTAATAAAGAACACACGCAGGGGCCACATATGTCCTTTCTAAGCAAAGCACCTGATTTCTAAACATAAGGTGTGTGGCTGAAAGCTGACTTTACTATGATACTGAGCGCAGATTTCAAAAATTCCAATAATACTCAATTGGGGAAGAAGTATTACACTCAATACTGAAATAAAACCCATCTACGTTTGAGGTCGGCCAGAGCCCATAGCACACCTGGTCAAAACATGAGCTCAGTCCTGCAGATGGCGGGAGGTGGCGGCGGCACAAACAGTGATGCACGGTCACTGAGCTGCACATTTAAAAGCAGTCTATTTTCTAAGAAACAAGTGCTGGAGAAGGCGTGGAGAGGAGGACACCTTTCAATACTGTTGGTGCGAGAGTACATTGGTGCAGCTATTATGGAAAGCAGTATGGAGATTCCTTGGGAAAGTAAAAATAGAAATGCCATATGATTCAGTTATTGTACTTCTGGGTCTTTACCTAAAGAATACAAAAGCACTAATTGGAAGAGATGTCTGTCTGCTCTCTGTTTGCTGCAGCATTATTCACAACAGCCAAGTCCCTGCTGACAGATGAATGGATAAAGATGTGATAAGTTGATATAATATGCAACTATTAAAAAAGATGTCATGTACAACAGCAGGAATGAGCCCAGAGGAATTATGTTAAGTGAAATAAGTCAGACAAAGACAAATGTGATATGATTTCACTCACATGTGGTATGTAGAGAAACTGAACAAAAAAATAAAATAAAAAATAAACTTTTAGGCTATAAGACCAAATTAGTGGCAGCCAGAAGTCAAGGAGGGAGGGAGCTGAGTAAATCAGGTGAAGGGATCAGCTGGATGGTGAAGAATGGAATTTGACATTCAGTGGTGGCAAACTTAATGTAGTATATACAGATATTAATAATGCATACCTGAGAACTAAGCTCTAAACCAGTCACCTCAATAAAAAAAATTTAATGGGCAATTTTATATTATGTATTTTTTTACCTGAGAGTTCAGACGTCCTTCACATGTAAGAGAAAAGCCTAATGACAAAAACTGCAGAGCACCTTCTCAGTTGCTCTTCAGAGGTTAAACAGAGGTGACTTAATTTAAACAGGACCAAAGACGATGAGTCTGAGAGTTTCGAGACACACTGGAGTCTCTAAGGACCTGTCTTGTTGAAACTCCACTTAAGTACTGGGGACCCAAAACCAACGAATGGTAACAACTCTTCCCAGATCATCCTGTGGTCACTGGTCAGCCCTACATAGCTATTTAAAACTACAAGACTACCTTATTTAAGCATTATCAAATTCTGTCAATTCCTGAAATGTTAAAAATAAATGACTGTAGATTTAAAAAAAAAAAAAAAAAAAGGAAAGGTGCAGGCAGGAATGAAGGCAAGCAGCGGCAGGAAAAGAGAGGAGATAGAAGCATTACATTCATTTTATTTAGCTGTTCATCTTGGTTGTTCCCCCAGCCCCAGGAATCAATCCAGGGACCTTAGGATGTATGTGGACTGTGCCAAACCGCTACTCCACCAGGGCGCACCAGATCTTATTTTCTTTACAGAATCAACACTCAATCACAAATATTCAAACAGCACAGCTGTATGTGAAATAACAATAAAAGGTCTCCTCCCACCACCCCCCATTCCATTTCTCAGATTAACTCTAATTTTTTTAAGATCTGAAAAATTCCAGGCTTTTAATGCCTCCCCACAGGCAGACCTACAGAGATGGATAGACACGAACACATACAAGGTGCAGTAGTTTTAAACTACTTTTCCACAAGTAAATCTCGATTACCCTCCACAGGTTTGCTTTTGACTCTACTTAATCTGCCCTTAACTGTATTTATCCGCGTCCCTAAGGCCAGATTCCATCCTTGTCTCCAGGTCCAGAAAAACAAACCTATCTATCATTTACCCATCCTGGAACACGCTTCTTACAAGCCCTTCCCAAGACGTACTGCTTCCTCTAAATGGAACCCCAACTCCTTTCAGCTGGTTGCAGCCTCGTGCTATTGGGACCAGGTAGGCTCTCCTGCAGCACAGGCAGGTCTTTCCCATGCAGCACTGGGCAGGTGTTCAGGATCACTCATCCTCACTCTCAAGTCAGCAGGGGTCTGTGCCCAGAGGTCTGGTGAGCGACCTGTTTCTGTCACTTAAACGCCACAAGTGTCCAGGTGAACCCACCAGGAGTGGATATTGTCCTTAGAGATCCAAACATTAAATAGTTGGGGCCTGGGGGCCGTACGGTCTCTGTGGCAAGTACCTACTTCTGCAAATACCTAATGTTGTCGCTGAAAGCTACCACAGATAATAGGTACATGATGGGTATGCCCTAAGAAATAATTATTTATAATAGGCTCTAGCCAGGTCAGAGTTTGCTGGTTCTTGGCATAGAATCAAGCAAAATTTAGACTTATGAGAACTGTAAAGTTGAGAGGTTGCAAAAGTATTTTCTTGCTTTTGTCTCAGCTCCCTCGAAAGACCATACAATCCTAAAGGGTTGAGCTCAGGCAGTGTACTTCCCCACAGTACCTCAACCAGCGTTCACTGATTCAGAAACTATCACACCCTCAGGATGAGTTGAAGATCTAATGAATTTTATGTAAGTTCAGAAATGAGAATTGTTGGTAATTCTGGCTTTTACCCAGAATTTAGCAGTTACAAGGCTAGGCTGTCATTACTTTTAAAAGGTCATTAGGCTAGTTCGCAACACGCAAAGTTTAACTATTGGGTTTATGTTGGATAGGAAAATTTCAGTAATAGTAGTAGTTCAGGATTGGTTTTAAAAAAATGTTTCTTCTGTTACATGTGTATGTCAGCACCTGCAGCAACAACTTGATTTAGTCTGATTTCTTAATAGGGAACTCCATGAAAGCACATCTGACTATATGGAGGAAGCTCTGAATATCAGCAGGACCTGATTCTCCAGCTGCTTTTAGAAAACCCTAAGTATTAACTAAATCATATGCAAGAACTCAATAAATACCAGTCCAGTGCCAGGCACAAAGTTAAGTGTTTTCTCCTCCTTTTCTTTGAGACACCCTTACCGAGTAGTATCGCAGCATCTTACAGGTCAAGAAAGTAAGGCTCAGAGAAGGAACTCTGAGGTCACATGGCTCCTAGGTGACAAGCCAGTCATGAAAATCAAGATTTCGTATGCCAAGCGAAGGCTCAGTCCTGAACCCTTTACCCACGCCCGATACTCCAGTTCAAATCCCGCTCAGTTTACACACAGCTGGAGCCCTGGACTTTGATGGTGTAGCTGACGAACTGTCCCAATCACTGCAACCCTACATCAATGTCCTCTTCCTACAGTCTCGTCCCCTTCTAGAAATGACCAATTACATCTTTCTAAGCACATCTCTGGCAGCTGTCAGGTAATGACTTCATTCCTCAGTATCATTACTTGTCCTCAACTCCAGGCCTACACTCAGCTATGTTACCCCGCCGCAGATGAAATGCAGGGCCAGGTCCCCTGACCTCTGCTGCTGTCCTGGCTGGTCTGATCAGTCTAGTCCGGAAAACCCAAGGAGTAGAGGGAGTGGCAGAGTGAATCCTCAGCCAAAGATTAAGTTGTCTGCTGCTTCCTGGAGGCAGGTAGGCAGAACAAGCAAGGGAAGATAGGAACTTGGGGTGGAGGCTGCGCTGGCCTGACTTTTATTGACGAAAATCTTTGGACTGTTTTAAAGTCAACCTGGGATAAATATATCCACACAACAAAGGATAATTTGTGTGAGCACCAGGCTCTCCTGTAAATGGGTGTTCAAGTTCTAAGTTTTTTAGGCTCAGCTAGTCTTCACTTGAAGTGATTACCAAGGCCATGCTACTAAGACACGAACATCCCAGTATCCACAACTTTGAAAATTAGCCCAGAAGACAAAAATAAAACCATGAAAGTGAATGGGCACATATACCTTCCGTAGGTTTTTTTCCTATTCAGTGCTCTCACACTTCATGGCAACTGAATCATGGTTAGGTAAGCAAGTTAAATCCACCCGAAAGAGCCAGGAACATGTCTTGAAAGAGATGTCTTATTGGCCAAGTGGAACATATGCTGAACATCCATTCAACTTAGCTCGCTAAACAGGAGCAAGTTAGTAGCAATACTTTGCATATGAATAAATCAACCAGAAAGTCAGAAGACAGTGGCTCAAGTGCTCAGCCTGCCATTTCCTAATTACGTGCGACAGTGTGACAAAATTGAGCCTTAATATCCATCTATGTAAAACAGGAGAAACAGCTACCTAAGGGTCACATCTATCTGGTTGTTCTGTGAACTTAAAACAGGACCACATGCCTGGTAGCACTGGAGTACTATGCAAAATTTAGGCAATTCTTTTCTGTAGTCTCTTGTCATCTAGAATGTCGTTTTTAAACAATCTTGTTGAAATAACTCACATACCATAAAATTCATCCTTTTAAACTACGCAGTTGAATGGTCTTTAATAACAATTAGTTAACTTTCCCCCATTTTCTCCACTTTTCCTCTTGTCCATATGGTAAGCATTAATCCACCTTCCAAAGCTCAGCTCAAAAACTGACTTCCTATATAGTATTCTGTCCTTATCTTTATTGCAAAACTTTTCAATGCAGTCTTATTTTTTTCATGTATTCATCCTTCTTCCCATCAACTATGAACGCATGGGAATAGTAATTGCAAACATTTACACAGCACTCTATATTTATACACCACTTTCTGTACAGGTTAGTTCCTTGGGTCCAGTTTTGTATCCTCATTGTGCCCACTGTAACCACTTTACATTGATAAAATCAGAAAATGACAATAATTTGAGTTCCTCTGTGGCCTAAGGGACAACAATAAGATAAAAAAGATTTTAAAGCTTCCATCTCAAATGTACACTTTTAATAGTATCAAAGAGAGTTGTTTTAAATTTTCTTGCCAAAGCAAATATTCCAAAGATTGAAAATAAGAGGCAGGGTCCAAGCAAAGGAAAATCTGTCAAGCCACAACCGATGACTGCTAGCACCCAGAAGCCACCTACAAATGCAGTTCCAAGCTCCAGTAGCCTCAATTCCTCCCACATCTCACTCAAACCCATTTGGAGGCCCAGTGGGAATTCAGAAGAGTATAAGGAGTACTGCTCATATTGGAGATGGTAAAATATAGTTCTCGCCTATCTATAAGGAGCCTGCAATCCAGTAGCTCAATTCAAATATCTTTCCCTTTCAACAAGCACCTTGAAAGTAGCTGTTAACCCAATTTACAGAGAAGACTAAGGTTTTAGCAGGTAACTGGTTTGCCTAAGATCACTATTAGTAAGAGGCAGAGTCAAGACCCACACTCAGGCCCTTTAACGGAAAGTCTTTTGCCGGATAGTAAGTGCTACTGCAGTTTAAATAAAGATTTAGAACTTCAGAAGGAAGGCATTCTAATTGGGGGAATGGAGTAACAAATGCCAGGGACAATGTAGTATTTGAAGACTGGCAGGGTTTTTTGATAGTAAAATTTGGCTGGAAATCTGAAGACTTTCACAGAGCTGTGGATAAAAGGGCAGAAAGAGTCTGAAATCAGATTAGAGACAGATTAATCCAGGTTTTCCATAGTAGGTAAGGTGTCATTCAAATATGCTGAAAAGCACCCCTTTCAGGATGAGCAGAGGACGGGGAAGGGTTACCCAAAAAAGAGATCATACTTTCTTCCTGACCAGAGGGAGTCTTTGTTCTGGGTAACATAACACACACTGAAAGAATACAAAGACCTATTCAGTAAGTCTGTTTTCTTTCTGCCCACTCAGTAATAAAAACCCTCATTTTTCCATGATTGCTTATGTTTAGTAAAATATCTAACCACCGCATCAATCATGGAGTGGGAAAGTCTGAGAACGATTACTCATATTTGCACTGATTTTAGAGTTATTCTTCAACACTCTCAGGTGAGAGACTAACCCATTCCTGATCGCCACAGGAAAAAGCCATTTGAATGTCTTCATTCCTACCTAGATCTCACTATGTTCCGTGAGCTTCAAGAAAAAACTTACACAAATTACAATCAGGAGAGAGATACACTATTTCTCAAACGTCACACGTTATTTAGATAACCACAATGTTTAAAAACCAGGCCGTGGTCTAGTAATGTTATTTCATCATCTGTAAAAATGAAAAGCAAAATATCCCCCCAAATGTATTTCAAACCTTATAGAAGACAGTTTATAATTCTGTGACTTTATTAGCATTCAGACTGAATCTAGTTAAGCTACTATCACTAGCAAAAATTCTGAAAGTAGAACCTGCCCCTGCAACCCACCCCACATCTGTTCAGGTGTGCTGACATGACCTTTCCAGGGGAGTTACATTTTAAATAACAGGAGTATTTCTTGTTAAGATTTACTGGCCTGTTCAAGGCTTCCAGGTCTTTTACAAGAGACTCATGACCAACCCCTGACCTATCCCAAAAGTTCTAAGGCACTCATTGGTCAGCACTAAGTTAAAGCTACTTAACAGTGTGAAGCCTACCTATCAGATCCTGACCTGAAATGCTAGGGAAATTATCAGCTTTATTTTCTTTAAGGTACATAATTGCTTCCATTTCTTGAAGTCTCTGCATCTATCATTAACAACCCCATGAATCTTAACAACCCTGATATAATTATGATATTGTTTATCCTCAGAAAAAATTGAGGCTTGAAAGTATAACAGGTCCAAAGCACAGTGGTCTACCCAAAGAGCGCACTCCCAAGTGCCACGTCTCTGGACCAGGCATCCCTGGGTTTGTCCTGTTACAGATGTGTGTGCTGTTTCACGAGTTCACACAGCTGGGGATCCCCCACACGCACACAAAAGAGGGAGACACAGTTCTGGCTCTTGGGTCCTCACCGAGTCAGCATCACCGACCCCTTTTGAAAACACAGAAGTTTAAGAAAAGGTTTTTCTGGGACAACCCGTAATCTGCCTAGCCCTCTGACACACCTCAGTCGGCACAGGTCCCCAGAGCCTCACTCTTTCACTCGCTCTAGTTTAACCAATACTATGTCTGTACACATACCTCAGACGAGCAGTTTTAAGAGAAAATTGCAAACACAAATAGCCCAGGCACTCAACCCCAAGAACACGGAGCTCCAGGCCTCATCCTAACCCTGGATAGTATTGTGACAAGGAGAAAATCAATGCTGGCCCCGCGGACACCTCAGTTTGCAAATACGTAAAGGGGAATTGATAAGTAACCTACACTCCATAGATCAAGCTGATTTATGTAAAGTACTTCGATTGCTCCAATTTGAGGTATGAAGAACTGTTTGCTTGCTTTACCACCCCCATCCCGACCCACCTCCGTCTTCAGGGGAGAAGGGAGCGTAAGGGGTCGGATCCTCTTAAATTTACAGGGTGCCTGCGACAGAATAAAAAAAAAAAAAAGCCCCCTCCCAAAGAAAAGGCAGGTTAACTATACAGAAGCTCTACTCATTTTCTTCTGTCCTTTAACTCCACATCCTAAACCCAGCCATCAGGAGGTCACAGCTGAAGTGAGCTATAAACAGGTCAAACTGGAGCCAGCAGCCGCTCTATTCCCGACGCAGGGAAAAATGCGTGGCCAGAGAAGACATCGGAGAGAAGCTCCAGAAGCTCTCTGGCTAGACCAGCTTCCCAGGGACCCTAGGACGGTGCCCCCTCGGGGACAGAAGCGCCCGAGCCGCTGCACGGCCCGCCGCCCTCCTAGACTCGCGGCCCCGCCACGTCCCTCAGCGCGCCCGCGTCGCCGGCGGTCACTCACCTGCGCCAGACAGAGCAGCAGCAGGAGGAAGACGCAGAGGATCCGGCCGCGCGCGCTCATGCTGCCGCGGAGACCGGCTGCGAACGTTGGCTAGGGTTCCGGCCGCTCAGCTCGCACGAGTCGCTCAGCTGGGTTCGGCGGTCCGACAAGTCTTAGACGCCTGCGCCCGCAGAGCCACAGAGCAGGCGCCGGCGAGCTGCGCGCGCAGATCAGGAAAGACGGAGGCGGTGTCGACTCCTCCCCCTTCTGGGCGGTGCGCGGGGCCCGAAGTGGGTGGAGTCTTGTAAGGGCGGCCGCGGGGTGGGTCTGGAGGTGCCAAATCCTGGGACGTACAGCCGGGGACGCCGGGACCACTGTAGCCCAACTTTTGGAAACCACATGGGAAGATATAGCTGGAGTTGTGTCAACATTGTCTGGTTTTGATGGTGTAACTCATTTCTCCCCTTTTTGTCATTGTTGGAGACCATGAGCTAGGTTTTAGCTCGTCTAAGGACTTGCTCACTTTTCCCAATTAAGATCTTACTAAGCGGAATATGTTTATTTCGGTCTCGATTAGCTCTCTAAGTTCTCTGAAATCCACTCACTCAAGGAATCCGCGCCTGGACACTTCTAGCGACGCGCAGGGCGTGGCCGACCAGTGTGGCCTGACCAGTCTTGATACCGGAGAGCCAGGGGCGGGACGCGGCGCGGGGCAGAACCACCTTTGTTTACTGACCGCGGAGCCAGCTTTCCGAAAAGCGCTGGAATGGCACCATCTGCTGGCGGAATCAAGCGTGGCGGTGAACCCGTCGGGAGAATACCTCTGCCTCACCCAGTACCCTGGGGGATGTTCCAGGTGGGTCCAGACTCCATTTTAAAGTTCTAGGTGAAGTCAAGCAGCGCAAAGATGGAAGAGAAACAACTTCGTTTTTGCGCCTGGACTTATTATCATCTTTTTGGACTTGCACTTATTTTTATTATATGCATTTCTGGTAATATTTCCCCTTAGTTTTGAATTGTTGAGATTACTTAAAAGCATCAGTTATTTCACTTTTGAGGTTAAGAAACTCTTCTCCAAACACCGAAAGCCAGTTTACAGTGAAAGGACTAAATATACATGGTATAAATCTTGTCCCAGGTAGGACCTTGGTACAAGTGACACCCATCCTGATCTACAAAGTGAATGATTCGATTACTGGATTGCCTCTCCCCCTCCTTGGCCCTAGGATGTCCACCTGGCTGTCTGGACACAAACTGTAGGGGTTTCCTTAGCACCTTCAGCCCTAAGTCTTTCCTGGTAACCTCCTGGCCCTCGTCTAATTGTGTGCTGTCCCACAACCCGTGATTCCACAGGTGATAAAGTAGTAAGTATACTTTAATGCTGTAGTCCTTAAAGTGTCCTCTCTGAATCATCAGCATCAGTATCACCTTTGAACTTGTGAGACAGGCACATTCTTTTCTTCAACCTACACCCACTTAATCAGAAACTCTGGAATGAGGCTAGGTGTGTTGTTTTAATAAGCTCTCCAGGTGTTTACAGTGCACACTCAAACTCAAGAACTACTGCCTTAATGTATTCCCTAGATCCTGGTAAGTTAGTAACCTTTCCAAGTTTAGCTAAGTCCTTATAAAATCACCCCCCTCAAAAAAAAAAAAAACTTTATAAATTAGTAATTAACTTGAGTAAAGGAAATCTGAAGCACTGATGAGACATTTCTGGGATGGGTGAAAATTTTGGTTTCCCTCAAATTATGTCCACTATTTACCAAAACAGTAAAAATAAAGGTCTTTTATGTAAAGATTTGTTTTCTGGTCCTTTCAGCTTCAATAATGCTCAGAAACTTAGCATATATTTTTAAAAAATCCGTATATCTGAGAAAAGTTTTTTTCTAATATAGCAAAAGTAACCCATGCTTATTGTAGAAAATTTGAAAACAAACATTTAGAAACAAGAATTAAAAGCATATTTCACTACTCTTGATAATCTATGTCACACTGATGTAGTTTCTCCTCCTATGAAAATTGTTTTCACATGGTTGAGATCCTGAGAGATTTTATGCTTATTTAAATAATACTCCATACCACTATCATTAAAAGCAGAATTCAACATTGATTGCATAATAATGGAAAAAACAAGAGGGACAATGATACTATTAGGTCTTTGGGTCTTTATACATATGTAAAAACGTACTCCAGAAAACATCTATACATGTGAATATACAGACTTGTTAAATAAGTGGGAACATGATTACACAGTTTGCTCTTGCCTTTTTACTTTTTTTTGAAGCACTTTGTTTAGTTGGTCACACTGGTTCCTCCCCTTGGAGCAAGGACTAGAACACAGGGGTACATGGCATGCATTCCTTTGGAGGTGATTGACCTAACCACTATTCCACTAGGGTGCATCAGCTTTTTTATCTTTAGCAGTATGCTTTTCCACTTTACTACTTAACAGTAACTCTACAGGATTTCATTATGTGTCTGTGATGTTTTTGAAACCAATATGATGTAGGCTAGTCTCAGAGCAATGCCTAAGTCAGTGAAATATAGTCCACCCATCAACAAGTATTTCAAAGTAACTCAAGACTTAAATTGCATTTCTGGTACATGTACAGAGATTTAATGGTTCTAGTAATGCTATATAAATCTCTTCTTTCCATATACTTCCTCATGTTTTTGAGCTTGCCTGGATCCCACAAAGTTTATATCTTTCTGTGCCCTCTGCTTTTCTCCTGATTCTGCATCACAAAAACTTAAAAGTTGCTGAACATTTCCCTTAGGTTGAGTGAAAACATTGACCCAGACAAAATTCTCTTCTTAGTGAAGGGGAAAGATAGAAATACTCACGTTGATAGTTTTTGATGCATTATATTATTTATTCAATCTGTTGAACATTTTATCATTTTTGTTACAAAACAATGATGCAGTGAACATCACTGTACCTAAAGCTTTGCATCTAGAACTTTTGGAAACACTTATTCATGAATCAAAGGAAATATGCACTTAAATTTTGACCATTGTCAATTGCTTTCCAAAGAGACTACAATTTGTACCTTTACAAACAGCTTATGGAAATGTCTGATTCCCACCTTCTTGCCAATACTTACCTTGGCTATTCTTATAACCGAAAAATGGCATCTGTGATTTTATTTTTTCTTATTTGAAAAATGCGATGTTTTGATTTGTGTTTTATTCATTATAAGTGAGATTAATCACTTCATTCCTTTAAGAATGGTTTTATTTTTCTGTGTTCTTCATTTCCTATTAGATGTTTTTCATATTACTTTGTAAAAGCTCTTTACTTATGAAGAAAAGTAACCAGCTGGTCTAGCATATGAGTTGCAGGTACTTTAACTAATTACTAGTTTTCATGGTTATAAAAATTATTCCATGCTTTCTTCTAGAGTTCTAATGATTTCATGAAAATAATGATCCATCTGGAATTACTTTGCTCTAAGGAATAATGGAAGGACACAGCTTCCTCTTTACCCTAGAACCTAGATAATCGCCGGATACGTGCTCTTCTTAAGATCACCCTTAGTTTTGTCCGCTAAATCCAGTGATGAATCCTTTGGTCTCATCTTACTTGACCTCTAGCAGGCATTCAATGTAGATGATCCCACTGTCCTCCATTAAGCATGTTCTGTAACCCTCACCCTCCTGGGTTACTCTGGCTACACATTAACTATATCCTCTCTTCAAGACTAAAGATGTTATTTGAGCAGTATATTCTTACTAATGAAATTTTGTTATAATGAAGTAACTGATTTCTTCTAATATAGAATCTTTTTCTGCTGTTGATTTGGAAACTTCAAAATAGGCAGTGATTCATGTACGCAAAGAAAGAAGATTCCTTCATTACTGCACAGATTGCAAGCTTGCCTATTTTCTAACTTGAAGGCTGAAGTTAGGCTGACCATACATTTTAAACGGGACGTAACTTTTTGTTCTTTTCGTATTTCCTGATCATCCTGTCATTTTAGAATAAATGCCAATTTCGTCCCATTTTTAATAAACCAGGGCCATCTTTAACACGGGGCAAAAGGGTTAGTTGAGTTGCCCTGGACCCAGTCTGTTGAAGGGGTCCAAAAGCAGTTGCCCCTTTTGCCCCACGTTAAACATGGCCCTTGGGGAGCGGACTCAGGCAGGCAGTGGTGGCTACTGCTGCTCCTGCCCCCTGTGAGGAAATAGGAGCTGCAGGAAGAGGATTCCCACCCCACTCCCATACCACTTGCACCTGATTCTTCAAAGGGAGTGGAACACCTCAGTGTGGTTGAGTCACAGGTAAGAATTGTGGGGGTTATCTCTGGTACTATGGGGGTTATCTCTGGCACTGAGGGTTATTGGGCATTTCTGACACTGGGAAGGTTAAAGTGGCATGTATTTTACACTGGACATATTAGAATAGAACCACATTTGGTTTTTGCTTAAGGTGCCACAATTCCTTGTACCAGCCCCAGATATTTGTATGAAGTCTCACCGGACCTTACATCATCATTACTATGTGATTGCTGATCAGCATCACACAGTACTTGTTGCTGGCCTGGCTGCTCTGTTCCTGCTCAGGCTGCTCTACCTCCTCCACTCCCCTTAGTTACCAGCATATAACCCTGTCCCTTTTTTGCTATCTCAATGTCCTGTTTTTGTCTCAGGGAAGTATGGTCAACCTAGCTGAAGTTCAATCATAGGAATGAAGATAGAGTTGGGCCTTTGGGGTACTAGGATGTAACCAACTTCACCTGCTGTTGTCTGAGCCCATTGTTGATGGATCAGGCACTTCTGCTCCTTGCTGCCCCATTTTGTCACTTTTTCCACTTGGATTGATTTTATCAGGTCGCCATAATAAAATACCATAGCCTGGGTGTGGCTTAAACAATAGGAATTTATAGCTCACAGTTCTGGAGGTTAAGAAGTCCAAGATCAAGGTGCTGGTTGATTCATTTTCCGAGGAGAGCCCATTTCCTAACCTGTAGAAGGCCCTTGTCTCAGACTGTGCTCACCCATGTGGCCTGTCTTTCATGCCTGTGCACGGAGAGCAGTCTCTCTTTTCTTACAGAGTCTCCAGTTTTATTGACTGAAGCTCATACCTTCATGACCTCATTTAACCTTAATTACCTCCTAAAAGCTCTATCTATCTCTAAATAAGTCATGTTGGGGGTTAGGGCTTCAACATATGGATGATTTGGGTGGGGGCCATGTCACACTGCAGTTCATAGCATTCTCCCTTTGGCTCAGGGCTGCATTCTGACTTGTGTGGATCCAAGGCATCTTTGTTTTGGGGGCCCATTGTCCTTCAACAAAAAATCCACTTAAAATTATTTTTTTACAGCTGCATTAACATAAAGACAAATATAATCCAAGATGGCTTCATTACAATATAGTCGTAATTATATTATTTGCTTTTTTTAAAATGAAATGAAAACATTTTCTTGGCAGACATGTCTATGAAGGATGTGGTCAGCCTGCTCAGGAAGCAGCACTCCTATCATCTGCCTGAGTCTACAAGACCCCTGGACAGTGCAGATGGGAGCTACAGGAGCATCCAAGCTGGTTTTGGTGTTAAGGATGATGACGCTGCTGCTGCCATCGTGAGGACAGAACCTGAGGAGAGGATGACACATCAAACATGGAAGAATCTCTGCCTGAAAGAACTTGTACACATGTTCAATATTTGTCTTCATTCCCTCTCAAAATATATTTCCGAGAACTTTTTTTTTTAACATTTAAAAAATCTTTTGGGCATGACAATAACTATTTCTACTTCTGAGTGTGACACTATGATGCCTTAGGCTCTGAAGCAGAGAGAGTTATTTTCTAGTTTTATGGTGTCTTACTTTAATGGATTGTTGTTGAGATGTGCGTAACCTAATGTCGCTTTGGTTGTCTAAAGTATGTAGCTACAAGTGGGTTCTTAGTAGGCCAAATCTCTTATCATTAAAGTTTTCTGAGATAAATCTTGATGTTTAAAGGAAAAATAATTGTTAAAAACAACTTTCATCTTCTATATATACTTCTCTCCTCTACAGCTGTTAAGGACATGTGCTACACCTCTGGAAATTAGTATGCTAAATGGAACCAATTCGATGGGAGTAACTATCTATGTGGCTTATTTTCACAGAAAAGTATTGTTAGGGTAGCAAATTTAAAAAACTAAAAGCCTGCATAGGTATGTTGTAAATCTGTTCAAAAGCTAACTCAGCAATTTTTATGAATGGAAATGTAGTATGCAAGTCACATTTTGCTTAGAAGGTTGTAAAAACTACAGAGGAATTAAAAAGAAAAAAATTTCAAGGGACCTTCATTCAGATTTCTCCTAACAGTGATTCATCCTTTTTTTTTTTTTATTGCTGAGTAGTATCTCATGGTATAAATATACAATGGCAGACATGGGTTATTTCCAGCTTGGGTTATTATAAATAGAATTGCTATGAACATTCTTGTCTTTTGTTTTAAATATGTACTCAATTCTTTTGGGTTCTGTAACAAATTTTAAAACCCCATACTTAGGCCAAATTTTACAGCATCTTCATTTAAAATTGCTTACAGCTGTAATTCATTATTTTAGTGCCAGTGGTTATGACTAGCTCAGAAAAGGGGCATTGTTGGTCAGATATATGGCAAAATATTATTCACCCTTGTAAAGATACACGAGTTCATGATTAATCTGATCATGAGTTGTGGTGTAACTCCACTCAGAGGGGATCCCCCAGTGTGGGAAGTGGAATGTGGCAGTCAGCTTCATACTGACAACTCCCTTCTCTGGAGGATAAAGTACAAGACATAATTTGCTTTGCTTGGGGTGGTTTTTGGTCTAATCTTTCTGAAATAGCCCAACTTCTATAAACTGAAGGCTTCTAAGGCTATTCTTAAAAGTGCAGCTGAAGGAAGTGGTCACAATGACAGCATTTCCCTCCCTCATTAAAATTTGAAGAATAAATCCTAGAGAGGGAGGGAAAAAGAAACCGAAGATGGAAAAAGTAATTCTTTCTGTTGACATAGATAAAGAGAAAATTCTTTCTGTTAGTGGAGATTAAAGCCTTCAGTTTTCAGTTATCTAAGAAATAAACATCTTTAACTTCTGAAGCATGATCTCACTCATTTAAATTTTAATACTATTTTAAAGTTTGCTAAAAATAAAGGTAAGTTCACCAGGGATGATTCTAAGACTTTCAAACACAGTAAAGCACATGTTATTTAACAGAAGGGCTAGTGATAGCTGGAGAGTCTCCTCTGAATTATTGGTGAATCTCATTACTAGGACCTCTTGTTACTTGAATTTTTCCTAGAGAGCACATAACTTGATTTTTGTTTGTTTTGCTTTTGTTTCACCACCCCCACCCTCTTTTTTTGGGAACCTGAGGCACAGGCTCAAGATTGGTGCCCCCCCACTCCCCTCATCAGCCTCTCCTCACTGCTTGGGCCTGGGTTGCAGGCAGAGCCTTGAGCCTTCTTGGTTCCTTTTCCCCCTCTGTTCCCGGGCCCTGGGGAGGTTTCTCATATATGGCCTTCACTTTTACTTCCAGTTTGTCCTATTGCCCACCCCACCACGACCACAAAAAGACTTTGGGAAGCTGGAGGCTACAATTGAGCCTGCAGACTAGAGGCCAGGATGGGTTTTAAAGATACTCTTCACTCAACCCTGTCATTTGATGCCTAGAAAGAGGGCACTCTGTAAGGCCCAGGAGCCCCACAAAGGTCACAGGGAAAGGTTCACAGCAGCCCCTGAGAGTGAGACATCAAAGGCTCCCTACCCAACTTCACAAATGCCCAAGCCTGGACTATATGGTCAGAGGGCCTCTGCCACAGGAAAGGCACAGCGGGCTTCGCAGGGCACCCGGAGGCCTGATGGAGAGGGTTCAAGAGCTCAGCTGCCTGCATTACCTCCTGGGTGTTTTTCCCATGTTTTGAAGCACAGGTACAAGGGCTTGAGTTGACATGGGACAATGGTATGGAGTTCTTGACCTGGCATGGCTCTATTCAAAACTGGGCCTCAACATGATTCTACACACTATTTTTTTTACATCTTATCACAGTGAGATAAAACTTCATAATAAAACCAATTATTGACCAGTGTAGATAAACATGCTTTCTTTCATTTTATCACGAAGATAGTAAAAAATTTACTCATAGGCCCAGTTACAGTGCACCAACTTAGATCCTGCATATTGTGGCACCAGGTATTTTCTTGGTGACAAAACAGAGACAATGCATTCAGATAATTCCTGATTACTAGAAAGTGTTAGCAGTGGCTTCACAAATACAGTGCTACCAGTCATACCCAGAATCATTTCAAGGCAAACAATTTAGGTAGAGTGAGACAAACAGGCATTTGTTTTCCTTCTGCAAGTTTGGAATTTGGGTCAGTGCTAAGCAGAGGGGTGCCTATGTGACCGGCTCCCAATTAAAAACCTGAGTGAGTCTCTAGTGAGCTTCCCCCCATAGATGGCACTTTGCAATGTTGTCATAACCTGTTGCTGGAGGAAATAAGTTAATCCTATGGGAAGCTACTGGAAGAGGATCATGGAGGCTTGCATCTGGTTTTCTCTGTTTTCACTCCATTTCCCTTTCCTTTTGCTGATTTTACTATCTATCCTCACTATGGTCTTAGCTCTGAATATGACAATATGATGAGCTCTGAGAGTCGTCCTACTAAGTCACTGAATCTGGAGGTCTTGAGAACTTCTGATATACCCTAATATAATTCCTAACTCTTTTCATTCTTTATGTTCAATTAATCACCTATTATAATTTTCTCTACCTCATATATTTATATCTCTCTATATATCTCCAATATGTTCCATCCTCACTGTCCTGATGGTACAACTGTGACTCCATCTGGGAACCACTTCTTCCACTTTGATTTTCCCCACTAAACAGAGCAAAAAGATTAGCCATCAAAGATCTGAGGGAGGTTCTCTCTTGAAGCCAGTTTCTTCAGCTGCAAGATGGGGAGACCAACAGTGTCTGTTTTATAGGGCTTTTGTCAGGGTAAATGAGAAAATGCACATCAACTTCAACTTATCTTTGTCAAGTGCTTAGCACATGACAATCTTTCAACAGCTGTTAGCTGCTATTTCTATTGTTATTGCTAATAGATTACAGATTGCTCACCTGTCACCACCTGTGAGACTCCGCAGTTCTAGCAACAAATCACTTTGTTATGAAAGTAGGATCTCATCCCTCAGCCCTAGAATACAGGCCCACCTCAAAATGAGGCATCTTTATTGGGTTCCAACTAGCCTGGCATTTGGGGGCGTCCCAGAGTGGGCTAATGATGAGATGGAGCTTTCTAGTGGGTGTACACAGCATGGGTGGAGCCAGACTGGCTGGGAGCTCTTCTGCAGATTCCTGATGTTACTGCTGCAGGAATTTGTTTCCTAAACAAGAAGTTGGGCAAAACTGTCAGAGATTTCACAAGACAAAGTCAGAGCAAAGCACAGAAGAGCCAGGAGCATCAGAGACAATAAAAACAGAAATTAAGAAATTCTTCCTGCCCCGCCCGGAACAGCCCCCGCCCAACCCCCCAAAAAAGACTGGAGAAATATGTGAGGTGATGGATGTACAAATTAACTAGATGGAGGGAAGACTTTACAATTTTGTCAATTATATCTCAATAAAACTGAAATTACAAAAACTAAGACCTTCTATTTTCAATGTCATCAGTGACTCTCCCAGGATATTTTTGTCTAAAATAACAAACTTTGGGATCATAACAATTTTTCTCCATGGTAGAAATAATGAAATCAAAATCTAGTAAAATAATGTTTAAAGATCCACTCAGGATCTCAAATATCAATATACTTACCTACAGTACTGATATATTGACACTAAAATTTCATGCTACTAGAAATCCCATGTAAATAACTACTAATTAAAAACAAACAAGTAGGAAAAAGCCACAAAAGCAAACTGGGTAGAATATTGACTTTATTTTGAATTATAACATGGAATAGGTTATCAAACAAATGGATGTAATGAAAAACTAATAGTTCAAGGTGACTTGCATAGGTATTGCTAGTTCCGTCTTAGGATGCAGTGCTCACTGAATTATGAATTAGATTAACATAAAATAACAACCATCTATCTGTGTGTAAACTAAAATGCAATTTCATTTTAAATAACATCTTTTGTTGAGTCTTTGGTGAGTGATTCATATAATCTTCTCTGCTGTGGATAATGGTGTAATCTCTGAGATGAAACGTGATCCTTCTAACCTAGAGATCTAAACCTACAGTAAGACTGTTCCCCCAAATATTGTTACAGTTACTGGTTTCATTTTTATGGACCTAATATTGAACAAGAACATTATCTACTTAAAACGACCTAAAGAATAGGCCAAGGACAACATGTTTTCATGAAAAAACATTAGGCTTGTGATTTCACGCCATATTGTCATCTAGAATTTTATTAGTACCCATTATACTGTTTTGTTTACATCAGTGATGAGCAACCATTTCTGGCATAAGGGCTAACTAAGGAGGAAAACCTATAAAACATATAAGGCTACATTATTTTCCTCTTCAAGATAAATATTGGTTTATGAAATTTTCATGGGAGAAAATATTTATTTGCACAACTTTGCTGAAAAAAGGTAGTGAGGAAATTGGTACTAATTTTAGCAACTAAAGTGCTTATACCTGGGTATTTTAGTACTACAGACAGAACTTTGTAATTTTTTATCTAGCAATTAGATTGCATAGTCAGTCAGGCTGTACGCATCTTTGGAGGCTGTGGATCGCTCATTGCTGGCTTTGCATGTGGTACTGATCAACATGAGCTGATTTTTGTTGCACTAGTCAGAAAAAACTTTAAGAGACTATCTTTTCATTTCAAATTATATTTCATTGTTAGAGATAAGACTTTTTGTACCACTGTAAGTTGACTTAAATAAAAACCCAGCCTTTTGGGATTACATTTCCTTCCATCTTAATGCAAAACATTGACTAGAAATCAGAGCAGAACATGACCAAGAAAACCCAAGATGTTTAAATAACAAAAATACCATCAGCATATGTTATGGTAGAGTATAGAAAGAAAGTTAACTTTTGTGTGTGCAATTAGGCACTGACTGAGGCATTTAGACACCATTGATTCTAAAGTGCATTGAAAATAAATTTTCATCCCTTCTCCAAGGAATAATTCAATAAAGTCCAAGATTCTCTCTTAGAATCAATCAGTTCAAGAACATGCATAGATGAACACTTATTAAACAGTATAAACAGTCTTCTATTATCTCTGCTCCTACTATAGAAATGGCAACAACATATATGTGAAAGCCACATTTCATCCAAGGACCTCAGAGTAATCATATGGAGCAAGGGGGTGTTGGGAGTTCAAGATGCTACAGCATACTGTCTACTTACTTATGACAAGGGAAATAGATTCCCAACAATAAACCGAAGTAAATGCTCAAGCAACGAGTCTAAATTTCTTGTGGCTTGTAGTTTTCTGAATTTCCAATGTTGTTACTTATATCCTACCATACCTACACTATTGATTCTAGGCAAAAATAATTTTTGCATATTAGGAATAGGATAAGGGCATACCCTGGTGAGTAGTGGTTAGGTCTGCCACCTCTAGCCCAGCATGGTCGACATGCATCCCAAGGACCTGGGTTCATGTTCCTGTCCTGGAAGGGGGCAGTAGGCGGGGTGGGGGGGACAACAAAGATGAAAATTAAATAAAAATGCTTCTTCCTCTTCTCTCTTCCTGATTGCTTGCCTCCTCGCCTACTCACCTTCATTCCTGCCTGCCCCTTGTCTTTTTTTTTTTTTAAGGGATAAGATGAAGATCAGCTAACAAATGAACAATTTATTGTTTTTATAGTTCAAGAGTTTATCACTGAAAAGCACATGGTGGAAAGTTAGAAGTGGCTTTTAACTGATGTAAACTTATACATCATCAATTCATAATAATCATGGCTATGATCCTTGGGTAGAAGAAAACCTTTTACACTGGAATGACAAACATACATATACAAAACATGGAGCACACTTACATTTAACACAAAAGTGAAAGTGCATTGATTCACTGAAGGTCAGACACTCAGTCTTTGTAAAGGAACAAACCTTTATGTCTCCCCTGCTTAGTCCTGAAAATCCTCTCAGAAGGATTCACTCTTGAAGTTTAACTGAAGGAGTGAAGTTAGTGTAGTTTCTGTGGAATCCTCGAATCTGCCAGGTCCCACCAGGGTGGGCCATTATAGGCCAGTGAGAGAAGCCCACATAATTGAGGGGAAGGCCCCTGAGTTGATCTATTCTTCAGTCAGGGCACAAAGCACACCTTTTTTTGGTAAAGGACTCAGGGTGGACATTCTGAGTATTTCCTTTGCAACACTATTTGAAAATCAATTGCTTTTAGAGCAACATGATTACAGGTTTCTATCTTTCAGTCATGGAACTAAGTTAGCTTTTCCTGTGATCTTCTTTACTTTGGAGGAGACGCAATATAGGTTCGTTTTTGGTTAATTCTGCCGGAAGTTCATTCGCCTGAAAGGAGATAAAATAGGCATTAGTGAAATCTCACAGTCACTGTGATTTTGGGGACTCCAAAGAGAGCCTCTGCTCCAAACTTGCTCCTCCTTTGGTGAAAAATTCCTCTGAACTCAGTCTTTTGTACTTAAACATCCCCTGAAATGTTTAAATATTACCTGTTTCCTTCCTCCCCTCCCTCCCTCCCTGCCTCCTGCCTTCCTTCCTTGGAAAGGTGCAGGCAGGAATGAAGGCAAGCAGAAGCAGGAAGGCAGGAAGAGAGAGGACGAAAGACATTTTATTTATTTTACTGAGTTGTTCATTTGGTTGTTCCTGCTGGCCCCAGGACATGAACGGGGACCCTGGGATGTATGTGGACTGCACTCAACATCTACTATACCAGGGCGTGTCCCCTGTTATTTTCCTAGAGTTAGTTTCCTATCTAGCCAGATCCCTTTCTAGACTGTGAACTTCTAGAAACCAGGGTCCGTGTCTTATTGTATCCTCATTTCAAGCACAGTGTCTAGCATATTTACAAATGCTCGGTAAAGACTGGCAGTGTTAAATTTGATAAATTCAATTTATTATATGAAGGCAGTCTGTCCATGAGGGACTTGAGGATCAGGACAGGTATCTTTTGATGAGAAGACTGAGTTAGGAAACAGCCAGAATATAAGAGCTATATGGAGAAGACAAGCTTCCCCAGCCCCCAATTCCCCAATTCAGCCTCAGTGTATGTCCTTTCTTTTCATATTGCTGCTGAGACACATTTTTCACACACTTATTTAGTGAGCAAATACCTATCTTATGCAACAGATGTTAAAGGACAATGGTTTTGGTGTCAGAATCTTTTTGCACTTAAAATACAGGAAGGATCTCAGTGAGCTTTTGTTTTTAATTTATTAGAGATAAAAACTGAGAAAAAATTTAGAGTATATTGATTAATTCATTAATAAGAATAAACTTGCTACAGGTTAACATAAATAGTATTTATAAAACAAACTAAAATTTCAAGATCAAAAATGTTAGTGAGAAGAGTAGCATCGTGTAACATCCCTGCCTATGTCTGTAATGTGTATTTTAATAGATAATTGGATTCCCATATCTGCCTCTGCCTCCGATCTATTGTGATACATTGTTCTGGTTGAATAGGAAGAAAACTCAGCTTCACATAGAGAGGTAGTTGGGAAAGGGAGTACCATTTGAACAGATCATTGTAAGATGTCCCTTTTTGACGCTACACCAATATTGGACAAGTAGTAGTTTCTTAAAGCTTAATTGCAAAATGGAATGTGAAACCTGGTCAATGACTTCTTCATGCTCTATTACATTAAAATCCATCGGTCTGTCTATCTACAGGTGGATTTCACCAGTGCACGACATCGTGCACTAGTCATCCGGAAAATGTTAGTTTACTGAGTTATGCACATCTACCAAATATTGACACAATTCATTATATAATATCAAAAGATCATAATCACTAATATTACTGACTCCTGAGAAAGGACTTTAAGTTTTGGAAAGCTGTAGCGCTCATAATGGTAGATACAAGACTTTCTTTCAAGCCAATATGGTGTTCCCTGGAGAAAGTGGCTGATTCATTTTACAATTTTAACACAAGTGCTTCTCCCTGAGACAGCCATCAGACGTCAGTATACAGCAGGGCTACTTTAACACAGGCTGATTTTGTCACACAGAATATGAAAAAGACATATAGCAAGGGTCAAGCATTTACTAAAATTGAAATTGTTTACTACTTCATTGAAAGTGCTAAGTAAAATTAGTAATTTTGTAAAATGATTACCACACCTGCAAAGTGTGAGCTTTTTAAAAATCACCTGCCAGTGCAATGCGGTGTCCTGCTTTGTTGTGAGCTGCCAATAGTTTCGCCCGCATGGTTTTTGCACCATTTAGAGTTAAATGTTTGCATAGTGAAAAAGGAAAATATCTTCCCATAATTAAGAATATTGCATTGAGCTCTTAGACCCCCTGAAAGGGTCTTGAGAACCCTCAGGAGTCCAGGGACCATACTCTGATTGAACTGTTTTTATAGATGCATCAAAAGGATGTCTCTGGGATTTCCTGGAAGGTAACTAAAGGGACTGTCCCAGAATGGGGGACAGCACCTGCCTCACATTTCTTTTTCCCCCAGCTGCTTTATCTGGGACCCCGATCCTAGGTGAAGCCTCTGCAGTTCCCCACTTTAAGACTGGGTCATGTATGACACCAAAACCTCACTTCATCGGAACTATGAGTGTGTATCTCCTGCAGCTACATCTCAGTCCCACCACAAGTGGTTGACGCTTCACCACTGTAGTCCAGAGACCCCTGAATAGCGGAGTTGTTCTGAGTTGGTTGTGGGTCCCTGGTGAGCATGCTGGCAGTCAGCCAAGCACCATCTATGCCTAGGAAGAAGATGTCATCCAAGAAGCAGTGCCTCTGTCTCCAAGTCTGCTGAGTTCAGCTGCCTTGGGCGACCATCTCCATAAATGCTCCAATCCTTTACCATTAAAATACACTTTACATTCTCAAACTTGTTGTTGAGTTTTGATGTTCACATTACTACTCTGTGTGTCATCTGGGCAGCTCTAAACATCTGGTCTCATCCCTCCCTGCTCCTGGTTGAGCCACGCTGAATTCGCAGGTTGCTGAGGTTGTGAGGACTGTTATGACGGCCAGTGGCCAGGTTAGACGCTGCAGGCCACCTTAGTCACTATATCCAGAGTCCTGACACCACAGCATCAAACCACCCTGTTTCTCCGCTGCTCCTGGAAGAATGTGTTGCGTCCTCAATTGAGTGTATCAGGAGCACAGGACCCCGCATCGATGCAGCCGGTTCTTGTGTGGGGAGTGGTCATAGGGGTCATTAGTCACCCCCTCGTAGCACAAAGCCTCAGAGCAGGAGCCCTGGAACACCTGAAGCAGAAGAGCGCCTCTGTACTAGCTTGCAAGTCACTTTCTCGGGAAGCCTTGAATAGCATTCACTACTTTCCAGCTCATTGTTCTTGTCACTCTGCATTGTAATTAACTGTTTAATTGCCTTGATTTCCCAGTAAACCCTGAGCTCCAGGAAGGCAGAAACTATGTGAATCTCATTCACCACTGTAGCCCCAGGACATAGCACATTGCATGGTTTCTAGCGGACACCCAACACATGCTTGTTGAATGAATGAATGAATGAATCCCAGGAACACTCCCTCAAGAGTGCTAAGTGGCTGCTGGCTCCCAACACCCTTGCCCTGAAGCTGCCTTTGAGGAGGCTGCCTTCTATTCCATGGCTGGTGGTCAGGGGGCGGGGGTGGGGGGGGTGGGGGGGATGGTGGGGGGTGTTCCCAGGCAGCTCCTTCAGGTCTCTACAGACTTCTGCGGTGTGAGGCTCTGCCACAAAGAGCCCACATCTATTTGCAGGCAGCTTCATGGAGGGTCCAAAGTCCTTGTTTAGATCACTGGAAATTCCCCATTGCCATTACTGCTGAGATTCCAGGAGACACTCCGAGAATTGTATTTTTCAGTTTCTATTTAAAGGTACTAATATTTCCCCGTCTGTCTTAATTCAGTGCCAGAGAGCTCAGCATCAAAGAGTGATCTCTTTAGGAAATCTGTGTCCAAGGTCTAAAGATAATAGAGCAATTATGATTTCACTGGGCTTATCAGACAGCCAGGCTAGCTAATGGAAAACAAATCTATGTATCTCAGGAAGAGATAAGCAGACATTCTGTCTTCAAGCAGTCCAATGGTAGGAACAGGGAAATAATAATTCCACAGGCTAAGTGGAATGAAAAAAACGGGTGTTTGGCATGATGTTTACTAGTTCTTCTTAATGATGTCTTTGCAAATATATCATGAAGTACCACTTGCTTTAATTTTACTAAAAAGTTTGACAATAATAGATGCTTTAGCAAACTGAAAAATATTTAAGTATATAATGACAAAGGCTTTTCATACCTTCCCCTTTGAAAGTTAATAGCTTAGCGTATTTTCTAGAGATGTTTCCCAGGCTATTCTCCTGCTCTCAGTCTCTGTATTTGACTGCGTGTGCAGAATTGAATAGCAGGACATACAGGGACAATTGCCCCCACCATATTGTTACTTGGATGCTACCACATCCAAACTTGGCTAATTATAAACAAGGGATTTTGAATTATAAAAAACATAGTTTGTTTTATAATCGTGGGGCAAAGTCCTGTTCACAATGGAAAAGCAATATTTTTTTTCTTGTATCCGCCAAAGAGAGCGCAGGCATTTCTCAGCATATGCACATCCAAGGTATGGAGGATGGTGAGAACTATCGGAACGTTGACACTGATGATAGGACATTCACAAGCCTACTCCCCACAATGATTGCCTTTGTTCTTCCTTATGTGGAGGCTGCATCACTGTGAGCTGAAAATCATAGGTGATACAATGTTTTAAGTATAATTCCTTGGGTCCAAATGTATTGCTTGCTCATAACCTACTAAAGACAGCCTTGCAAGCCGTCATTCTGAAGTACGAAGAGAGTGACTGGAACCAGAGATGTTATCTTGGTTTAGGCAGACACTGTCTCATCTCTTTGCAGAGGTACCCAATGGAGTTAAAAGAGGGGAAGGCTGGTACCTTGTTTCTCAGAGCTGGGTCTGCCCCTGCTTCCAGGAGCAGCGCGACTGTTTTAATATTCCCACTGAGCACAGCTGCGTGGAGTGCCGATGTCCCATTCTAAGAGAAAATGACAGTGTGTGTCAGGAGTGAGTTCAGAGCTATCAGCACTTGGCTAGACTTTCATCACGAACCAGCCTGAGCGATGTGCCTATACATTTTATTCATCCTAATAAGCACTTTTCAAAGTCATGTCAGCCCCCAATACAGTGTCCTCAGGCACACAGCAGATGGTCAGTTTAAATATTACCGACATTATTTTTGCAAGTGAAATGAGGGATCTGGCCAAGGGCTCTGGCTGAGGGTGCATATGACTTCATGAACTTGCTGCAGGAAAAACAAGGCTGAGTCCATTTTTTTTTCTTCAAGGTCAACAAATGTAACCTCTGTGCTTTTGGTGAGCCATTTCCAGCAAGAGTGGAGGAATGGCTGCCAGCTAAAGGGCCAGCCTGTCACACACTGCCCCCATCTCAGGAGTGACTAAGGAGTTACAGGCTAAGAGAGTAAGAGCAGATGGGGTGAGGAACCCCTTGAGCCGTGAGATGGAGCATTTAATAGTAGGAAAGGCCTAGTAGAAAGGGTGCTGGCATTTTGTAAAATTTACTGCAAATATTTATTGAAATAAGGAATGCAGCATACAGTTGGATCCTGGGAGGGGTGAGGGAGAGGAGAGGACTAACAAAACTCATTTACAACAAAGGACAATGATATGTACCCTGAGTCTTTTCCCAAAGAGACATATGTCTGGGAAGAACCTAAAATATAAGCTTGTCTCCCAAATTAATTTATGAAAATAATTTGAAAAATCCCCACTTACTGATTTTATAAAAGAGTAAGATATGATACTCAGCAAAATTCTGGCAAGGTAGCATTTTTCCATGTTTGCTCTTCCAGCATGTATGGCAATGCACTAATCTTGTAAATCTTTCTAAATCTTAACTAATCTATCAACTTCATCTATCTGCAACATGGCTAAGCATAAAAACACAAGTCGAAAAGACTTTTTGAAACTAGACAAGATTTGGCAAAGTCCATTTCTGAAGCTCATTTCTGTTCTTTTAAGAGTGTACTTTCATTGACTAGTCTTATTTTACGAACAATTTTAACAAGTGCACCTTTCTGGCTTCCAAGTTCATGGATTAGAGGTAGCTCACTGAGACAGAAGAGATGAGCCAATAAGTATACTGACAAAGCAAAGACAGCAAGAATAAGAGGCTATAAATATAAAGTGTCCAAAAAGCCTCTAATGTGATTAAAGGGTAAAGCAGACTCCATGTACACTGACAAACCTTGAAGGCTCAGCCCTCAAAGCACTAAGTCCCTGTGCCAAGTTTAGAACATGTCTGGTGTCTTCTATTTAAGAAAACAGGAATGTGTAAACCAGGAGTCAGCAAACTAGACAGAATCTAGCCTGCCACCTGATTTTCTATGTCCCAGGAAGTTAAGAATTTTTTAAAAAAATGTTAAAAAGAAAAATACCTTGTGATACAAAAATATGAAATTTTAGAAATACATATACTGCTTTATTGAAATGTAGCCACATTTTTCCCCCTTTTGCTATTTTCTGTGGCTGCTTTTATGACACAGCAGCAGGTTTGGTAGTTCCAGCACAGACTATTGTTTGAAAAGTCTAAAATATTTTACTGAAAAAATATTAGCAATCCCTGGTATGTACTCTAGTTTAGACCTACTTGAATCTACAATGATTAAACCTTTAAAAAGAATGTTGAGGGTCTGTTTTCTGGAAGAGTCAGCTCTGCAGAACGATAAATTTTCTGAGGTGAGCAGATGTTTGAGGCCACCTTTATTTCTCCTGGAGTAACAAGGGGTTCTTGGCAGCAGGTACTAAGGAGAAGACACGTGAACACCTGCCCCTCAGCTTTTGTGAGACACAAACCCTCCAAGATACAGCACTATGCTTCTTCTAACTTAACAATTCCATTACTACTGTGTACTTTTTTCCTGGAAAGTTAGATACTGACAGGCTCTGGGTTCAAGCTTTGTTGCTTTGCTTTTCAAAACCGCTGGGTTTGAGTCCCAGGTCCAGGGGGAATTAACACTGTGAGCAACTAAATGGAAATAAAGGTGCAGGCAAGGAATGAAGCTGAGGAGGCAGGCAGGCAGGAAGAGAGAGGAAGAAGAAACATTTATTTCCATTTAGTTGCTCACACTGGTTGTTGCCCCTGGTTCACATTTCTTACCACCTCCCCATTTCTACCACTGCCCATTATACTCCAATATTAAGAAGTTGTAGGTATGTTCTTTCAAGAACACAACTAACCACATGAATTACTGCAGGTCCCAGAGATGAATTTCCAAACTTCTAACCTCTCTCTTCCACAGATTGGCAAAATTTCTCTTAAGTCTTACCTTTAAAATACCAAGGGTGGGTGAGAATTTCAGCAACTCCTCTATAACTTTGTTATACCCTTTGTTGGCTGCTTTCAGTAATGCTGTTGTTCCATCCTTAAAAGAGAGGAAAAGAGAAGTCAATTACTAACACGCATGTGCATGCGTGCATATGTGTGTATTTGCACACAAAAGTTGAGAACTGGGAATATGTGGTCAGAAACGGGCAAAATATGTACACAAAACACAGACCTGAAAATTTCTGTCTCAGAGCACATCAGAGCGCATTAATCAGTTAAATCTGCATGAAAGACTATCAAAATATAGGTGACTCATAGTCTTAGAACCCTGCATTTTGGAGTTCATGTTCCTCTAATCTCTTAAACACCTGGTAAGGTACAAAGGGAATTTCAAGAGCATACTTGCAGGACAGAGATGGCCCAAAGAGACATCTACGGTTATGACTTAGCAAAAATTGATTACTGAATTTTGTCTACTGCTTTAGCATTTTGAATTTCTTTATCTTTTTGCTTTCTCTTATACACAATCTTGACTTTGTCTGCATGAGGTATCGATTTGCCTGTGGGTGGGGGAGAGGAGGAAGGAGATACACTGACATATGTTACAGATATATCTATATAACATATAAACAAGTAGATATGAAAGTATATATGAAATATATTAAGAATACATGCAAAGTCAAGTTCAAACTTTAAATATTCTACTTCTGTAATCACTTTTGGGCCTATTTTGTTCATCATTTTGGCTGAGAAAAGATTTTCTAAATTCCTTTTTCTTCTGCTTGATACATCAGTTGCTGTATTTGGAGAATTTGGCTCATGGATTTCTCTTGGGATAGAGGAAATAGTCAGCTCTAAAGGTTTATCTGGAATCAGGAAGAATGAAGACGAGAATTTTTCTTTTCTGACTTCGGAGATTGTGGGAAGAAGAAAGCATGGAAGAGAAGACAGTGCAGTAGTTGGGAATGTGTCTTCTGATTTCCCCCTTTTGGGCTTAGACTTGAAGAGGTCAGGTGGGTCCCATAAGTAGGGTAACACTAAGGGCAGAGATTCCAGCCAGGGGAAAATAAAGTGAACAGCAGTGTGGTCAGGGAGCTGGGTCTCTCAGAATTTCTCTTACTTCCTATGGGGCATAGGGCCTGCTGTGGGGTGCAGAGACACCTGCAGAGGTGAAGTGGAGGCCCAAAGGGATGATGTGGTGCTGAGTCTGCAGCTTAAGGGTGAGTCTGGTGTGGTGGAACCAGCCAACAGTGCCAGAGACCCCAGCGATGGGCATCTCGCCCCACAGTGTGCTGCACTGCAGCCTAGAGTCCATGGGAGGTTCAGGGTCAGCAGACCAAAGCAGCTGTGAAGGTCACACCCCCAGGGACAGCCCCTACCTCCTCACCCCTTCTCAGAGTTCATTCAACTTAGGTGGAGAGCATCTCAAAGGAAGAAAACATTTTCCTTGGAGACTGAGCAGTACTTGTTAATTTCAACTGATTCAGACATTTACTTTCCTTTTCTGTTGAAAGGCTGGTAGGAGTTGGGGGGAAAATTTCAGACAAAGACAGATGCATTTTCTGGGCCCGTCTAATCCGGGTTAAATTTCGGAGCATCAAAGCACGCACTGCCCACCCGGAGCCCCAGGTCCCACAGTTGCCCTGACACTCACGCTCCGAGTGGCGTCACGCTCAGCTCCGCGCAGCAGCATCACCCGCACCACGTCGCTGTGGCCCATCTGAGACGCGATCCACAGCGGCGCCGTCCCGTCCTGCCGCCAAGAGGACATGCTAGGACCCCAGCGGATCAAGAGCGTCCATGCAACAGCACGTTCGCGAGGGGAAGAATTTCTCGACCGGAAACCGCATGCTCGGGTACTGAGAACCTTTTACTTAGACTGACCTTTGGAATGCCTGTACTACATGGGTAATTGCCAATATCCGAGTTTTAGTTTATCAGTCATTTCCTGGAGGATCTGTATCACAGAACGTGGAGGTAGCAAGTCAGGGAGCCCCAGTGGGAAGCAGTTGAACTGCACACGCAGCAGCAAAACCCAGTTTGACAAACCCAGGGAGGAGTCAGCCTGTTTCTCTCCTGGGCTCTGCGCTGGTTTGCTTTACTGGCAGTTTCACACAATGTACCCTGCCTAGCAGGCATTTTCTTCAGAGGAAGGGTGTCCAAGGATCAGAGAATGAACACCATGTCTACTGTTGTTATGCTGTGTCCAGAATTCCCATTGCCACATCACTTTTAGGGACTTTATGCAGAATGTGATATTGTGTCTCTTGGGAGGGATCATACACTATTGACAGCAGAATGGCATTTTGGTTAGTATTTCCTGTGTATTTTCCCTCACAAATATTTTTTCTTTGAACACTTGGCCGTGGAGCTGACATGTGTTGTTCCAGAGAAGAACAAGTGAAATACACACAGGACACAGCACAGCAGGCTCTGATCTTAAAGGGTTCTGTACAGAAAGGAAGAGGTAGAGAGGGCGGGAGTAATTGTCCATGTTTTCCTCCCCTTCTGAGTTGAATCTGGGTGGGGTAATCAAGGGGCAGCAGAAACATTCAGGAAAATAATGGTGAATTCCAAATGGGGAAGGATATTCTCCTGTTTTTGAGATGAAACCCAGAAAACTGCAAGCTCCTTAGAGAAGTTCGGCTCTTGGCTGGTACCTGAGAGATGGAAGAGGAAAGGCTGGGTAAACAGTGGTCTGGAGTAAGCATGGGGCTGGGAAGAAAAGGTCACAGGACATCATGACTTCAGGAACATAGATAATGGCAGGGCCAGCATATGGTGGAACCAGTTGCATCTCCAGGCTACCAGTGCAGGATTTTCAAGGTGACCAGAGGCTGGGCAAGTGTCCCCACTCCCACCCCAGTGTCAGGGCAATTGGCTGACCTCTGAGGAATTAGGTTCGTTTGGAGAGATGGGCAGGAGGAATGAGGAGAATCTAGAAGTGACTAACATGGCCTCTGATGTAATTAAAGTAATATCATCCAAAGGGACTATTTTGGTCAGATAAGAATGAATTACTCATCAGTGGGAATGGAGGCTGATGGGCAAGATGATTCAGTTATAGAATATAAAGTTTCATTTTCTGCTGTAGTACAGAATTTCACCTCCAGTCTACTAGCCACAAGCAGGCACAAGAGCATTGCTCATTGCTACCCCAGCAAAGGGACAGAGGACAATGACAAATCAGCAGCCTAGAAGGATCTGGGGGCGCTGAGGGGCAGTTGAAGGACACCGGCACTCTGAGACACTTCTGAGACTCAGGGAGATAAGAGGAAAAGGAACTGAAGCAGAAGAGGAAGGTTGAAGACATCTTGAGCTACATCAGACTTTTACAAGGGCCTCTTAGAAATATTCTTGATTCTGAATATTATCATTAGCAATATAAATCCCTTAATTCATACTTTTGGTTTACCAGGTATTTCAACATTCATGATTTAATCCATCAATCAATTAATGTAAAATTTGTGCTCAAAGTGCCTTCTTTATTTTTCTCTTGCCATATAGTATTCAAAAATTATTTGCTGAATGAGTGAAGCGGCTGTGTATTTGAAAACTAGGTAACTATTCTGATTAGGTCCTAGGAGATTATCTCATGATTAAGGATGTGAGCCCCTCAATGAATATTGTGACATATGCTTTGGCCACTCAAAGGCATGGTGTCAATGATGGGCACCACTACAGCAACCTTTTTCCATCTTGGTGCTAATGGAATATTGGAAAGGACATGCAATCGGTGCTAATTCTCTACTTACTAAGTACAGAGTCCATACAGCTAATTCTATTTAAAAAATTTTAATTATTCAATTTGGTTCTCCCAGTTCAGGACTTAATAATCATCTATTTATTCAACAATTATTAAGCATCATCTAAGTCTTAGGCAGAGTCCTGAAAAATAAGACATGGTCTCTGATCTCAAAAGAACTCCATCTCGTGGAGAAGAGACATAACTATTTCAGGATGACAACAGTGTTACAATGACGTATGGACAAAAATGCACAAGATGAAGCAGGAGAGGTGCCCTTTTTGACGTGAGGGTTATGGCAGTCTCACAGAAGGGTGATATATGCTGGGTCTTAGGAGCACTAGGATTTTGCTTGGCAGGAGAAGAAGGCACTGCAGGCAAAGAAAGAACATTTACAGGTACAGTGGCTTGGGCAGGCATGGCGGGTTCAAAGCAGGGCTGGAAGTCCAGTCCCAACAGGAGTGCCCTGCATCCAGGGAGCAGAAGAGGGACTCCGAGCTCAGGAGCCTGTTATCTTTGCCTGCTCTGAGTTCATTTGTTCTTTGTTATCATCTCCACCAGAGGGCAGGCAAGGAAAGGCAGCCCTCGGCAAAAGGCAGCAGGCTTCAAAGGCTTGGTTGTTATTAGTAAAATTATCTCAGTTGACCCTAATCTGTAGGAAAGTATTGAAAGGTGCTATATTGGGAACAACTATTAATATCTTCTATTCCTAACAGTAATGTGGACACAAATTTTCTCATCTTCTTGCAACAGTCATGGTAGGTGGGGACCACTTCCTGGTTATAAGAACTTCAGCAAATCGTGCTGAGTCTCAGTGTTCTTTTATGCAAAAATATTAGCCTCACAAAAATATTTATGAATGGGAAAGAATGTGAAAAGGCACTGAGTATAAGGACTGACTAACAGATGTTTTTAGAAAGTGGTCACTGAATCTGAAATTACGAAAAACAGTAAGTACTTTCATGTGTATTTCTGTTTACAAAGCACTTCTATGTGTCTTATTTAGTTTGATTTTCCACTTAGCCTGTGAGATAACTGATTGAGCAATAGGAACCCCATGGGTAGATAGGAATGAGATTTGGGCAATACTTCATAATTCATTACTGTTGATTACATTTCCAAATCTGATTTTAGAAACTAGGGAGTTGAATGTGAGTTACAGCAGTATTACCAAATCAAACTATTTTATCAGATGATTATCTAGTTTGAATAGGAGAGGTTTTCCTATTTTTATGTATAACTCGATTTCTCTTACTGTTTTCTCTTATTTTTTTCTTCTAATGGTCAGAATCTTCATTGTAAAAATGGAAATTTTGCAGAATTTTAGACAGAAACTGAATAGGAAACATTTAAAAATGTTTGCATGTTTTTTGAATAGTTCTTGATCAAAAAACATATATAATTAAGGTATATTAAATCATGATGTGCCCTGATGGCTCAGGTGGTTAAGTCTGTGCCTGGGGTACAGTTCATATAAAACCCAAGGACCTGAATCTACAGCTCAGGACTGGGGGAAGAACTAAATAAATGAAATGCTCCTGCCTCCTCTAACTTCCTGACCACTGCCTGCTTGCCTTCATTCCTGCCTGCCTCCCTGCCTTCTTCTTTACGTATATATAATCCAATAAATCATTGTCATCATGAACTGGAAGTTACAACCTCTGCAGTATGTTTAAAAAGGGTGATGGGACATTTTGCCTGAAGAAGGTGCTATTCATGTTGTGTGTGGAAGTTATGATAGCTGTCATTTACATGTGTGCATATCAAGTAAAGGAAGATTTAGACTAATATTGCATATAAGTAATAAAAAGAAGACTGATGGATGGGAGCTACGTGGAGACTGGCTTCATGTGAGAAAGAAGTGATAATGAAGGTGAGTTAGAGACTAAAGATGATGAGAATTGTTTATTAAGGTAAGTGAATCAAGTTAGAGAAAGTATATATAAAAGCATTTTATGGATAGAAAAACAAAGACTAAATAACCACGTCACCTGGTGATTAGAAGGTTTGACTTATTCTACTTGGTGAGGACACACAGAAGTGTGTTTTTAGGTTGTCTGTGTATTTCATTGATTCTGTGACTGTTGACCTCTTTATCTAGGACAACTTACAAGGAATATTTTTTCAAGTTTCAAATTGAGAACTTAGCCTTTCCAAAGTTGACCTGTGACTTGTTTCGTGATTATGATTCCCTTTTACAAATGTACTGAAAAGGTTTTTAGTTAATTTGTCAGTAAGAGTTACATAGAAAAGTCATTCCTACTACAGTTTAGACTAAAGCTCAGACTAAAGTCACTTAAATAATTTCAGTGCAACTTGTTAAATCCTGTCACGATGGACCAAAATATATCAGGACTCCATAAATGACAATGCAAAACTGACAAATCAGATTTATCTAAAAATATTAAGAAATTAAACAAGGCAAATACCCTTGTCTTTATTTTGTAAGTTTAAGAATTTTATGAATTCGTGCGATGCGTCAGCTGAGATTTCAGAATGAAAAATTGGTTTCCAAATGCCCTGCCTATATAATATTCTGCCAGTGCAGGCCATTTTAATGGGAACTTTAATTAGATTTTTTAAACAAAGTTTAGCCAAGACTGATGTAACTTTTGCCACATTTACAACATTACCTTTACTTGGAACAAAATCGAATATGCTGAGTATATACGTTCAGAGAAGCAAAACTTAGATGTCTGACTGGGCTAGATAAGCTCTTATGTATAAGCTCACATCAGGCAGTAAAATGGTTATGATTTGAGGATACAGTGGGGTTAGTATACCCTATAAAAAGGAAACACTTGATCACTTTTTCCCCCAAAGCTATTCTTACTTTATAAAGTAACCTCTTCCTAAATGACAGGATCTTCAGAGCTGAACTTGCGCAAACACAAACAATTGCATCAGGTGCAGTCTTTGGAAGGGCATGTCATTTACTCTGTGACATGAAGGCGGTGTCCTCCTCCTCCCAGACTAGGTCACCTAATTTCACCAGGTTACCCTCACTCCTGGGGAATGAGAAACAGCTCTGGTATGTTGTGGCTACCATGGCAGTGTTGGTTTATTCTTTAACTTTGTGGCTTCAATGTATCACATGATTCAATTTAGCTTTAAGATGGACACAATCTGTGCAACACTTGAAATGTAAGTTCTTATATCTACTTGGTCTTGTATAAATGACTCTTTAGTCATATGAACACTAATTTATATTATAAATCGATTTTTCACATTATCAGAAATTACTTCAGAAGGTTATGGAGACTTGATCATCTCTCATTTTGAAATTCATAGTGGTACCCTAAATAATGGCCTCTGAATCAAATATATGCCTTCTAAATAACCAGTTCTTTTGATTAAATTTGGTAAAATGAAGCCTCTGATTTGGAATCAATGAATAATTTCAAAATAAGAAGGATCAACAAGAAAATATTCAACTCCAGTCTCCAAATGTCAGCTCTGGCAGATGTGGAAGTGCAACTTTTGACTCAAGCGTCCTTCTCAGAAATATTCCTGGGGCCATCTAAATCGAAGACTACTTTTGAAACTCTAAAAACATAATCTTACACTCATAGCATTGTCTGGCACATGATAAGTGGTCAAAAAATACTGACTGAACATTGAATATAATAATTATCGAAATTTTGGGAGCCTGAAGAAATTGTCAGGATCATCTGGCCCAGCCTCCTAATTTTCAGATGAAGAAGACATATCTAGAGAGGTTGATTCACTTATTCAACTCCACCTAGCTAGTTATTGGTAGAGTTGGTCACAGAACTCAGGATTCACAATTTCAAACCCACTTTGCCCAGGAAACTTTCTTTTCTCAGGTCCGTATACACTTTTGATTTTTAAAGACTGCAGAAGCCCATGGCCAAGAGCTCGGATCAACCAAGATTCCTATGGCTATTCATTTTGTGAACATACAGACATTTCCAGAACAAGTCATACTACAATGCTGAGTGTCATTTACTGGTAAGAAACCAGCTTGACTTTTTCTTTATAGTAATGTTATCTTAATTTAAAATATTTGCTTAAAAACTATTTAGTGCAGAAGCTGTTCCTGTGTGAGAAGCGAACTTAATGCCTTACATTTGGATGGTTCTTCACCATTTAGAAATACAGTCTGTATTAACTTGGAAGTTCTGTTTCTTTACCAATTGATTGATTCCCCAGAAGTTAGCTTGCTGTTAGTAAATAAAGTCTCAATAATGTTATAACTGTGAGAGATGAACCAATGACTATTTTCAATGACACCGGCTCCTCTTTGACTTGGTGGAAGAAGGAGGGGTATGAGAAGCTAGTGTATCAGCAGAAGGTTGGGGTAAGGCGAGCTGACCCACCTCTGTTTACCAATGGCCCCGGCTCGCCTACTCTCAGTACTTCAGTGCAGCCATGATTTATTTGAACAGGAGGTGGCAGAGTGTGTACTTGACCTCAGACACCAAACACCCGAGTTTTAAAGATAGTGAATGATGATGTCAGCTTGATTTCACAGGTTTTTGGGTGAGCCCAGAGCAAACAGGAGACACCCAAATTGCTTTAAAGGACTGAAGAATGAACCACCAGAGCGGAATGGCTCCCTTTGATAGGCGTTGCTGCACTACAGCCCTCTCCCGCCTCCTGTCCCTCCGCATCCCAAACACAACATTACCTGCCTTGGCTGGTTGACTTTTGCTCCTGATGACAATAATAATCGAATAACATCCAAGTAACCACCCTGGGCAGCTAGGAAGAGTGCAGTGGCGCCATCCTGTGAGATATCACATTGAAAATGTTAAAAATACTTTCACATTTACTTAAAAGAAGTTAGATTAAAAATCCATGCTCTTAATACAATTATCTATTTACAGCTACCCCACCCCCCTCTTTTTTCCCACATGAATGGGTTGGGTTTTATTATCTGAAGAATGATTCTAAAATCACGTTAAGCCAGGATGAAAGGTAAAGTTTAAAATACGCAGTTTTATAAGGTTATGTCATACCACATGTAAGACTATTCACTCTATAACTTTTTTTGAAATTCTTTTTAAGGAAAAGTACAGGCAGGAAAGAAGATGAATAGGCAAGTAGGCAGGAAGATATAAGTATTTAATTCATTTATTTTTATTTAGTTGTTCAAACTGGTTGTTCACCCTGGTCCTGGGTCTTGAACCTGGTTCCTGGGATGTATGTGGACCATGTCTGGTGGCCTCATCCACTAGACCATCAAGGCATACCTACGATTCTTGATCATAGAGTCTAGGATGCACCCAGCAACATCAGGTTTTTCCCAAAAGCCGCTGGCCATTTTCCTCTGGTCCGCACAGGCATCTTATCATTACTAGCCCTCTATTTTTGTTGCATGATCTTGGCGTCATCTAGCATTTAGATTAAAAATACACGTATCTCACATGATTTTCCATTTGATTCCTTTTATCGATTATGAGCTAAGTGTTAGTGAAAAAAGGTAATAAAACTGCAAACAAATTCCCCAAACCTATTTTGTGTGCTTTTATGAATAGAGAGTAAAAACTGTCCTTTCAATTAGATCTTCCCTACCCGTTTTTTTTTCTTGAATACCCATGAACTCACTGCCTGCCAGTCCTGCAGACACCAACAATGCCTAAAACACAACTAAGTAATCCTGCATGAAGACCTAAAGCGAGTGTGTGATTTCCAATTTTCTTTAGTTTTTTTTTAACTGGGTGTCTGTCTTCTGAGCATTTCTTCTTTTCTTGAAGATGTGTCTGTAGGTCATTTCAGCAGGTACTTGGGTGAGTGGAGAGAGTGTGAGCTCGCCAGATGCTCACTCATTCACAGAACAGGGTCAGCTTCATCATTTTTAGACTACAGTGGAAAACCCGGGCACGTCCTAGTGGAAAACACCTAGCTAACCCAGCTAATTACCACCCCTGCCACCAGGAACACTAACCACAAGTTAAAATATGAAGCACCTTTCCCTGCAAATCCAACCAGGGAGAGGCTGGATTTCCAGTGGGTGTCAGCTGAGCTGCCAGACTCCTCACAAGGCCATCATTAAAAAATCAATCAGCTTGTACAGATTTTAAGCAGATGTTTGAAAGGGGGATAAAATTTTCATCTGCTTCTTAAACTGTTGCTGCAGAAAGTGTGCAGGGCCTTAGCAGCTGATAACTCAAAGGAATTGTCTAAAACAGATACACATGCATTGTATTTCTTATTGCACATTACAAATTTCTGTTTCTAAAAGTAGTCAGGGATATTGACTGGGCTTCCCCTATCTTTCAAATCTTTTTAATGGAAACATTTATATTTGGACTGTTTTGGTCAGGGTAAAAGTCTTAACATAAAATGAAATTCTGGTTCGTCAAGTTTCTTGAGTCACCTTATAGCAGAAAAGGATTTACTATAAAAATGGGATCTCCCTAAACTCCACATTTCTAAGATTATATGCCACCTCATTGAACCTTACGGAAGAATGCTACCTAACAGCACAGAGTCTATACATACAGACAATTTGGGGTGCTGACACACTACAAAAATCATTAAGTCATTTTCCTTTCCAAAGATTTGGGCTTTTCTATTTAACTTACACAGACACACACACACACACACACACAGAGATACACACCCTCGGATGTATTTCATGCTATATGTAGCCAAAACGCAGCCACGGCTTTAGATCTGCTTTTCTTAGACTTCACATGTCAGAACCATCTGTTGCCCAGTTGTGCCCTGACTCTGGCTTAGTTGGTCTGGGGTGGGCCTGTGAAGTTTTCGTTTTTTGCTTTTTTTTGTTTTGTCCTGTTTTTAAAAAGCTCCCTAGTAATTCTAAGAGGCAGCCAGAGTTAAGACTCATTCCTTTAGCTATTCCTGCTCACTGGCTATCAGGGAAATGCAAATCAAAACAACCTGACATCTGAAAGACTGGCTGTTTTCCAAAAGTCTGGAAACAACAAATGCTGGTGAGGATGTAGAGAAAAGGGAACACTTTTGCACTGTTGGTGGGAGTTCAAATTGGTACAGCCCCTATGAGTTTGGAGATTCCTCAAAAAACTGAAGATGGAAATCCTATATGATCCCTTCATTCCACATCCAGGCATCTACTCAAAAGACACCAAAGTTCCCATCTGCAGATACGTATGTATCCACTTGTTTATTGCAGCTGTATTCAAATAGCTGAGAACTGGAAATTACCTAAGTGTCCAACATCAGATAAATGGATCAAGAAGCTGTGGTACATATAGATACACAATGGAACACTACACAGCCCTTAGAAGAGATAAAACCCTGTCATTTGAATCAATATGGATGGAACTAGAGGGGTTTATGTTAAGTGAAACAAGTCAAAAAAAGATAGATAGATACAAGATGACCTCACTCATAGGTGGAATGTGAATAGACAAAACACAGGAACAGATGAAACATAACCAACCCTGGAACATTTGCAATAGAACTGAGGTTACCAAAAGGGAATAGGGTGGGTAGGGGCAAATGGTGGCAGAGCCCACTGGACAGTGGTGAAGAACACTTGGTGATTTGGTGGAGGGCAAGGTGTGTGCTGACATCTATCTAAGGAATGGGAAACCTATACATAGGAAGTTAGTTTAATGTGTAGAATAATTACTACAGTAAAAATTATTTTAAAAAATGACTCACTCCTTTAAACCATTATCAAGTTGTTCAGTCATTTTACTGGTAAAGCTATAGGCTCAAACTATTACAGATTTTGAAGTACACAAGGGAGGGCTTGTTGCTATGTTCTTCAAAGAAGCCTGTGATTTGGCAAAGTGAAGACTGTTCAGACGGATAAACTTACACCTACACAACTCATTACAGGTATGTGAAAGTACAATACCTTAGGCATGAAGGCTAATGTCTGGTTGTAGGATAGTCTAAAATATATATAATTAGTAGAAGAAATTCTTCCACTCTTCACCACAAGACTCTGTCAAGCACTTCATCTCCCCATTTTTTATTACATTTTTTTCAAAACCAGAATAGCATTTGCCATAATCCAGTGACAATCAGTTAAGAGAGCCCTTGGGTAATGTGCTAATTGCCAATTAGCTGCAAACAGATCCACACTAGCAGTGGATGCCTTTCAAAGGTCAAGAGTATGCATGTATTTCTTAGGTCTTCATCCACCCAGTTTCACCGCTCTTCTAGATAACTTGATTTCTTCCTTTTTGTGCCCTTCCTCTTAAATAGCTTCACTACAGAAGAATTTCTGTTCATTTCCGGCAAGTCCATATGCTGCATTTGTTAAGTTATGAGTAAGCATTTATTACATGACAGACTTACTCTGAAGATCTTAATTGCATAGGTACATGAAAGATCTCATACATATGTGAGATTTAAAATGGGTGCACCCTGGTAGCACAGGTGCTAAGCAGGTGACTGAGGTGTGAGACCTCGGACCAGGGAGAGCAACCAAAAATAAATAAAAGTGCTCCCCGCCTCCCCTGTTCCTTCCTTCCTTCCTTTCTTCCTCATGCTCTTTCTGATTCTCCCTTCCTCTCCTAACAACAACAAAAACCAGAACAAAAATGAATAAATAAATTCAGGTGGTTTCTACAGCGAAAAATTTCATTTGATTAGCTATATCTTTGTCACTTCATGTGTCAGATTAGCATTACTGTTCATTAAAGTATTTTTGAGGTTAATATTTCCAGCAATTGAATTTAGATCACAATAGTATGTGTGATGAGGGAAAGAGCAAGGGTCTACCTAATGTCCTCCTGAATCACACTCACATAAAGTTGGTCGTGGATGTTGGCTCCATGCTTCAGCAAGGTCTCCACCACCTGCATGTGCCCATACTGACTGGCAGCCAACAGGGCGGTGCCCCCGTCCTAAGGGCATGCAAAGTATAAACACATTAGAACCATTGAGGCACAAATAATATCAAGCAGATGCTCCTCACAGAGCAAGAACTCTGGAAAAGAATTTTCCTGTCGGTAATAAGAAACTCCCTTTTCCCCTTTTATCCTTTTTTTTCCTTTATAATCACGACAGCGTCCACTTAAGGACATCATTAAGTTGTACACTTGGATGACTTGCTTGAGATATAGTTGGTTGACCAAGTTACTATGATTACTTTAGAAATCTCCCATGTCAAATGCAGAATGACAATTCATCTCTCAGTAAAGGAAACAGAACAAAAAGCCTGCACCAATCAGCTTTGTCTTGGAATTACTAGAATGTGACTAATGACCGGAGACCCTCTTGACAAACATTGGTAGAACCTCAGAGAGATTAAGGGGCTTTAATGATTGTGGGTCTGTTGTCTTCATGGGACAAGCTCTGCATCTATTAAAAGGGCTATTAAGCATAACATATTCCATGTGCCTCTCACAGTCCTACTTAGTACTTTCCTTTGAACATGTGGCAGTTTGTCTAGGTCTCTTTCAAAGTATGGGCCCTAGAACTAAACAGAGCACTGCACGAGAGATGCAGCCTGTTGTGGAATGGGGCACGCCTTTGTTTCAACTACTCCACTTTTATCTCTGTGGCCTAAATTAGAATGCGCTTTTATCCCAACCACATCACACTAATGACTCACTGAGTTTGTGGTCAACTACAATCCTTACTGTTTTTTCTCAAGTGCTTCAGTGAAGGCATTAGCCTTTCCCATCTAGGATAGTTGTGTTGTTTCTTTGGTCCTATGAACTGGTATGTGGACATTTGAGTCATTATAAAGAATGCAGGAACATATCATCTGGATCTAAAGTACAAGTCATAAATATAAGATAGTGTTGTGTCTAAGTGTGAGTGTAGAATGTTAATTCAAAATGACTACTCTCAGAGCCCCACCCACAGAGGGTCTGATTCATTAGGTCTGGGGTGAGGCCCAGAAACGGTCTTTGGACTGGTCATGAGAGGTGAATGTGGCATGCAGGTGGGCCTCACTGGGAGAAACACTGCAGTGACAGCTCCTGCATTTACAGGCGGACAAGATGTGGGATACGCACACAACTGAGTAAGGCTCCACCCAGGGATGGGCTCTGGGCAGGAGAGGTCACTGGACTGTGATTTGAAGGCTGGTGAGTGGAGGACAGTGACTGGAAGGCTGAGGCTGGTGCTGGGTGAGGGGTGAGTGGGTATCGAGAAATTGCTTACTAGCAGCAATGAGCACCAATGTTTCCAAGTTTTCTGTCAATTTTCCCAACTCTTTACCTAATGAAGTAAGGGAATAGATAAAATATGACGACTGTCATTGTGCTTTTATTTTTAAAAGCAACTTCTTGCGGGGCAGGGTGGCAATATAGATTTATAAAGAATGAACGCGACTGTTTAAACAAAGTCGGTTTTGATGACAGGATCATATTAAAATTCAAAGACTCTCGAACTTTCTTTCTCCCCATGGAAAGCTCTTGGACACCTGCAGTTGACCTAATGGAAAAACATGGAGTTGCTCACCCAGGGCCCCATGTTCCATGGGTTTCTGGGACGGCACACACTGGCTCCCGCACAGAGGCTTCAAACCAGCTTTAACTTGTTATCCAGGAGACTGCAGCCACTACAGGGCCACACGTGCTTACGCTGACTTTGCTCAAAGCTTAGTTTGTAAAACTTTTCTATTTTTAGTTGTGTCACTTTATAATGAAAAATAAAGTGACAATTCATATAAGATATACATATATTTTAGACTATTATATAGTATATGCAGCATGTTTGGAGAAGTGTGCAGTTCAACAAGTTTCAAAAAGAAACAGAATCTATCTGCAATTCAGATCTACTTAATAGTATTTGAACTATAACAATAATAAAAGGCCCCTGGAAACTCTCTTGATATCAACATATCACACGTAATGGATTAGGCAAACCTAAACATTTCCAAATGAGGCAAATTTTCAGGAATTTTTAAAACTAGGCCAGACGTAAGTTGACAACTTCAAAAACGTCATGGCAGCTCAAATTCTATCAGAAAACATTACATTGACTATCAAATTGTGAACAAAAAAGTTGATCTTTGCAGTCTCAGTTTTCTGACTTATATTTCAAATGTGAAGAACCAATGATATTTTTTTTTAAAGCCAAGGTACAGACAGGAATGAAAGGGAATAGGCAAGAGGGCAGAGAGGAGGGAGAAGCATTTTTAAATTTGTATTTAGTTGTTTATCTTGTTTTTCACCCCAGCCAGGGTTTACGAACCCAGGTCCTTGGGATGTATGTGGACTGCACTTGACTGGAGGTGGTAGAGCTAACCATTACTCCACCAGGGCATACCAGCAATGACTTCTTTAATAAAAGAATCACAGTTCCATGCCCAACTGTAGAAACAGTCATCACACATCATATATTTTAGTGAGGACATCTTAGGAAGTAAACTGCCTGCTAAGTCACCCTCAGAAATTTCGGATATGCAAGTTTAATATTTCAGACAACTCTCCAAAGCAGAAAAAACCCATGAAAATAGGGAAACTTACAGAGTACCTACTCTTACATCCATCCTGATAACAAAATTTAGTGTCCCAGAGTGGGAAGTTACCAGTGCAAGCAAGAATCTAAACAAAACTCCCTATTTGTGAGCACAGAGTAAAAACACTGTGTTTTGAGTGGAATCTCTAGAACTACCTCTGAATCATTACAAAGTGACTTTGTGAAGCCCTCTGTTCTAGGCTTAACTAGCTTGTAAAACAAGAAGCACAGATTCACACTCAAAGAAATGACTGCTCCTAACTGCTAAAGTTCTTCAGCAGGGTATGAAACCAATGAAGTTCTCTTACTTTGGTTCTAAATTCAGTGGATGCTCCAAATTCGAAGAGAAATCGCACGACGTCATTATGACCTTGTTGGGCAGCGAAAAACAGGGCAGTTGTACCTGACTGGGATAGAGAAAGAGACAGGAGAGGTTGGAAAGATATTTGTTACAGCAGGTACAGGAATCTACTATTCTTGATACAGTGTTTGGGAAATACTGACATTCATTTTGCACAGGGGAGAATTCTGGTGGAGTTCTGGTTACAAAATTTAGCATCACAGAGTAGAAAGCACCCAGTGCAAGGAAGAGTCTAGAGAATTCACTCAAATGGGCTAAAAATATTTCTTAAAATATTCCATATTAACAAGAAATAGCCTGATTCCAAACTGTAGAGATGCTCTTCACTCTAGTGTGCTGAGCATGGGATGCTGCCGACACCATAATGTCCCAGGCTCAGCTAAGAAAGTGCTCTTTCTGCAGCTTTCCCGAATGTGTCCACGCTATAGGTTCTCAGCCATGTGTGAGAAGGCAGGAAAAGCATATTCTAAGGATTCCTGATTGCTATGGACCTTTCTCAGGGTGTGTGTGCATATGTGCATGATGGGAGTAATGAAGTCCACTGCTGTCACAGGACACGTGTTAATACTCCCAGACACAACCCTCTGTCTCAGGCTGTGCCCCCAACTAGAACTGCCTCAGAGCACAGGTGACCTAATTCACAGGGCCTTTCTGCCTGCAATGCAGAAGTGATTTTTTTTCCCCTTGGCTCTCATAGAGATGAGTGAGCAGCAGCCTCTCATTGTTTTCATACAGTGGAGGAGGCTGGGTTCCAGGAACCTTAAAATGTAACCAGGTCTGGATGAAGAAACTTGGCTAGAATGAGAAAACTCTTAACTCCTTCCGAGGCAGTACATTTTAGAGATGACCAAGAGTCATTTCCAGCAATTGTTTCTTCACTAAGAGAAATAATTTATTTTTCAATAAGCATTTTTGATACATTAATTATAAAAATAATATTTATAGCAGTTTGTGCCACCTTTGGAACATAATGTGTATGAAATATTCAAAACTTCATTATAAAATAGGTTTTGTGTTGGATGATTTTGTCCAGTTGGAGGCTTTTGTAAATGTTTGGAGCAGGTTTTAGGGAGGTTTGGCTAAGCTATGATGTTTAGTAGATAAGGGATATTAAATGTCTTTTTGATTTACAACATTTTCAACTTACGATGGGTTTATGGGATGCAATGCCTTCATAAGTGGAGGAAGATCTATATTCTGATATTGAAAAATGGAAAATGAATGAACAAAGATAGAAGTCTGCTGTAAGAGTAAGTTTCACAGTATTGTTAACTCAGCTTTCAGAACATGGGAGACGAGTTGGGGGCTGTTCCTTTGCTTAGCAGGTCTGCTGCCTGAGACTGAAATGGCATTGGGATTTCCAGAAAGCCACCAAGAGCTTACATAGTATCATCATCTGGGATACACAGTTGACCTCTAAACTTTGGTAAATCCTCAAGGACCACTGTGTTCAATGCACAATAGTTTTCATCTTCAAGAACATTAGCTGAGTAATTTGGAACCAAACAGATATAAAATAAAATCACAAAAACATACACTTTCTGGAAATTAAACAAATGCTTCTTTTCTTTACTCAGTTGTTCTGAAATGATTTTTGTGCATCTTGAATTTGCCCTTTAGTATGAAGTTTTTTGAGGGAGCAGATCTGGATCATACATTTTTTAACAGAGACAATCTGTCTTTAAAATTAAGATAAATTAAGACTATAAAGAAGGGAAGAAAATCTGAAAAGAATTAGGGTAATATCCAACTAACTGTAAATGGGCCCAAACATTTTCTTATAGAAGAAATTTAGCAACTGAAGTGAAAATGACCAAAACAACAATCCATTGTCATGCAAATATATCAGAAGCATCTGTGTATTTGACTGGGAGAAGACTGACTGGGTTTGCGGTCCTCTCTCTACTGTTTTTCTTAACAGATCAGGTTTGGTGATCCAGGCTTGATTCTCTCAAGAGAATCAGACTCCAGATCCTGTCAAGTGTCCTTCCACAGTCAATGGCCCAGTTGACACCCAGAAAGGGAGATGTAAGGGACTTACAGATGCCTCATGGAACTTGTAACCCAGCCCTTATCTCTGGTACTTTTTAATTTGCTTTCCCCTTCAGTAAAATGAGATGGATGTGTGCTTGATGAAAACTAGGTTGATAAACTGTCCATTCTGAAGCAGTAACTGCAGACCAGGCCCTAAATAAGAGTGGATCAAGGAAAACCACATGCCCCAGAATGACCTTCTCAGGGTTGAGTCAGTGTGGACAGAGATGTGAGATTGACTCTAGGCATGACCTGTGAACATGTCTCCACACAGAACAATTTACAGGCTCTATATTAGCTTGAACAGAAATGGAATCTCTTCAGACCTGAATCCCAATATGTTAAAGTACCCCAGTCACCCACTGTTCCTTTACCTTGGACCGAAGAGTGTACTTGAATAAATTTTGGGAATGGGCTCATATTCTAGTCCAGTGCTTACCATGTAACTTTTGAGCTAACAATTTACTTAACACATGGCCAGAGCAGTCCTTTGAAAACATAGTTTGGTGTGGATGGTGGACAATCTAATGAGTGAGTTTCATTATAACAGGTTGGTGAATCAATCTTCTGAAAAACAGAATGACCTCTATAAAATTCTATATATTCTACAGCACCTCATCTTAACAGAAGAATAAAACGTCTGAGTGTTTAAGGAATGTGCTAGAAATCTGGTTACCTCAAATAGTAACACATGTCCACCAAGATATGTTCAACACAAATACAACCAATGGTCTGTTACTGGGTCTTATTTTAGACACAATAGTTACAATATGGGCTTTAATATCACGTAGAAAAAAAGCAATGATTACCCACTCTTGTCTTTCCAATTCACTATTACGAAAACTTTGCATTCCTGCCATGTGGGTTATTCTTAAGCCTGACCTACCTCTCTCTGGAGGTTGATGTCTGCTCCTTGCAGAACGAGTTCTCTTACACAGTCTATGTGGCCAGCGTAGGAGGCGACCATGAGGAGTGTGGTACCATGCTGGATGGAGGAGACAGATGAACAGTTAGGCCATAGGCAGGGGTCCTAGAGAAGAGGCTGTAGATGTTAGCCCCAATAACAACAAAAAATGTTAGGCTCATCTTTTTTTAAAGAAAAGAAAGATGAATGAAACAAGTAACAAAAGTACTTCTTTGTAAATTTTATTTTAATTCTACATCATGGTCAAGTGAGAAATAGTCAGAGGTTGGGACAAAGGAGACAGAATGAAGAACTTATAACTATTGCCTTAAGTATTAAACTATACAATTATAGCTCCTTTATATTTCTTATCAACTTGACTGACTTTAATTCTCTAGAGATTAAGGTTACTTCATTACACTACCTAATGTAAAAAAATATCTTTTAAAGCTGAGTTTGAAAAGAGAATGTAATGGATATACAGATATATATCTACATATCTCAGATAAATGAGCATATTTGCAGCATGCAAAGACAGCATTAATCTGGCAATGAATACCTAGCAATTCAAAGCCTGGCTGTCTGGTGGGTGTCCTAGAGATAATGTGCTTGTTCTTTCCATTGCTTTTTGTTGGAAAAGTTTGAACATGGTCCTCTTTGAGGTTCAGTGCAATTCCCAGGAAAGTCCCCTGGGGCTCTCTGCATTATGTCCGCTCTCATGGGAGTGTGAGCCTAGAGAGCATTCCATCCACTACCAAAATAAGTCAACTTGGAGTCCAGGTTCCATGTTCAGGTGGCATGTGGAAGAGGCAGGAACCCACCCAGAGAAATTTCTAGGGGGACTAAGGCTTGTACCCAAATATCTACCTGCCTTTCAATCATCACCAATGTTAAGGCCCCATCAACCAGCTGCCTGAAATGTAGACTTGCTCCTTTGGGTTAAGGAATCATTTTTCCAGAAAGGTTCTGAGAAAACGTCTTTTTTTTTTTTTTTTTTGATCAGGGAGGAATAATCTAGAAACATAGTAGTAACTGTTCCTAGGAGCATAATTTTTAATCAAAGTAACTACTGGTCAGTCAGCAGAGAAAGACAGGGTGTGAATGCTGAGGGATGGGGTGGCAGGACAGACATCTGATGGGGAAGGGGAAGTGAAAAGGCTGAGAATATGGGGTGCCGTCTGTGGGGGCAGGATGAATGTGGTACTATGAGGACTCTGCCATCAGAGGAGTTGTCTGCAAAGGGTGACTTCAAGTCAAAGGGGGAAAAGTGGTCATGAATGTGGCCAGTGGTGAGGACATAATGAAAACTGGTGTCCCTACTCCAGTTCTGCCCACTGCTGCTGGTATGACCCAAGTTTTAACCTGGATGTCAGTTTACACAGGCCTAAGACCACATATCATCCAGGGTCATGCAAGAAATAGATGATGTATTCAAATTGTGATAAATGGAATAAAGTTTCTATTATTATTATATTCAGGGTGTGCAGGGAAGCTACAAAGAACGGTACAGGACTGAGAGCTGAGGGTACTGGGGCTCTGCCAGCGCACACGTGAAGGCACAGGGCGAGGGCGGTGGCTCCCAAGACTCCTCTGCTGGACAGGTTGGGGACGGAGCGGGGAAGACAACTGGGTTCCCTAATGTCCCTGCACTCCTCTGGATTTCTGCCAATGTTCCCATTAGTCAAGCCCAGCTGGAAGCCAGAGGGAATTGTGTCCATGGGGCCAGGTACTGAGGTGAGATGCTGGGACACAGAGAAGCTGGAGAAGGATACGGGGTGGGTGTGGAGGGGTAACCTGGGGATATCCCCTACCCCTGGCTGCAGGGGACAAAGTGCAGGGAACCTGGATCTCTCATGCCACTGGTGGCTGATGTCATTCACCAAATCTATGCCTGAAAAGGTGGAGATGGAACCCTGTTGGGGGGAAAACAGTAAGTTTTCTTTGAAAACATTTAAATCTTAAAGTGAAACATTAAATCTTAAACATTTAAATCTTCAATCTTCCCCCTCCCCCACCCCTCATCACCTTCCTTCCCTTTCTCTCTCTCTCTCTCCTCCTTGTCTGCAGAAATGTGAAGTCCTGCCCAGCACTGAGAGATCATTGCTTCTAGCTGGGGAGGGAAGGGTTCTCTAAGACATGCCTGCCAGTGGGCAGCAGTATCTATTTTTATTTCCCCGTAACTGTGAATTAGTAAATTGATACTTGCAAAGGTTATAAAAGGATAGGAGGTGGTTTGAAAACTTCCCTTTCTCAGTTCTCTCCTCCTTGCAGGAAAAATCCTAAATCCCGCATCTACTCCCAGAGCCCTCTTCTGCTCTAAATGATCTCCACCTTTTCATGACAGTGTTAGTTTGAATACTTGGACCACCACCCTTCCCTTCTTGGAACGGGCCAATTTTGACTCCCAGGGAAGTGCCTCTCTCCCTATTGTGGTCACCTTCGGCTTCATGCATGTGATTGCCTCCCACTATATTCTTAAGTTCTCCAGGGCACCCTGCACTTTTTGAAAAGGATGAAGGGAGCCCACGCATGAAAAAGCAAATCAGCATTGCAAAGGGACACAGATTCTGGAGGTGCTCTTAAGCCAGTGGGGGAAATGGCGTGCTCCTGACATGCAGATACCGAATGGATCCGTCCATACACTGTCCCTGCAGTCCACATCCACCCGGCCACTGTTCAACAGCAGCCTGAGCAGTGCCAGGTTTCCCCTCCTCGCTGCCCAGAATGCAGCGTTGGCAAGTGGCGTTTCCTTCTGCAGAAGCAAAATGAAACAGAATCTTAGATTCAACGCTGTTGACATGATCACTTCTACTGCAAATACATAATACCAATCACAGGGAAGATCTTCAGAAGTGTTGTCTCATTGACAGGTTGCTCCTTTAGCAATAGATGATGGGAACAAACTGGGTTGTGGAATGCATAGTTTTATACCAGTAATGTGGGTCCTGAGCCACAGTGCTGCTAGAGGCACAGAGTTGTTGACAGTGCCACACTATTAATACCCTGTTCCCCACCCATGTCCTCACTTTCCTGCCTGTGTCTTTGTTCACAGCTTCCTTTTTGCTTGAAATGAATTTCCCCCTATCCTACAAGGACAAGGCTCAACTTAAACGCTATTTCCTCCTTGAAACATTCCCAAATCTCTCTTCACCTTTAAGCAGAGTGAAATTTCTCCCAATTCTGACCTTCCAAAGGAGTTTGTCCACATGGTTTCTATGCCTTCAGCATTTTTGACCTCACTCTCACTATCTGGTAAAGACCTCACTTTCTCTTCACCAAAGGTTCTCTGCTTTCAGCTGGAATGTTCCAGAGGCTTCAGTTGAGAACAAGGGACTCTGGGTAGAAAATGCTGTTGCATCTTTATATGATTCCTTTATCCCACTCTTGAGTTAAATTAAAACTCTGAGTTTATGTTGGAACAGTATCTATAGAAGGAATAGAGCTGGAAAATTCCACACTGAAAGCGGCAGAGTTAACTGTAGTACAACCTCTTTCTCTGAATTAGATTTGGATTTGTAGAGATCAGTCCATGGTGGAAGTGGGGAGGACAGGCTTTGGAGCCAGACAATGCTGGGTTTCAACACCAGTCATAGGCAAATAATTGGGCTCTGGTGAGCCTTGGTTTCCTCCTGTTTAGGTGATCTCATTACCTGAAGTGTATGGGAAGGGTGAAATAGCTAACTGGCTAGTATGGTGTCTACACATCACAAGGGCTTCCAGATGTTACTTTCCTTCCCTCTACCTGCTGTTTTTACAAAGTTAAAGTGATTAGGCAAAATTTAGAATATTGGTACTAATAAAGCGTTTTGTTGGTTTCAGGAAATTTTCTAATATTCAAATTGTCTAAGAAAAATACTCTTTGGAGATGGGCTTGAAACACCTGTCTGACTGAAAAGGCCTTTTGGGCACTATATCTTTTAAATATATCGATAAGGTGTAAGTATAATACCTAACTTACCTACATTAAGTTAAGAAGAAAAAAACAATTTCAGCTCCTCCATGGCGCTATCTGAAACGACAGCACAGTGACAGCAGAGGGGAGGCAGCATGTGTTGGTGTGAGAATTTCATTTCAGAAGCCGTTCATTTACAGGGACAACTTAAGTGTTCTCGTGCATTCCGAGATCAGAGCATGGCGGAGTGGGGAGTGATAAGTAGATTATAAACATACTTTGAATAGTTTCCTGGCTCAGGTAAGAGGAAAATATCACCTCAAATTCTGGATGCACAACTGGCTTTCCCTGAAGGTCTAACTCCCTAGAGTTTTCAGCCTCACTGTGCTGGCATTGTTCACACCCAGTGTCTATGGCTTCTGCACCAGGCTAGGCCTCATGTTGCAGTCATTAGCAATGGCCTGAAGCCATGTCTGAGCAGGTCTAACCTGTGTAATAAATCAGCAGACAACGCCTTTTTAATAAAGAGATTGCACAAGGCCAAAGAGAGGTTTAGAAAGGTAAATTAGGAAGAAATGTGACATGCACAATGGGACAGCTCTGCTAGCTTTTCCTCAACCACGAAAACTCAAGAGTAATACATTATAAGCCATTTTCAGTGACTGTGTTGTTCACTTTAACCCCAAATGTATCTTCCAAAAACCATCTGAAAACTGCAAGCATTTAAAAAAACTAACCTTATTGAAGTAACATTGCTTCATAACGTGGCAGAGTTCAGGCGCGCGCTGCTGTAAGTGAACATCTGCGTGTAAAGCATGAAGTGCGCCCCCCAGTCCACTTCTTCCGTCAGCATATAACTGATCCTTTCACCCAGTTCACCACCCACTTTCCCCCTCCCACTCTGCAGTCACCAATTTGATTCTGTAGACTAACACTCTATTTTCCTTTGATTTAGTTCATTTGCTTGCTTGGTTTCTCTATCTGCAAACTTCTATTGTCAGAATCAGCTCTCCAAAGAGGAGCCTCTCCTGCTTTTTAAGGAAGCTGTGGGGATTCCTCTCCTGCTCCAGGGAGATATTCTGCTTTTCTATAAGTGTCTAGAAATTGAGCATTGTGAAAAGCTATAAATATTTCCTTTTTCTCTCAATGATTTGATTTATTGGGTGGTAGAGTCGTTAATTTGAGATAAGAAAGAGCTGAATTCAAATCGTGACCCTGCCGTTTTTAGCTCTGCAACACTGGGTAGGTTACTTAAGTTCTCTCTGCTCCAGTAAAATGGGGAGAATAATAGTAGTTTTAGGCGTGCCCTGGTAGAGTACCGGTTGGGTGCAGTCAACACACATCCCATGGTTCTGGGTTTGTATCCTGGGACTGGTGGAAACAACCAAGATGAACAACTAAAAAAATAAAGTGCTTCCTCTTCTCTCTTCCTGCCTGCCTGCCTCTGCTTGCCTTCACTCCTGCTGCACTTTCCTTAACAACAAAAACATAGGTCCTCATTCATGTGTTTTTAGAGGATTAAATGATATAATACATAATATATTCAAGAAGTGCAAACTGTAAGTGCATAGCTCTGCAGCTCTTTAAAATACATGTTATCAGTGAATTTATTTACTTGGTCACTAACATGTGCTCAGGACAGTGGCAGTAGCCAGAGGTAAGGGTCAACCTCACAATGGCCTTTGGACCAATAGGAAAATAAATCATGTCAAGAGGCATCAGAAGTTGTTATAGATACCAGAGTAGGAATGCAGGTACTCGTGATGAGAAGAGAGAATGGTCAGTTCAAGCGCTAACTAGGATGAGGGTGGCTGGGAACCACCTCAAAGAGAAGAAATTCCTTTTTTAAGCATATTCTGGGATGGTTTTATTTTATCAATTAAATTTTTTTTTTAATTGAAGGAGTATACAATATTTTCTTTCAGGTATGCATCACCATAAATCAGCATCTGTATAGATTACAGTAAGTTCACCACTAAAAGCCTTACTCTATCCTTCACCATAAAATTGACCCTTTTACCTGATCTGCGCCCCCTAACACATTGTATTCATCTTCTGGTAATCACTAATTTGAACTTATAGTTGAAGAGTTTCTTTGTTTTATTTAGTTCATTTGTTTGTTTGGCCAAAGAAAGGATTCTTGAGAATGACTTCAGAAGACGATCAGAAACCTGGGTGACGAGCATCCCTGGTGGATGGATGGTAATGCATTCTGGGAGGCCACTGCCTTGGAGGGCTTAGTGCAGGATGAGAGGGGAGAGAGGGCTAGAGTTGCGGTAGAGAGGTGCCATGCTGTGGAATTTGGGCTTTATCCCTGAGCACTGGAGAGTCAAAGGCGCTTCCAAGGTGGGGAGAGACTGTCAGTTTTGTTTCAGAAAGGTCTTGTGGAGAATGGCTTGAGGAATGGAATCAGATTGGGACTGGCGTCTACGAGGGTTAGGAGACCACTGCATAGATAGGGGATTCCATGCTGAAGCAATAAAAAGCAGGAGGAGCATGAGAGAGACTGGAGATTTTTCAGGAGCTAAACTGAATAGTCTAGTTCTGATTTTGTATGTGCAGCAGAGGAGGCAGGCGGAGTCTGGATTGGCTTCCAGGTTTCTAGTGTTACTGTATGGTTGATCTGGTGCTCTTTAAGAAACTTGAAAATACCATACGAGGGACAGGATTTGGGGGAAAATTCATGAGGTCTGCTTTGAACGTGCTAAGTTTCAAATGCATGTAGGGCATCTTGGTGGAAATAGCCAGCAAAAAAAAAAAATGGCTCATGTTACACTGGGGTCAACATTTTGGAATCTTGAGCCAATACCTACGAAGTGTTTATTGCACACCACCTGGCATGTCCTCTGCATATACACCATACTTCAGTGAAGTAGGCACTACTGTCCCACTGCACAAATGAGGAAAGTAAGGGATGACAAGGCAGCCTTCAGCCCTGACAGTGGAGTGCCAGAAGTTGCCTTTCAGCATCATAGAACTCATCTGTACACAGCAAGGAAAAAGGCGTGTTGATCCAATGACCTCCTTCCTCTCCTCTCCTCTCCTCTCCTTGTTCCAAGTTCCCCTGCTGCCAACATGGAAAGCCCCTTGACCTTCCTTCTCTTTAGGGGTGATGCATATACCACATTGCCTGAATAACTTCCAAACCTCCTCTGGGTACAATAAGCACATAATCCTAAGCACTATGGAGTGGAGCAGGGGCAAGCTCTTTAGCCTTTAAAGGAAACAATGCATGTGAAAATGTTTTACACACAATGTAAAGCACTTTACTAATCATGCACATACTATTTAACCTCTCGGATTTTTCTGATCTCTCAAAAAGGTCAGTGAGCCTCTCTCAGGCTTGTTGGTGACAACCAACCCGGAGATCTTATTCTGCTTCAGGCGGTGTGCTAAACACTTTCACTTTCCTGATGCACCAATTCCCAGAGCAGCTCCTCAAGGTAGGTGTTATTATTTCCATTTTTAAAGAGAAGAAACTGAGGCCCAGAAGTGAATGACTAAGGTCATACAATTAGAAACTAATGAAGCCAGTCAGCACTCAAACTGAACTATTTGAATCAGAGTGTAGGGTCTTACCTTATATTGTCCTGTGAGAAAACCTTATTATAAATTTACATGTGCCATATTTTCTTCTCATTTTAATTTTGGCTCATACATTGCTCATTCAGACACTACTGGAAATTAAGTACAGGGTAGAAGGAGAGAGGAAACAGAGAAGGAAAGTTGTTAATTGTGCAGAACTGGAATTCCAATTAAAAGCTAAGAGGGTGGAGATTAAACTACTGGTTTAAAAAAGGGTTTAGAATAATGTGGCGTTCAATTGTGTATTAATTCAATCAAGAGAACATTCGTTTTATTCAGTAATGAATTCCTTTGATGTTAGGAGTCATGTTGAGTAGGGAAATAATGAAGGACTGAGGGACCATGTGCAGAAGGTGCTTTTGATGTATCACTGGCTGTTCTGATTCATAATTTCACCTTGCCCTAAATATTTGAGATTTTCAGGTGCCTAAGGAACATTAAAGCCTAAACTCTATGTCACTGATAGGAAACCAGGCCCACAGGACACTGGGTTTCCCAAGCTCAAAACTCAGCATCATGTTTAGACTGCTTAGAACATCTGTGTCCAAAATGGACAAATCTATAAGTATAGAAAGTAGACAGATTGATCATATTTCCTTGAGACAAAAAAATGGAACATTGGGATGACAAAAATGGGACGTGATTGGGACATGCCCTGGTGGTTTGGCAGTCTCAGTACATCCTGAGAACAGTTCCACATACATTCCAAGACGCCAGGTTCAAGACCCAGAGCTGGGGCAACAACCAATGTGAACAACTAAATAAAAAACAGAGTGCTTCTTCCACTTCTCTCTTCCTGCCTGCCTGCTTGCCTTCATTCCTGCCTGTACCTTTCCTTTAAAAAAACAAAAATAAAAACAAAAAACGCAACGGGATGGGGTTGTGTGCTGGCGACTATGGGCAGGGGAGGAGGAAGAGCAATCCAAGCTACAACAGAGTAGACAGGCCAGCAATAAGTAAGTAATAAGTAAGTAATATGTGATGCTGATCAGTGATCACATAATAGCAATGTGTGGTCTGGTGGGACTTCATATAAAAGGCCAGGGCTGGTGCAAGTAATTTTGGCATCTAAGCTGAAAATCAAATTTGGTGCCTATAAACCCTGTTCTAAAGCACTGCCTAGAACACATTGTGCTTTAACATTGTAGTGCCTAGAAATGACCAGTAACTCCCACAGTGCCAGAATTAATCCCTATAGTGCCAGAAATAACCCCCATAGTACTTACCTAGAGCTTGACCACACTGCAGTGTTCTGCTCCCTTTGAAGAAACAGGTGCTCAGGGTGGGGTTGGTGGGAATCCTCTCCCTGCGGCTCCTGTTTCCTCACTGGGGCAGGAGCCTGCCAGTCAGCACTGACAAGGGCTGTCTTTAACGTGGGCAAAGGGCAGCTACTCTTGGGGCCCCTCAACAGACAGGGCCTGGGGCAATTCAACTGCCCCCTTTGCCGTGTGTTAAAGATGGCCCTGGTTTATTAAAAACAGGACAAAATTAACATTCATTTTAAAATGACGGGACAGTCAGGAAATATAAATATATATAAAAAGGTAGTGTCCCATTTAAAAAGGTATGCATGGTCAGTCTAAAGCAGATGAGCAATTATCTAAAGTTAGGGAGTTTAGAGGCATAGAAAGTGACTCCAAATGGGTACATGGTTTCTTTTGAGGGTGGTTAAAATATTCTCTGACTGATTGTGCTGATGCTTGCACAGCTCTGATAGTCTCAAAGGTACTGCAATGAACACCTGAAGTGGGGGAATTGCATGTGATCATGTCTCTCAAAGTTGTAAAACATAGATGGCTTCGCTAACTCCTTTTGCTGTGGGTTGTGCAAATAATTTCAGCTGACTGGCACACTGGAGTTGATTGTGCAATAATTTATATACTTTCAGAATAAGGATGGAGCATATAACTTCCTGTACTTCTGGCCAAGGCATGAGTTGTTTCTACCACCAAGATGAAACATGATACTGAGATGCTTTATCTCCTGGGGTTAGACGTCACATACTCAAGACAGGCACAAGTGCCAATGTTTCCTCTATTACAGGAACCTCCTTCAAGTGTTAGAGTGTAACACCCCTTGCCCCCCCGCCTTGCCAATTGTTTGGATTTTTGGCAACCTCAGCCCTGAAGAATAAGTGCTGAGTGGTTGCAATAGCTGTTAGAACACCAAAAGCAATGGACTGAAACCTGTGAACTTGACTCCACAGAGGCTCAGACCTGCACTGAGTTTGTTTTCACTTTAAAAACCAACAAACATGTATTTCTTCTCCCCACCAGAACAAATTAGGAGGTGCTAATTGTGAAAGAGGAAGGGTGCTGGAGGCTACATGATACCACTAAGAAGTGACTGCTGACAGTATAATGGGTAAAAAACAAAAAGTAGATGCAAAGAGGTCCTCTAGTTCGAGGTAAAGAGCCCTACAAGTGATGACACTGAGTCACCCAGAGGAGGCTAAATAGTGATTATAAACGCTCTGTTTATTCTCCCATAGATTCAACCAACAATGTGGGGCTTTTAAATGAAGGCTTTGGAGACCCAGGGGCTGGGGCCTGCAAGCCTTTCAAGGACCTATGAACATTAAAAAGTTACTCTATGGTTCTAAAATCTAATGAATAATTAAGTATCTAAAATGGTATCATTTAATCAATTTTATTAATTGCACAATTTGGAATTCACAAGGTACCGATGAATATGAAAATAATTTGTAGGTCTAATATTCTCACTACACAAGAATTACTATCTATATACAGAAATTGTAGAAAAGTCAGAGACAAGTACAAATTAAATGTTCTTCACAGCTAAATAATTTAAAGAACAACACTATAAAAATCTCTTTCTGAAAGTGTGCAAGAAAATCTCTATTACCATCATGGCTGTGGGGACATTTTATTCAGTGTGATGACACAAGCAGGGCTAGTACAGGCACACGAGGTTGGTCTCTCCCTCAAACCTTCCCTCCAAGTGCCTTTTGTGACTCCATTTCATGGTAAATAAACTTTTCATCCTTAACCTAGCACTGAGCACTTCCCCTGTCTCTCTACCTTACGCTCGCCCCAGCAGCCCTACCTGGTGGAGGCTGAGCTTTCTCCCACACCAGCCCTGGGGAGGGAAATGGGGTCTGGCCCTTCCCATCTGGCTTCCACCATTGTCAAGTAGGAGTATAATCCCTGCTCCTTCAAGACTCAGGTCATCCCACCATCTCATCCTGTCTCACCTCAAGGTAGATGTCATTCTTTCTTCTTCATGGAAAGTTTGGGGGACTATCTTCCTATCCACCCCCAATTCTGACCTCATCCTGGCCTTCACTCAACATCAATATTGGTACTCAACATTACCTCCTTTCCTCTTTCCACAAAGAGGTTTTTTTCCCACTTGTCCAGCTAATTCTTGTTCTTAGAACTCTGTTCACTCTCTGCCTCCCCACCACTTCAGGATTTCATTCAGTCGAATTAACCCCTCTATTCTCCAGCCTCCTCAGCACTCCGTATTGTCAATTTTAAATACATTTCTATTGGCATATAATTTACATATGATAAAATTCATCCCTTTAAGACATATCATTAAGTGAGAAAGTGGTTGTTTGCAAGCCAGGAAGAGGGTCCTCACTAGACACGAAATCTGCTGGTACCTTAACCTTGGATGACACAGCCTCCAGAACTGTAAAAACTAAACCTCCAGAACTGTGAAAAATAAACGTGTTGCTTGCGTTACCACCTAGTCTATGGTATTTTGTATGGCAGCCTAATCTAATACAGACCATATTTTGTTTATTATAAATGACAAACAAATGATGGGCATTTGGGTTGTTTCCATTTTTTGGCTATTATGAAAAACACTGCTATTAACATTTGTGACAAGTCTTCGTGTGAACATGTTTTCATTTCTTTTGGATATATATCTAGAAGTGGAATTGCTGGGTCATATGCTAAGTCCATACTTAATTTTAGAGAATGACAAAACTGCCTCTAATGTGGCTACATACTTTTACATTCCTACCAGCAATATATGAGGATTCCAATTTCTCCACATCCTCCACAACACCTGTCACTGTCTTGTTGACCACAGTCATCCTCAAGTGTGCGAAGTGGTAGCTCATAGTTTTGATTTGCATTTTGCTGATGGCTAATGGTGTTGAACAACTTTACTGCTACTTACTGATAATTTTCCCATCCTCTGGATAGAAACGTCTATACCTAACTTTTGCCCATTTTTAAAACTGAATCGTCTTTTTACTGTAGAGATGTCTATCTGCATTTAAAGACGCTTAAGCCGCTACTGTTTTAAAGCAAACAAACTCTTGTTCAACTCCCTGCTGTCGCCACTGTTCCTTACAGAATTTTTTGAAAGCCTTCTCTGCACTTTAGTTTCTACCCACTCTTTTCCAGTCATTGCAATCTGGCTCCGGAACACAAAGCCTCACTGAAACTGGCCATCACTGGCTGTTTTGTTACTAATTTCACCAGGCATTTTCAATTCTTAGCTTGTTTGATTTCTCTGTGGTATTTAACACTAACTCTCTATCTTTATGGAAAGACTACAGATCCTTGACAAGTGACAGCACATGCTTCTGATTTTTCTCCTACATCTCTGACCACTCTTCAGTTTTATCAATAGTCTTCTCTTAATCTGCTCCTTCTGAAGTCTTCAAGGTTTTTTCTTCAGTCCTATATGTTCCACCTTTACAGAGTTCCATTGAGCAAGCACATTCATGCCCATGGGTTCAATTACCATTTAACATTGCTCACTCCCAAATCTCATCTCTATATTGCCTGCCTAGAGTACCCTCCAGGGGCTCCTAATTGTAATTAACATCCTTACTTGAATTCTCATTCATTCTTCAACTTGATATGTCTCAAAAGTTTTATCTTTACCTCTCTGGCTTTCCCTAACTCAGCGAATGACAGCAGTCAATGAATTCTGTAGACTTAAAATATTTTAAGTCACTCTGATTTGTTTACTTTCATCTTCCACACCTGGACCCTGGTCCAGTACCATGTAACAAGGCAGCCCCAGCATCCTTCATCCATCTACAAACTGTGTCAGGGATCTTTCTAACATGTAAATCTCACCATGTCATTCCGTTGACACAAACCCCTCAAAGAGATAGGATTACAGAGGCTTTGGCCAGATATACTAGGGTTTCCATCTTAACACCACACTATTCACATACTACCAGAATGTGGGCGGGGGGTGGGGGGGAGAACATTAACGGGTTTTCCTGAGGATTCAGATGCAGGCACGCATGTGATGCCCTTGGTTCAGAGTGGGGCACATATTAAGTGCTAGGTACAATTTAACTATTATTTTTATGTAGACCTTTCAATCAGCGCAAATCAATGAACTTGACTTTCATCCTAACAGGGGGGATTAAATGGAATGACTTTATTTGATGAACTCTTTTAGAGCAAGACGCCTGAACACTGAAGCCTGGTAATCAATTGCAGCTCCACTCAGCTGCTCCTTCAGCTTGAGGGTCCGTGAACCACCCCGGGGAGACCACAGCAGCGGATGCGCGGGCGTACGGAGTACCCACGCAGAGGCGCATCGGGACCCGCGCCGCAGTCCCAGGCCCCACCGGGCACAGCCGAAGAGCAGCGTGGACCGACCCGCCCGGACATTGAGCTCGGCGACAGTCCCCGCCGCCCCCACGCCCGGTGGTCAGGCTCACCTGGCTCGCAGCCTTAAGTGCCCAAAGCAAAGCACACACAGCCAAACCACAAGCCGCAGGACCCATCCCAGGCCGGGTGGCCCGCGCCAGCACCGGCAGCGGCGCCCACCCCGCCAGCCCGCCCGCCCGCCCCGCGGGTCTGTAGCCCGGCCTGGCACTCCCTCCCGGAGCCCGCCGCTCTCACCTTGAAGGACATCTTGCACATGTCCGAGGCCCCCTACCGGGACCGGCGCGCTTCCGGCCCGGGCGTCCGGCCCAACCCTCCCTCCTCTTTCCCGACGCGTTCCGCGGCGTTGCAGCCTCCCCGGCGCCGCGCGCTCCCGCCGCCGCAGACGAGAAAGGGCGGGGCGGGGGCGTGGCTAGAGGGCGGGGCGGAGCGGAAGGGGCGAGGCTTGGGGCTCCAGCGCACGCCACTCACACCTGGCGCATAGGTGGTTGCCCTCCGTGTACATCGCTCACCATTCTTCACGCACGGTGCCCGCTCTACATACACCACTCCGCATTCCCAGCCACACTCTTGCATATCCATACTCTCACACACTCTTCCTGTTCCGTGCACCCCACACCGCACACTCTGTCCACACACGGCCCCTTTCTCTTCAAAGCTGGTCACTCTCTTGTCCACGCACCCGCAACCTCGTGTACGCACGTCCGCACTCGCGCTCACAGTCATACTCACACTGCAGTCTCCACGTTCCACAGACAGGTTCGCACAACACTGCCACATCCACAACCGCACTTACACATTTATACCACACATCCCCTCCAAAACATAACTCTTCATCTCTCTCAGTCTTCATTGCTGCAACAAATATAATGATGTAAGTAAAACACAAGGAAAAAAATTATCATCCCACCTCCTTTTCAAGTAACTTTTTATTTTTATTTTCTGTCGTTCTAGGGTTTTTTCTTTTTTTCCACCTAAGAATTTTTTTGTTCCTGGGGAGGAACCTTTTGATTGAACAAGAAAATAAGTGATATTTTCCTTTCTGAAAATGAAGGGCAAAGTTTGAAATACTCATATCCCTCCTTCTGATGAGTCAGTCAACTCCTCCTCTTGGTCATGGGCTGCACAGCTGGAGAATCCCTGGAGCTGTCCTCTTCTCACATATGGAGCTCACTGCCTGCCTAGCGTGGGAGAGTCATATATATCTCTATCTATCTGTCTCGCTAGCTAGCTATCTACATATCTATATACCACACACATTTACATATATACACACACATGGAATATATAGACTTTCTAGAAAATTCAGATGTTAAAGTAAAAGTGGATGTCTCATATGCTCACACTAAAGGAATCTATTCGTTCTCTTCTTACCTGTATATATGGTTCCTTCCCTCTCTCAGCTAAATTTGTAATGGATATTTAATTTAGAAGTTTAAAAATGTAACTACAAATTTAAGTTCATATTTTGAATTAAAATGTTTATCCTTTATGGATAAATTGTGTTGTGTTGAACACAATTTTAAAATAAAAATAATCCAAACATGATAGAAATGATCCATTTTTAATTGAAATTAATTTTTAATTAGGAAGGACTCAAAACATTTTCCTTGTCCTGAATGTCTATGGATGAGACAGTCTGTAATGTTATTTTCTAAGATTAAGCATCAGAGGTGTTGCTTTAATAGTTTTGATAAACAAAAGGAGGGAAGGGAAAGGTTGAATAATTTGAGTGCTGTCTTTGTACTAGTTTTCCTTATAAAAAATCCTGTGAGATGGCTGTTATGCCCATTCTATAGATGAAAAAAAAAATTAAGGTTCTGAGAGATAAAGTAATTTCCTAATGAGGGATCTGGCTTGGTCTTTAAGTCTGCCTGGCTTCAAAGCCTGTTTCCTTTCCACTAACACACTTGCTGCACAATATTGTTTTTGGCACTAAGTCTCTGGCCAGACTGCTAATGGGATTCTTGTTAAAGTCACAGGTAAGAATGTGCCTACATAGCATCCCACACACTTGGCTAAACTCATCTTCTTAAAAATGCCCCCAAGCAGAACAAACCCTGCCTGATCATGGCCACACCATTCCTAAAGAGACCCACTCCAAAATTTATCAGTGACCCACCAGGCCTCACACCTGAAATTATATCCTTATGGCGTCAATCTCCCAAATAATTTCTCACTCCTCCAATAGAGAGTCTTCATCCTTGTCGGAGTATTTTCCTTATTATCAGCCTTCCTCCCAGTTCAGAGCTTTTTCTCTCCTTTCGTCTCTCTGCTCTAAGCCAAGTCCTGACCTGCCTGGTGTTACTATCAATTTGAGTCCCCTTTCTGCACTCTGCCTCTCAGCCATCTCTGGCCCAACTTTGCTGAGCTCCTGCTTTAAATGTTACTATGCAATTCTACATAGTTTGATCTTGCTCTTGACTTCACCTGTTATTATTGAATCCACTAGCAGAGTTTAAATTCCTCAAAGTTATACCCTGGGTCATATATACTTTTTATTTCTTCTTATAGCTGCAGAAGTTGGTGATCAAAACGTATTAGTCACTGATTTAGCAGAAGATTCAAGTGGTTATTTTCTCTATATCTATGTGGCCAGAAGGCCCAGCTCTCCTCTCCACAGACATCCACTACTCAAATGCATAGACTCTGGTGTTCGTCCCAAATGAGGCCATCCTTATTCATCATCACCTTCTGCTCACACCCGCACAGATTGTAACGTGTTTCACACTGTCCCAGTTTATGCTCCAGCAAGACTTATGTGGCTAGAACTGTGAAGTAGGTTGTGCTAATGGTCTGCTGAGCACTTTCCCTGCTTTTTGTCACCAGGTCCTTTCACCCCCATTTAGGGTCTACCATGAACAACTTGCTTGTCTACATTCCCTGTCTGTTTCTCACCCCACATCTCTCAAAAGGTTGGCTGTCTCTCCTTTTGGAATTTACACTAGACGAGCTGCATGCAGTAGAGAATACAATAGACACAGTATTGAATAGTATGTTCCAACATCCAGTGCCCCCTTTTGTCCCCTAAGGTAACATGAATTTTTCTCAAGCTTCTATCATACTCCACCATGGGATGTGCTTCAGGGAGCTCAGCCCCTCTTTCTCTTCGAAGCTCTCTGATCTAAGCTGCTGCTAATGCCTGGATTAGATGTGGGTTTGTGACAAATTCTGACCTCTGAGACACAGGAGATGTGTATGGCACAACTTCTTCAATGCTGTTGTTATAGTAAACACACTAGAGAATTTCACAGAGTTGCTTTGAGGACATTCTTTCGTGTAGGCTGGTAACCTAGCATCAAAGAAATTCAGGTGTGCCCTAGTGGAGTAGTGGTTAGATTGGCTACCTCTGGCTGACTTAGCCCACATACACCCCAAGGACCCAGGTTTGTGTCCCAGGGCTGGGGTGAACAACCAAGATGAACAACTAAATAAAAATTAATAAAGCACTTCTTCCTCCTCTCTCTTTCTGTCTGTTTGCCTACTTGTCTTCATTCCTGCCTGCAGCTTTTCTTAAAAAAAAAAAAAGGAATTCAGGGGAAATCAAAGCAATGCAATTTAGGGAGAGCAGCTGCTGGGCTGTCTTCTAAAAGTATAGATGTGGGTCCTTATAAATATTATTCCCCTGAAGTAATCATCTGGCTCACTTTGAAGTTCATTCTCTAGTTAGTACCTGGACAACATTTGGCTTAATCATGGAGGTAAATCATGTAAATCAGTAGAACTGGGAATAAGAGCACCCCTCTAATCATAGTTCAGAATCCTGACATGAAAATAAGTGGGAGACCCATCCACCCAGTCATATAGTAGATAGAGCCCAGGAAGAAACCAAGACGGGATGCTACTGACCCATAGTAAAGGAAGAGTGCTTGACCATGGATATCCAGTGACCATATGGCTAGTACTTCCTGTCTATCACTAGCTGGGGTCTGTGGTAGATTGGGTAAATCTAGCTACAATCCACCACAAGAAGAAAGTGATAAATGCGGAATCAAGTCTGAGCAGGATCCGAAGGCATGAACAAACCTGCAAACGCATGTCACCCCCTACTATTGCACCAGCACCTCTCTCTCAGCTCACAGTTGCTGTTGTTTGGGAAAGCCTTAAGACAACCTCATGGAGAAGGAAAAATAATTGGTTCATGGTCCACCTATATAATGGGGCTATGTACATGAATGTAAGCTGAAAAGAGATGGTGATTGTATTAGAGTCCCATTAAAGGGTGACTTGGAAGCAGAACTTCAGGTGGAGGATATATCATCCACAAAGAGATATGACCCAAGGTTAGACTCATAGGAAGAGGAAAATGGGTTTGACTTGTGGCTAGGACCGAGGAGGGAGAAATATTGGAAGATTGGGGAGAAGGAGCTTTGAGGTAGCATTCTCTGGGTAGACATACAGAAGTGACATAAAGTATGAAGATTCTTGTATTACATAGTAGTGCAAAAAGAAAGCTACTACACGACCAAATAGACACAATGAGTTAACTAATTGATAATCAACCAAGCTTTATCGTTGCCTTCTTCAGTCCCGGCATGATAAACTTGTGACTGCCTCGCCTATAGAGAACCACATCACCCAAGGTCATGCTACCTTCCCAGGGCCTATATCCCATGCCACATTGACAAGGGACTATAAAGAACCAACCTTCTTGCCCTTGTTGACTGCACTAAGCACTAGGGTAGAACTGCTAGGCCTGGTCAGACGTCTAGATTTGGCCTGGAGTGTTGATTTTCACTCGCGTTCACTAGCATTATTATGTAACTTTTATGGCTTCCTTGAATGCCAACATTTGTTTAAAGAGAGTCTGGGTTAATAATTGGAAAGTACCCTACCACTAATCTGGCCCTTGGGAATAAAAGCATCTTTTATGGACAGCCCCAGAAGCTGTGCCTCCTAAATGTAACTGCCTTCAGCATTCCTCTGAGACTTGGAAGAGCTTTATCTTTTAATGTTCTGGGAACCCTGAATGCTGACCTGCTGAAATCTCAGTCATTACATTTTATAACCAAGTTATTAAGTTCATCAGGGCAAAAATGTAGCATATAGATAGCTCTAAATTATTTGTCAAGTTGGCACTTGTTTTGCTTAGTCTGTATTTGAATCAAAACCATTTAAGCCAAAAACATCCCCAAAACTGAGTTCAGTTCTTAGGGAAAGTAGATTAGAAGACTCCTACGCTATGGAGATTCTCTTGCAGCCTTACATGGGAGTAAGAATTGATTTTACATTTAATTTTCCTTGTGGAGAAAACTGATCCCTTCCCTTCAGAGTAAACAAAGCAGAATAGAGATACAGATACATAGATATGTATATATGTATACACACACACATATATGAACACATTCGATTTTTGGGTCCTTGTTTGGCAATTATATGGTAATATATCAGAATATGTCTTAAAAATTGTGTATCTCTCAAGTGAGGATTCCTTGGTAGGTTTTCTACAGCTTAGAGCTAAGATGGCGGTGTAAGGTTTTAGGAACTTCAGTGAGACTGATTGTGATTGTGAGTCACAGGATCATATTAGCTTCAGTCTCTTCACAACCCCAATACCAAATCCATCCCCTAGAATGTAGGTATTCACTGATTTTAAAAAATATTTTATTATTTCGTTTGTTTACACTGCTGTATACCTTTTGAATGTTAAACTTGTACCTCAGTGTGTGTGCATTTCACAACACACCCACCACCAGAATTCTAGCGCCCTTCCCACTACCTTGTTAACTCCTTACATCCCTTGTTGCCTCCCTCCTCCCACCCTTTTGGTAGATATGGTTTTGTGTCCTGTGAATTTTGTTGAGATTTGTCTGCTTGTTTGTTTTGTTTCTTTATATTCCACTATGTCACCAAATATTTTTTTAATGAACAATTTCTCACAGATTATCTGAGGATTCATGAGCTTTTCAGACACAGAGCCAAAACTTCTGATGTTCTTTTCTCTAATGAGATTTAGAGTGTATGTTTGCGTGGCTCTTGTCTTATTCAGGAATCTAAGTTACGTGGCTGCTAATTATAAAGAAGGCCATTGGGCAGGCAACAATTAGGAACATCATCCTATTGTCTGATGAAAGCCACTGCCTGGTAGAAAAACCATCATGGCTTCCCTGAAAGCAGACAATCACCCTTCCATCCCCCAAAGACCTCGCACCATTAATTCCAATATGGGGTATGAAGGTAACTGAGGGTCATGAGAAATCTTGCTAGGGGAGCATGACTTCAAATCTGTGTGTCTGATTATTATTTTTTTCCAGCCCTGGGTCTTGAATTTGGATCTGACTTTCATAGCCTGCACTTTAACCACCTGAGCTGCAGAGGGCGCTTGTGTGTATTTTAAATGAGTAAATGAGAGAGAGAGAGAGAGTGTGTGTGTGTGTGTGTGTGTGTGTGTGTGTGTGTGTGTGTGTGTGTGTGTGTGTGTGTGTGTGTGTGTTGAGGAAGAAACCTCTGGAATTCTGAAGTTAAACAAAGGAGCTTGGACTTGTATAGAGTGTCTCCTCACTCTCCTAGAGGTGCAGCTCCAACTAAGCTTAGGTCACAGCCGTTCATTGGCCATTGCTGGTTTTAATGCCTTTTACGTAGGAGTAGGATTCTTGGTTTCTCTTGCAAGTAGGATGAAGCTGAAGGAAAACAAAAAGTGAAAGGGTCTAGGAGGAAAATCCATGTAATTTCATCGGAAAGAGTCAGCAAAACTCCCAGTAGAGCACAATCAAACACCATTTCCAGACAAAATGTTTCTAATATCTTCCTTCAGTTTGGTACCCGCATTTTGACAGGAGGTTGATGTGCTAGTCCTGGAATGGGACCAATGCCCTGAGTTGTTCCATAGGTAAGTCCTGCCAGAGCTCAGCAGGTGGCCTGAGGGTCTGTCCACTCTAACTCAGTCCTGAGGTTAGCCAGACTGCTGAAGAGGCAGGGAACCAGGAAGCTCCCAAGGGTGAATAAAGAAATATGGAGGTGTAGTGGCTCAGAGGGCCTGTAGGGGGACAGGAGGTGGTACGCCAGCTGACCAGAGACTCTTAGAGCAGTGAGAGCTTCCTTAGGACCCCTGATAGGCCTCCAAGATACTGGGGCTCTGGAAAGTTAAAAAGCAGGCAGCAGGGGACTATGTCCGGAAGAGGGGTCAGAAGGTAAGACCAAAAATGAGATCATTAAGGACTGATGTTTAATGGCAAGAGCAAAGAAAGCCCCCAAATTATAAGAACTTAGAATCCTAGGCAGACCTCTGGACAGAAATACAGCCTCAATGGGTTGTAATCTGTTTCTAGAATTGGGCATGCAAATAACAATAGCTAGTCTAATTGGAAGCATATTGGGTGCTGGCATTGCATTAGACCCTCTATAATGATAACTTAATTCAATATTAACAAATTTCATGATATAGGCAAAATATTTTTGGTGAAGAAACTGAGACTTAAAGAAATTAAATAACTTGCATAAAGTCACAAGTTCAAAGATGTTAGTAGGTGGGAGAGCTAGGACTTAAACCCGTCTGTAACTCCAGAGTCTGTGGACTTCACCACTATACTACATCACACAGTAGACACTTGGTGAGGGGAACTGGGGCAAGGTCAAGAACCAATGCTGGTGAGTGAGAGCTTAAAATTTATAGGGTGGCATGCAAATGTATGAGCATAAAATTATCTAACTGGCAAAACCAGAGACTTCTAAGAGCAAGGACCCCCAAAAGCAAGGATGCCACTGTAGCAACTTGGATCTGGGATACAGCCCTAGAGATCTCTATGTTTGGGTAACCTGCACATGCCCACAAAGGGAGAAGCCCCCAACTCTCAGATACATGCAGGAGTCCATCTTGTCCGAGAGAAATGCGGGCAGCATGGGTGGTACACAGACGTGTGCATTCCAGTGATAAAACTTTCCAGGCCCACTGGGAGCTTAAACTCACTGTTTCTGTGTTTTATAAACTTGCTATGTGTTCCTGACCAAAGGGCTCTCTCCACGAATTCTTTCTGGACAAACCCAGCACCTCATCAGTGTGTCTCAGTTCACCCTCACCTGCATCAGTGAGAACAGGCTGTGGTTAGGATAACCCTGACCAGACAGATTCACATACATTATGTCATCTAACCTTTATAGTGCCCTTGTCTCTTTCCCCTTCTCCCTCTCACTCCCCCTCTCCTTTCCTTCTCTCTTCTTCCTCCTCTCCTTCAGAAGTGGGATCCAAAGCAGAGAGAAACTAGATGGCTTGTTTAAATCACACAGGAAGGAGTCAATAACCCAGTCAATGGGACTGGGGCATATGTCAAAGCAAAGCCAGCAGCAAGATTGCTCTGAGGCTGATATTCCATGGGGATGGAATTAAGAATGTAACACCAGCTATACATTCAGGCTTCTTAATCTGAAACATGAGTTAGTAAAGGTCCTCTAGGAGAGAGGGTAGTTTTGAAGACACTTAGCTTCAAGGAGTCTGATTTCCTGTACTGAGTGTAAGGTGTGGCTTTCACCTGATGTAACCCAAAGATGCATTTGTTCTTCATAAAGGATGAGTCATAGATTTAGTTCTAACGTTGAGTTCAACATCTTACACCCATCTTTCTGCACAAAGGCAGCTAAACCCATAGGTGCTGTTATGGAATAAGTGAAAGCTAATTTTAAGTTTAGCATATGTGTCATTTCTTTTGCATTCTCTGAACTTAGATACAATTACTCATCCCAAGCAACAGAAGTAGGCAGGTCACTTCATGCTCTTTTCAGAAAGGTTGCAAGATGTTGACTTTTTATATTTGTTTTAAGCACAGCTTAATAGTAAAGATATAACATAATATTGAGACTGTTGTAGAATTAGAAACTATCCATCAAGTAGCAATCAATGAACAGACAAATGCTTTTCTGAGAACCCACTCAGGCTCTGCCTGCCTTAGTCATGAGTTCTTTAACGATCCAGTGAAAAAAAGACCATGAAAAAAGTTCCACCCTATTCTTGACCAATATTTTGCACTATACAATAAAACCGGTTTATGAGAAAAAATATCCCATAGCTGAAAGTCATGGCAATAGCAAATTGCTAAAAATATTTATAAACTTTCTATTTTTGTACTTTTCATACTGTAAAAACAGCTCATGGCGTGGCACTGATCCACAGATCACATTTTGAAGAGCAGTGATTTAAACAGTGTCAGGGCCACTCTGCGACCATCTCAACAATGGAAACACCAACTTTTGATGCTTTTTATTTCACTTAAAATTATTTTTGCTTGTCATATTAGTGGACTTACCAATGCTTGAAGAAATGATTAAGATACTCTTAGATTCAAGATAAACTACACTATTTCCAAGAGATATAAGGGAGAAACTCTTGCTACAAAGAATAATCTATAAAGAATGGCAAAGAAAATATAAAATATGATCCCAAGTTGAGGCAGAAAATGAGATCAGATCTATGCTAGAAAGGGTGGCTCACAAATGGTCAAAAATCTAGTTTCAGAGAAAAGCATAACTTACAAAATAGCTACAAAAAGAGAATTTAAGTATGTGGAGTTCTCATAGATGTGGAATGAAATCTATTTTTACAAAACTGTCCTTTCTGGCACTGTTCTTGATGCTGCAGCAAAAGACACATTCACAAGAAGTTTTTCTTTCATACCCCTCTTTTTTGACTTCAGATGAAGTTAACAGAGCATTTTGGCAAGAGCAAAAAGGGGGACAAGAAACTTGGGAGGTCACATTTCTCTTTTCCCTAGATAATAATCCAGGAGCAAAAGCCAGAAAAGAAAAAGAAAAAAGAAGAGATAAATTTAATTTGTGCTGAGAATACTAACTACATACATAGCAAAAATATTCAAAATGTGAAAGTCTGATTCTGAAATCTCAGTTCACTAGAAGTGTCTAGAAGTAAAAATGTCCTCACCCTAATTAGAAAGAATGTTCTGTATTTCTCTTCTAATGCTAACTCAAGGCATTTAAGAATAGAACTTGCAAGTAATAGATGATATTTATCAGCTTATATTGATGAATGAAAAGAGACAAGATTCTGAGTGATGTGATTGTCTAGTGTTACAGGATAGACTACCTTCTAAACTAGTAACTTAATGCAGCAACTATTCATTTTTTCACTGCTGGGATCAATAAAGAGGAAGCTTAGTTTAGATAAGCAATGCCTCAGCAGGGAAACAACTATAACCCAGGTACTTGGAATACTAGGTGCCCACCTAGCAAGGAAAACCTTGACAGGGTAGTGGGGTGGGGTGGGATGGGGTGTGGTTCGGTTCGTTCCCCACTGAGGTTTAGGAATAAGTCAAGGGCCAGCCATATAGTTAACTAAAACCTTTTAAATGTAAAATCACTTTGTAAACAATGATTGTTAGAATGGCCGATTTACTTCTTGTATTTTTTCTGTGAATGACTTCCTTGTGTAAAGACAGTAAATACTCAAGGAGTCAGTGACTCAGTCAGTGACTCAGTGTTAATAGTTTGGGGTGACAGGTCCAAACTGTTCACCTCCTGATCCCACTTTCTTTCTATTTGGGTCTGTTTCTTTTTCTTTCTCAATTGTTCGCAGCCCCTCCCTTCAATTCCATTCTCTGGGAACAAGGCTGAGGGCTCACCACCTGCAGTCAGGGCTGGGATCAGCTGGGCAGTTCTCTGCAGGTCTAGCCTGAGGTCTCTCAAGTAGATGCTTCATCTGATTGGAGACTGTAATGACCAGGTTGCTTTTACTCATGTCTTACATGGTCTCACATAATCCAGGACCTCTTTCTACATCTTTTTTTTCAGTAGAGTAGTTGAATTTACAGTACGGAAACGGGTTCCAAGAAAGAACTCTAAGATGATCAGCCTTTATTAAATCTCTGCTTGTGTCAAGCTTGCTAACGTCTCATTTGCCAAAACTAGTGTGGGAAGGAACAACGTAAGGGCAATAATTCTGAGAGACATGTCTCATTGGGAGCCACCGATGTACAATTTAAAGTGTTTTAATAAAACAAATATATACATAAATGAAAATGCTTTTCTTCTGAATAAGGCAGAATTAGACTACTTGAAAAATCCAGCTGATGTTTTAGAACTTTGGAAGAGTGCACCAGTATTTGGAGAGGCTCATAAGATCTTGTCAGTCTATACAAACTGCACCTGTTATAAATGCTACACCTGTTAGATCAATCAAGGCAACTGATGAATTCACAAGATTTTACTGAACAGCTATTAAGCTATTATTAATAGACAAAGTGACATGACAAACACATTTTTCTTCATTTCAGGGTAGCCACAGTGGAGTTGCAAAATACATATAGTTCAAATAATATTGGAAACGGTGTAAGTGAAAAATTACCAAGTGCTAAATTTAACCATATGATAAAAAGTTGTAAAAAATTTTAAACTTTTAATCATGCTTTGTTCTGATGAGGATTTCAACATAGGAAAATATGGAATAAGAACTGGAATAATCCATGAATAATCCAGGTGTAGCTTTGCCTACAGCTATCTGCCTCTACTGGTCCTCATCTCAGGGGTGAAAGACTGGTCTCATGAGTGCAGACAATATGGACAATCAGGCACTTCAGGAAAGGTGATGACAATTTGGTATCTATCTGACATCTATTTGAGGGAGCCCTGATCATGAGAAGAAGTTGGCTACTTTGAGTAGAGACACGTTAGTGCTCTTGGGAGGGTAAGCACAGATCCAGAACCTCTACAGAGCAGTGGAATTTGGATTGATGAGGTGGCAGTAGGAAGTTGTGACAACACTTTGAATTGGTAGCAATGCTGGTCTTCTATTCATATGCAAAATAGATGGTAAAAGGGAGAGACTGAGGCAGAGAGAACAGCAGGGAAACTGTTCTTGGCTAGTTGAGGATGGTTTGAACTGAGGTAGAGAAGGAGTGTAGATAAATTGCTGAACTCAATGTCTTTTAAAGATAAGAAATTATGGATAGAGAATAGTCAATGAGAAATCCATGTTTCCAGCTTGACGGGGGAAAGGAAGGGGAAAGGTAAATTAATGATTATTAAGAACTCATGAATTAGTCATGGTAGATACTTTCACAAAAATCTTGTGTCTGAGACTCTACAAATATTGGTGTTATTATTGATGGAAATGAATTGATCAAGTGAAAGGCATAATTAGTGGAGTTCTACTATCTGTATTTGAATATGAGTTATTTCCTAAGGAGATCAACTTTTTCTGTGTATTTTTAATATTAATCCAGCTAAACCCAAGTAAAAGCAGTTCAATATTCCATTATTTATTTTAAAATAAAATAACAAGCTTGCTTAGTGTTAGGTTGGCTCAGTAAGTCGGGACGACAGCCATGCCCAGCAGCCATGCCCGGGAAAAAGGTGGCTGACGTCAGAATAAGGGATGGAACCCCCATACCTGGATTCACAGGGTCAATCCCCAATGGCGACGTATGAAGCCCGGGAAATTCCTTTGCTTAAAGAGTGCACTTCCCTTTGTTCAAGCGCGACTTCCCCGGCCCTCGTTCTGTGGACTTGGGAACTTCACCCGGGTGCGCAAACCCCAATAAAGCCCTGGCTATTCGACTTTTTGTTTAATTGACTTTCTCTCCTCGCGGAGCTCAGAAAAACCTTTCACTTAGGTTGTGAGATGAGAAAACTGGATTTTTTTCAAGATTTATGACCCACATGATAGTTTTAGGACTTTGATTAGTTCACTTACCATTGGACACTTCATTGTGAGGTCTTTCTGCTCATATGTTAAAATATCGCAACAATAATTCCATTTGATGCATTAATTACAGTAATACTAGCTACTTTAACAGACAACTCCCCAAACCTGGGTGGCTTAATTTGATGAAAGTCTACTTCTCATTTACACAACAATCCAATGCAGGTGTGACTGGGTAACCTTCCATACAGACTCTTCCATACAGCTCTTTCTATCTTGTGCCTCTCCATCTCTCCTTGGGCCTTGGATTTCTTCTCCAGCAGGAAGAAGAGATAAAGCACAAAAGATCACACCAGAGATTTTATGGACCACTTCTCATTTTTCACTGACTCAAAATCAGCCATAGGACCCTGCTTTGATGCATCTAGGGTGGGAAATGTATTCCTAGGGCTGGCAACCATTTCTCAGAACAACTCTACATTATGCAAGGAAGTGGGAAATGTGAAAATGATGTAAGAGAATATTTTAGAGGCAGATTTCCAATTTTCACTCAGAAAAATTACTGATCTCTTTGTTAAGAGAATGAAGGCTCCATTAAAAAAAAAAAAAAACAACTCCACCAAACCTGATCATGATGATTTAATTACTCACTACCTTATATTTACTCATCCACAAAATGAAAATAATGGTTTCTATTCACTTAGCTTTCTGGGTTGATAAAAAAAAGATTTCGTTATAAAGAAAAGGTGCTATGACATAGGTGTAATCTTTCCTTTACCCTAGCATTACTACTTGTAGCAACACACACCTGGGGTGGAAAAAAAAGGAATCAACTTTAATAACAAAAGTATAAAATTACCTGCTTGGCCCAACTGCATATTTCACATCAAGGCCAAAGTAGAGTGTGTGAAGCAAGGGCTGGAAAGGAAATTCATGCAATTGGAATGTGAACTCTTCATAGGGTCTTTGGCAGAACTAATTACCAAGGAGTGCCCTAATAGGAGGCGGCAGCGTTGAGGTTCCAACCAAAGCTGAAATCTGCCTACAGGGAGCAGAAATTCAGGATACTCAGAATGCCATTCTGGTTTGGAGGAAGAGAATGCTACACTGTAGTGTCTGAGCTCAGAAGGTGACAGATAATGGCCGTGTACCAAAGAAACATCAATATTTTATAAGGAGCCCTTAGATCTAGGGCTTTGAGCAGGGAGGCCCACACTGAAAGGCAGGTGTCCTATAATCCGAGACATAAGACTGGGTTCTGGATTCCATTGCATGGAAATGAGGATTGGGCAAGTCTCTTATCTTTGACTTCTCTCTATGAAAGCAGGCAGTACTAGATTTATATTTCCCAATTCACAGGGGTTTAGCAGCAAGCGGAGTTTTCAAAATAGCTGATAGAAGCCCTGACTTGATTTAGAGTATGGCAGCATTGGACAACTGAACTTTATTAACTTTGGATTAGATAGATTTAAGATCAGTGTGGTCATACTAATGATTTCATGTGACTCAAGAACCTGTATTGACAGCTTATTGGATCACTAGTAACAGAAAACATTTGTTATGAACATAATTAGCAAATTCTTTCAAAGCAGCAGGTCATGGGAGAAAAGCATATACTTATATATAAATATTACATATTTATATACCTTATATATAGTAATATAAGTAATAAAAGTATGTATATATACTTAATTTTTTAAATCTTTTAAGTTCTAAAAGATGCTCCTAATCTTAGGTTTGAAATGAAGGTAACCAGTTGGGTTGCTGTACTTTATACTTTGTCAAACCTGATTTTTGAGGGGGAGGCCTCATCAGATGTTGGTATTATAAGAAATAATAGTTTATTTTTTCTGTTCTGTTTATATGCTTTTCATTGCTTTCAGTGATCCACCTGTTGCTATTGGCCTAGAGTGACACCATTGTTTTCACAATGGCTTGATGATGAAAGAGAAAGACTGTAGCCTGTTAAGTAAACCCAATTCAATGGCAAATTGTTGTAGTTTAAGGACACACTTTAAAAAGGGATAGTAATAATAAGCAGGATCTAGGATTTCTGATCCCAGTTCATAGTTTAGGAGGATTTGGGAGGGCAGAAGGAAAAAGCTGCCTTTGGCGGGAGGCAGTAGAAAAAGAAGCAGAGGGAGAAACTCTATGCTTTGACTTAAAGGACCTTCAGTTGTGAGGCTGTTTTTTAGGCCAATTTCTATAGTTAAGGGACATTATTGTGTTTGAGCCCTTGCTCCGCACAGTGAGTTTATCACCCTTGAATGTCTAGGTTCTTGACCCTAGGGAAATACTTTTCAACAATGGCATAGCAGGTTACATTTCCATCTTGAAGGACATAACTATGCATGAATCACTTCTGAAGTATTGGGAGACTAGCCAAACCCCCAATTCACTTGTGTTAATATGGGTTTGTTTATACTCAACTATGCATGTCCGTAACACCCACACCTGAGTTGAGTACACCAATAGCTTCTCTTGTGCTTGTGATACATCTGTCAGCTTCGCATCTCAGATGGGCCTTACCCAGGTGGCTTTTCTCTGTCTTCTAGAGTCCTCTAGGAGCATGAACTGGGGATGAGAAGTCCTTAGGTCCTTCTTATTTTCCTGCATTCTTAAAACATGTGCAAATCATTTAATTTCTTCAAGCATCATCTTTCCCTATTAAAACATAGCCGGGTGTTGCCTTAAAAACACATGTGTAACTTGTATTTGCTGCTTTAGTGTGTAAAAGCACAAGAATGCCTTCATTTAAACTTTAGAGCAGTCTTTTTCCCCTCCTCAACCCAAATGCCATTATTTTCATTATATCTTTGATATCTAGGACTGTGGAGGGTAGGTGTTCAAGGGATATTTGTTTCAGCAATGCATAATCTTAGAGATAACTTTACTAGTAAACATTAACCTGAGATATGTAGTTTTATTTGATCATTTTTAAAGCTGTTCTCAGTGAAAAACACTGTACTTTGACATCACAAAGTTATTTTTAAACTGCAATGATAATGTGAATTCAATGATGCTACATGTTTTCTGACCAGAGCGTAGTAAAGCACATCAAGAGAAATACTGTCATTGTACAATACAGTAAATTTGTGTGTCATGCTTTCAGTTTTGCATTTTATAGCAAAACAGGTTGTTCTTTGAGGAAGAAGTCTTGATTTGAAATTCATGGATGGTCAATTCTGTTGAAATATCTTGACTTTGTGAAAGTTATTGATGGGGTATAAAATTTTCTTTAAATTTAGATGTTACTTGCACATTTGTATATTAATAAACTAATTTTGGAATCTTAGTTGTTTATGATATTTTCCATGAAATAACGTGTCAGGAAGGACTTTATGAAGCATGTAAAACTTATCTTATTTTCTTGTAACTTATCACTTTGGGTTGGACTGTTTGAGGGTAATGCTAGGCATCCACTCAACTGAGCTATTAAAGTATGAAAGTTTTATTAGGTCAAAGCAATATAGATTCATTACTGGAAAACTTAAAAAAATAGAGACATGCAAAAAGGAAATAAACAAAATCTCTTATCTTCATTCTATCAATCCATTCCTGATCATCCTATTGTATAGCTCTCAAAATCTGAGTTTGCTTTCACACACATACACAGATATGCACACATGTGCATTCACATATACTTTTTATATTTAATATAAATTTCAGTTCTGTAAAATTCTTTTTTAATCACATATATTAATAATATACTAAGATATAATCTTCTTACCATAAATTCACTTCTAATGTCCATGAATCAGTGGTTTGAGCATATTAGCAGAGTTGTGTAACCCTTACCACTACGTAATTCCAGAACATTTTCGTAGTTTCAAAAGGAATATCCATATCCATTAGTAGTTCCTCCTCATCCAATATGTGGCCTTGTGTCTGGTTTCTTTCAGTTAGTGTGATGTTTCAAGGGTCCTCTATGCTATAGCATGTTATCAGAACTTCATTCCTCTTTATAATTGAATGATACTCCACTATATGAATATACTACATTTTGTTTATCTACTCATCAGTTGGTGAATATTGTGTTATTTTCACTTGTTAGCTATTAGGAACACTAATATGAATATTTATGTACAAGTTTTTGTGTGACCATATGTCTTCAGTTCTCTTGAGTATATATTTATGATTATTGGAATTATTGGATCACATGTTCATATTATGTTCTTAGTATTAAGGAACTGCTCAAATGTTTCCAAATTGTTTGCACCATGCAACATGCCCCCTAGAAATGTACGAAAGTTTCAGTTTCTCCACATCTTCATTAATCCTTACTATTATGTCTTTTTTACTATATTCATCCTAGCTGGTGTGAAGTGGTATCTCTTTGTGGTTTTGATTTTGTATTTCCCTGATGACTAATAATGTTGAATCTCTTTCCATGTGCTTCTTAGTCATTTTATACTTTGGAGATATGTTTATTTAAATCCTTTTTAAAAACATTAAAATTTTTGGTTATGATTGAATTGCAGAATTCTTTAGTCTGGATATGAGTCTGTCATCAGATATGTGATTTGAAAATATTTTCTCCCACTCTTTGGGTTGTCTGTTCACTTTTTTGATAGTGTTCTTGAAAGCACAAGTTTTAAAGTATAATGGGATTTATTTTATTATTTTCTTTTGTCGACTGTGCTTTTGATTTTATACTTTAAAAAAACATTACTTTATGCAAAGTCACAGAAATTTACTCCTATGTTTTTGTCTAAGAGTTTTTTAGTGTTAGCTTACATTTAGGTCGCTGATCTTTTGAATTAATTATTGTATATGGTGTGAGATAGGTATCCAACTAGATTCCTTTGCATGTGGATAGCCAGTTATCTTAGTACCATTTGTTGAAAAGTTTATTCTTTCCTCATGGAGTAGTCACGGTGACATTTAAAATGGTGAACATAAGGCTAAATTAAATGAGTCAAAAGGAGAAAGACAAATACCAAATAATCTCATTCACATACGGGATATAAGGAAACAAATATAAACAGACAAGACAAAACAGAAACTAACTCTTGGACACTGACAACAGAACTGAGGTTATCAGAATGGAAGGGGGCCGAGGTAGGAACAAAGGGCAGTGGGGATCCAATGGATAGTGGTGGAGAACTATTTGAAATTGGGTTGTGGGCATAGTGTGTCATCATATATTTGGTGACATGCACATCTAAAACATAAATCAAAGTTTTGTAAATCAAAGTTACCTCAATTAGAAAGAAGTCATTAAGGACAAGAAAAATTAATGGCAAAAAAGAAAAAACAATCAAGTGTAAGGGTTTATTTCTGCACTCTTAATTCTATTCTATTGATCTATATATTTACCTTTTATGTCAGCACCACACTGTCTTGATTATTATAGCTTTGTACTAAAATATGAAATCAGAAAGTGTGAGTCCCCCAACTGTATTTTCCTTTTTCAAGGCTATTTGTGTTCTTTTGAGTCCCTCACATTTCTCTATTAATTTTAGGATCCGAGTTATCACTTTCTGAAAAAAATATCATCTGGGATATTGCTAGGAATTGCACTGAATCTATAGATTGCTTTGGAAAACATTATCATTTTAAGGAGAGTATCTCCCCATCTATGAGCATGGCATACAAGAACATGGACTAGCCTTCCATTTAATTAAAGCTTCTTGAATTTCTTTCAAAGATGTTCTGTAGTTTTCACTCTACAAATCTCTTACTTCTTTTTTTAAATTTATTCCTAAGAATTTTATTCACTTGAAATTGCTTTTAATTGTTGTGATTATTCAGTGTTTAGAAATACAATTTTATGTTAAAATACCATGAACATCTTTCCATTTCAGAAATATATTTCTATAACATTGCTTTAATAAACTTATAATATTTTATTATGTGGTTATATCACAATTTATTTAACCAGCTCCTTACTATTGGACATTTAGATAATTTTAAACTTAAAATTTTTTATATATAACTCTGTTAAGTATTTGCGATAAAATCTTTGCTAACTTCCCTAATTATTCCCGGGATAAAAATCTTTAGAAGTAGAATTGTTAGGGCAAACTATGTGCACATTGGAGCTATTTGTTAAAAGAAATTGTCCTTCTGAAAAGTTGTAGGGTTTTCAATTTAACAAAAGTTGTAGCACTTGATTCCCTTAATTCTCTCCAACTTTCAGTATTATGATTTTAAAAATCTTTGCCACTTAGATAAGTGAGAGATGAGCCTCAGTAGTGCTTTGCTTGAATTTCAAGTACACGAAAGGTAAAAAAAAATTTTTTATGCATTTATTAGCTTGAATTCCCGTTCCTCCTCCCCACCCCCACCCCCAGCCCCCGTGTATTGTTTAGATATTTTAGCCCGGAGTGTTCAGATTTTTCCAATTGTTTTGTAAAACTATTTATGTAGTAAAGTCATTAATTCCGTGTCATTTATAGTATACATTTTCTCCTCCCACATTTGCTTTCCATTCTTGTTTAGATAGTTGCTTTTTGACGTAAAAACTTTTATTTTAGTTTTCATGTAGTCAACTTATCTTTATGGTGTTAGGTTTATCTTGGGTATTAGACTCACAAATTCCTTTCCCCCTCTTTTATATTTTAAAGAACAAAAACGAAGATTAACCAGACACATGCTTTTCCCCTATAACACATACCAGTATTTAATAAATATACCTCATTTACTCTACCGTTTTTTACTCACCTAAATCTTTGTATAATCAGTGCTCTCACAATTCTCTCTTTTATTCTTCTCCATCGTTCAAAGCTCTAGAACTATTTCCTCTGGGGACACTTCCGTCCATCCAGTTCCGCTTAGAGGGCTTGTGGGCTCTTTGGGGGGACTGGCCTGCACACAGGACCAGGCCTCAGTCCCAAGGGGAGGTCTCCTGTGTCCTGAGATCAGGATGACAGCTGGAGTCATTCACTCAGCATTTCTCAGTTCATCTCCATAATTGAGACGGGCATCTAAGGAATTCCCTCCAAGGTAATGTTCCAGATGGCAATGTACAACTTGCACTATTACCATCTTTTAAATGTGTACATCCCGCCATTTTCAATTCCCCAGGAGCAACTTAGATCCCGGGCTCAAATGTGGCTCCAGTGTCATAGATACCATTGGTGCACTGCGTTTGAGCATTGACGGAACTCGTCTTTTGATCATTGAGACTTGTCTGGGGAATCACAAAGTCTTTAATGCAAGTTTTTGCAGGCAGTGGCGGTTTCTACCAACGTGCTGCAAACCTTCTCACTTGTCCGAGGTCTAGAATTGGCTTTTCTGACCTGTCTGAGTATCTGGAGAGGAGAGAGTTCTGCTTTCTGCCCTGGCGGCCGGCCGGTGCCTCCAGAGTGGGAGCCCGGGAACGCCTTTCTCCTTCTCGGCGGGCGAAGTCAGAAGCGCGCTGGCGAGGGGCGGTCTGCGGGCCTGAGGCTGGGCGCTGTCAGTTCCTGATCGGGCGGGCGCCGCTCCAGCCTCTCCAGGTTCCAGCCCAGGGACGCCGCCCCCACGCCTCGGGCTCGCCCCCACGCTGGCGGCTGGGGCGCGGATGCGCCAACGCCCTTACCCGGCTGCGCTCGCTGGTCGCGTGGAGATCCTGCAGCCGGGACCGCGCAGCTCCGAGCCGCCCGGCAGGCAGCGGAGCCGGGAGCACCTTGCACAGCGGGATGGCGGCCGCCGCGCGGGCTGGGGGCCGGGCACCGCGGACAGCCCTGCTGTTGGTGCTGCTGCGCTCCGTGTCCGCCGCTGCTCCGGACAACCCGGCCGCGGCCGGGCTCAGCCTGCTCCCGCCCTACTTCAACCTGGCCGAGGCCGCGAGGATTTGGGCCACCGCCACCTGCGGAGAGCGGGAGCCGGGCAGCGCGCTGCCCGAGCCAGAGCTCTACTGCAAGTTGGTGGGGGGCCCCACCGCTCCGGGCCGCGGCCACACCATTAAGGTAAGATCCCGGGATAGGGCAGGAACCTGCAGGGCGTTGTGCGGGACAGCGACCTGGAGCGCAGGCATTGGGCTTTCCCCCCAGCGTGCTAGTGACTCCGGGCGACCGGACAGGGTTCCCACTTTCCCGAGACCCGGCGTGGGCGCGGTGCTCCAGTAGTTACCCAGTCGGAGCACTGCCTTGTCAGCGCACGGCCGGAGGCAGAGGCGTGTGAAGACTGAGGTCAGGTTTGGGCGAGCAGAGAAAGTCGCAAACTGCTATTAGGGATGCTCCCAGCTGGGGTCTGGTCCTGCTTCGGTCACGCAGGGACCGGCTCCAGTCCCTCCCGGCTTCACTTGTGTGCGCCCTTTGAGGTACTTTATCTTCTCGACCTTATTTGGAGAACTTGGTAGCAGCAGGCAGCTTCCACGTGTCTTTTAAGAGAGAGAACTTTTAGGTTATGTCAGTATTGTCACTACGATGTCACCGAAAAGATTTGTTTGAAGTGCCACCATCCGGAATTATTATTAGAGCAATGTCACAGCGCTGAGCGCATCAGATTCTTACCACCAACACCTGGTGTAGATGATGGTGTGGCTGGTGCTTAATCAGCGTCTGAATGTGTGCCAGGGCCTTACTCAGCATCCTCACCGCAGTGTTGGGAACTGAACCAGGTGAGCAGGTTAAGACATGTGCCAATGCCATGAAGCAGGATCGTTGAATTTGAACCCGGTCCCCGCTCCAAAGCCTCTTTGCACCAAGCCATTATCGCCTCCCTCCCGCTACAGGGAGTATTGTTGAGTAGGAAAGTGTTGCCAGAAGAGGGAGTAGTTTTGGAGCTTGGACACAAGAAGGAAAAATTACTTTTCAAAGTCTTGGTCAGTGTTTCAGAAACTCTTTTGTCTGTGACTTCCATAAACTGCATGTTGTTGAACAGGCAGTGCCTATAGATGCTTATTATTTATAAATTATATGCATGTATTATTTTATTAATATATCGGGTGTATTAAAAACAGAATTGGAAATAAAAAAGATAAGACAGTGATGTAAATACTTTTTAAGTTTCCTTACTAACAACCCCAAAGAATTTTGCTTTCTCTGAATGTCTAATTTGTGATTGTGATAACTATTTATAAGTACACAAATGTAATTTTTGAGTAGCATTTATGATACAATAATTTAGAGTTGGTTTTATATTAATACTTGAATTTAGTGATTGTTATAGATGAGAAGATCTCTTGGCATGCCCAGTGGAGTAGCAGTTAGGTCAGCCACCTCTAAAATAGCACAGTCCACATATATTCCAAGGACCTGGGTTTATATCTGGGGGCCAGAGGAGCAAGTGAACAACTTAATACAAATAAAATGCTGTTTCTTTCTCTCTCTCCCTGCCTGTACCTTTCCTTAAAAAGAAAAAATCTCAAAGTATGGAGTTTTAAATGTAGGACTGTTGGACTACTAAGTTCCAGAACCAACTACGTAGTTTATAGATTTCAGTGTGAACTGAAAATGTGGAACCCCATGCTCAAAAATTAAGAATTTAAGATGGTGATTGCACAGCATTAAACCAAGGTTGGGAGCTTTCTAAGCCTAAGCTCCTAGGTGACTGCACAGGTCTCAGGCTCTCTGGGTTCACTAAATCGTGGTATTCATATTTCTTCTCTATTTAGGTATTATTAAAAGTGTAAACTTCATTAATAAATGTTCACTTTTCAAGTGACATTCAGTGCTTCCTGCTCAGAAGGTGTAGTATTTGAATGATTTAAACAACAGATTAAACAGTTGCTGCAAGTCTTTTTTTTTTGTTTTTTTCTTTAAAGGAAAGATGCAGGCAGGAAGAGAGAGGAGGAAGAAGCATTTTAATTTTTATTTAGTTGTTCACACTGGTTTTTCTCCCTGGACTGGGGATCCCAAGCCCTTGGGATGTATGTGGACTGCTCCTCAGAGGTGGCTGACCTAACTGCTGCTCTGCCAGGGCGTGCCAGAAGTCTTCTTCTGCAAATATTAAAATGTTAGAAAAATCCATTTCCATGGTTTTTAAATATGCAGATGTGACCACTTTTAAAGTAGCATAATTCCATCTTTTCAGCAACAAAAGAGTAAACATTTCCAAACATCTATTTAGTAAAATCATTTTTCCAAATGCATGTACGTCTTTAGAACAGCATTTACATTTTCACACATTGTTAAAAAGCACCTTTATTTTGGTGAAATAGAGTAAATGCCTCTATTGTTTTCTCAGTGTCTATCAGGTATATTACTGGCATCCACTTGTCCTCCCAGAAAAAGTCAAAAGTCAAAATTTGGAAATATTGTGAAAAAAATGTCTAACTCACCTATAGCTTTTTTTTTTTTTTTAAGGGAAAGTGCAGGCAAGGAATGAAGGTGAGTAGGCAGGTGGGCAGAGAGAGGAGGAGGAAGCATTTACTTATTTGTTCATCTTGGTTGTTCGCTCTGGTCCCTGATCCTGAACCTAGGTCCCTGAGATGCATGTGGACTATGTCCAGTGGCCTTATCTACCAGGGCATGCCCACCTTTAAATTTTAAAGGTCTTTTAGGTACTGCACTGTGATATGAATGAACCTGTGTAGTCAAAAGAATTTCATGATCTTTTCCTGTTTCAGTACAAAGTTTCAACTATTCAACTGTTTAGGAGACTAGAATCCACATGTCCACTAACCCAGGATAGCTTTTATGTGCCACAGTCAGATGATAGCCTGGTGGAACTCTTCTTCCTTGGGACAGACACTCAGGATCATTGATGACTTGTGACCGGCTGACTTGTGAAGTGGGTGAAGGCCCTTAAGCAATCAGTATATTAAATATCAGTAAAGCTTAATTTATTATTTTTTTGTAAAATTAACCTAAAGATAAGTTTTAATATTCCCCTCGTATACTCCAGTGGATTTTCTGGTACATCCAACCTTTTAGAGAACTGTTCTAACTATGGGAAAAGTAGGTGTGAGAAAGACAGTATCAAAATTTTTTTCAGCTATCCTCTCTCCCCAGATTTTCCTAAGAAGGGGCCAACCCTCATTTTCGGCTGGTATTTTTGTTGACTGTTCATAGCTTGACGCTACCATGCTAGAGCACCAAAAAGGTCATGCTTCTTGTTCTTATGAGTTTCTAGAAGAGATTATTAAACCTGAGTTAGCTGTCCTAGATAGAGTAGGAAGTGGCTTTATGAGGTCACTCAGCAGACTGTAGGCCAAGGAGTCACCTGAAGAAAAAGAGTGCTGTCTGGTACTAAATCTTATTCTTTCCTGAAAATAAGGGGTGAACCAAAGCTCTCCCACAGAGTGTTTTCTACTTTCACGGTTGAGGGAAGATGCACTGATTGCTGATGTGATTGGGTTTCTCATAATGAAGAGAGAAGCTTTCTGAGACAAGGAGGGGGAGGCCCAGCTCCAGAGACCCCGCTATCAGACACTCCAGCTGGCCCAGTGAGGAAGTAGCTGGTGCATTCCTGGCTTTCAGGAAAGTGAGGAATGGTAGGAGATGGGTGGGAGAAGAAAGAGATTGTGATGAATCACTTGGTTGTACTTGAGTGAGTGATGATAGTCTTGAATCTGTTTGTATGTAGGTCAAGATAGGAAATGGAGAAGTTAACTAAAATAGTTTATTTCTTTTATATTTCTAAAAATAAGTCTTCAGGGGTGCATTCAGGGTTTAAAATTTTAGGCCAGAAAGGGGTTTTTAATGTAAAAAATGAATAAAAATCATGTCTTAGGATAAAACCTGGATTTGTGGGGGTGATTCTGTCACAATGCTGATTATTAAATATGTACCATGCGTCAACAGAAGGGGCATTTAAAAAGTCTGAATTTCGTTTGTGGTATGAAAAAAATTCTCTGTGGTTTCTCTGGACTTAAGAGTCATTAAATAAGATTTTACATATGTGTGACTGCTCAGTCATTTAGTTTTTGATGTCTGATAGCTCTGTATTTCAGGAATCCTATTTGGTTCATGACTGTTTCCTCAGTGGTTAGCACAACTCCTGGAACAGAATAGGGGCTCAGAAAATATTGCATGAAAGGATGGTGGACTGAAAAAATAAAAACTATAAAGAAATGAATCTTGAGAGGAGACAAGAAAAATATGCAAATTAATTCTATTTTGTTGAAATGTAATCACAGCCCAAACATCACACTTTGTGCTTTAATTTTAAATATTTACCCATGGACTCTAGAGGTTTTATTACTTACTAAGACAGCTGATAGAGTTGATGATAAAATGGAACCAAAAGACATGTCACAAATATAACCTTGCGTTTGGTTTCTCTTGACACAAACACTATCCTCACAAGAAATGTAATACACAACAAATATCCCTCAGCTTTAGAAGTTCAGGTTATGCTATTCACTTTTATGAATGACCTAATTAGTATAGTAATATCTCACTTAACATCATTGATAGATAGCTTTTTGGAAACTGTGACTTTAAGTAAAACAACATAGAACAAAACCAAGTCCTCAGATAACATTATTTTAACATCAACCAGATTTTTCTTATCAGTGTTGCAACAAATATTGAATGAAATAATGCTGTTAATAATGCTGTTACATCTAACATCTGCTGAACCTTTTTCCAACAACTGAAAAAAATCCAAAGAAGATTTTTAGTTTTAAGATAATGAAAAATTGCATTCGGTGCAGCCAGTCATTATAGAGGCAGCTCACACCTGGAGCAATAAGAGTGGATGTGCCAAGTTCCTTCTCTAGAAATTATACAAACTGTGTATTTATTATATCACTCCTAATTCTACTATCTGTTTGCATTATTTTAGGTTATAGGTGTTATTTGATATGATTTGGTCTGTTCTTTGGTGTAGGAAGGCTAAATATTTTTGTCCATGTAAGTGAATGGTAATTTTTTCTTCTCTTTATGCCATTTTGGCTTATGAAACTGTTCATAGAAACTCTTTACCTACAGATAGTGGGAGAAACATGTATTACCAAGCGCATCTAAACTTTGCACATTGATTGTCCAACATATCTTTTCTATATTATTTTGTTATACTTTGGTTTATGTTTAGGGATGCGAATGGTCTTGAATGACATTGAAATGAATGATACTGATAGAAAAATGCAGACATGAGTTATGACTCAGAGTGCTTACTAGAAGTCACAAAATAGTCCCACTTGTATGTTTGAGTAACTTCGACTAATGACCATAAACAGGAAGCTCAACTTCACTAAAGAGCTGTTTATAGAACTATTGTGAAAGAAAACCATTTGTTAACTTCAGCAAGGACATTTTCCTTAGTGAAACTGATATGAAAAAAATTCAAAATTAGGGCTAGGAAATAGGAGACATTTACTATGTCCATTGATATGTTTGAAGAAATTATTAATGAGAAGAATTATTCGAGACCTGAGGCAAATGATTATAATCAGCAATCTCAGGATGATTCTTTTTTTTTTCAGAAATGATTTTACTAATACTTGTTCTGTTTTTGTGAACAGTAGCCAAAGTTCAGCAATTGATGTTTTTGTACAAATCATTACTATTATTATTTTTTAAGGAAAGGTACAGGCAGGAATGAAGACCAATAGGCAGGCAGGCAGAAAGAGAGAGGAAGAAGCATTTTATTTGTTTTTAGTTAGTTGTTTATCTTGATTGTTTCCCGCTTCCCTGAGTCTGGAAACTGGGTCCTTGGGATGTATGTGGGTTATGTCTGGTGGTCTTAACCACTAGGCCACAAGAGTGTACTTATGCAAATCACTTGAAGAAGACAAACATGTGTTTTCCTTGGTTGAGTCAAGTTTGCTCATTAGCTAGGAAACATGGTTCCAGACACCAGCACCTCAGCAATTTAAATTTGTTCCTTAACAAGTCACAGATACTGTAGCTCATGGGATTGCTAAGGAATAGTTGGAACTGGGAATGTTCAGTTCTTGCATTGCAAGATTTAACTTAATGTTATGGGTTACTGGTGCTATTGAGAGTGTGAGAGAAAGAAATACAGTAAATCTTCACGGTCATTACTGATAGATTCTTGAAAGCTTACTTTAAGTTTTCAAGTAGTAATGAAATGATATCTAACCAAAGCAGGTCCTTGAATAACATCATTTCATTCAATGTTGGCCAAGATTTTTGTTTTCTTATCAGCATTATAATTAAACAACGTTATTTGATGACTTGCTGTATGTAGTCAGAGAGAGAGGTTAGGACAGTTAATCATTAATTTTCAGCCCTTCACTTATAAGACAGTTGTGCCTAAACCATAGTTGTAGGCATGAATGGACACATATGCATGTGAAAATTACATGTTTTCTTTATCTTTTAGCAAAACTAGATTGAAACATGTGAGTCATTATAACACCTTTACTGAGGCATGATTTAAATTTCATAATATGTTTCCATTGTGTGAATGTAATAATTTTTCATAAATTTATAGGATTATACAACTATCATTCCTATCACGTTTTAGAACATTTTGCCATGAGCCAAATTTCTCTTGTGCCTGTGCACTCCATTTTCACACCTACTTCCACTAGTTTTTTTTCTGTCTCTAAAGATTTAAGGAAGTTTCTGGAAATTTCATTTACAAGGTTTCATCCATTATGTGGTCTTTTGTGTCTGACTTGTTTCACTTAGCATGTTTTAGAGGCTCATTCATATTGTTGCATGATTTAGTCATTTATTTTCATTGCAGACAGTAGGTTTTCCATTGTATTGGTGTACCTCATTTTCTTTACCTGTTACACTAGTTGATGGACATTTGCACCGTTTCCATGTTTTGGCTCTTATAAAATAATGCTGTTTTGGACATTCACAAGTACATCTTTATGTGTACATGTTTTCAGTTTTCTTGGGTAGATTCCTAGGAGTGGAATTGCTAGATTGTATAGTAGGGGGACTTATTTTTATTTCATTTAATTAAAATATTTATTTATTTGTAAATTTAAAAAATTGCCAATTATTGTAAGTGGGGTATTGATGTCTACAATAGTTATTATAGAGCTACTTCTCCAATTCTGTCAGTTTTTTGTATCATGTATATTCGAGGGTCTTTTGTGCGGAAGTGTTTTCATTGTTGTATCTTTTTGACAGGCTGACTTTTCTATTAATATGTAATGTCAATCTTTATTTCTAGTAACAATTCCTGATTTAAAGTCTATTTTGTCTGGTTTTAGTATAGCCATCCAGCTGTTTGGTTACCGTTCACATGGAATTCATTTATCCATCCCTTTACTTTCAATATATTTTCTTAAATCTAAAGTGAATCTTTTATAGATAGTGTATATTTGAATCATGCTTATTTTATTAAAATCTATTCTGCCAACCATTACTTTTTGAACTGGTAATTCTAACCCATTTGAACTTAAAGTGATTATAAAGGTAGGATTTACTTCTGCCATTTTGCTATTTGTTTTGTGTATATGTAGTTCCTCTATTCTTCCACTACTCTCTTGTTTTGTGTTTGATTTCTTTTTCTAGTGTACTATTTTGATTTCCTCTCCATTTACTTTTCTGTATATTTTAAAGTTAGTGATTACTTAGGAAATTACAATTAGCACCCCATATTTATAACAATTCAGTTGATTTGATGCTACTTAGCTTTAAAAGCATCCAAAACTCTGCTCCTATACAGGTCTGTTCCTTCTCTATATGTTGTTAGTGTCACAAATTACATCTTGCACAATGTAGTCTATCAATATAAATTTATAATTATTGTTTTATGAATTTATCTTTTAAATCCAATAAGAAAAATAGGGGTGTTATAAACCCAAAATACAATAATAGAGTTTTATTATTTACCCATGTAGTTACCTATACGAGTATACCTGTACCTATGCAAATGATCTTTAGTTCTTTGTATGACTTTGAGTTATTGTCTAGTACACTGTCATTTCAACTAAAAAACTACCTTTGCCATTTCTTGTAGGGCAAGACTACTAGCAAACTCCTTCAGCTTCTGTTTATTTGGGAATGTCTTTGTTTCTCTTAATATCTAAATGTCTCATTTTGAAGGATAATTTTACAAGGTATAGAATTATTGACTGACTGACAGTATTTTCCTTTCAGCACCTTAAATATTTTCTCTTACTATCTTCTAGCTTCCATGGTTTTTGATGAAAAATAGACTTAATCTCAGTGAGGATCTCCTTATATAATATAAATAGCTTCTTTCTTGCTGCTTTCAATTTATTTTCTCTTTGTTTTTGACAGTTTTGTTACAATATGTTTTGGGCTGGATCTCTTTGAGTTTATTCTAGTTGGTATTTGTTGAGTTTCTTAGATATGTAGATTTATCTTTCATCACATTTGAGAAGTTTTCAACTTAAAATATTTCTTCAAATATTCTGTCTGCCCTTCACTCTTCTCTCCTTCTGAGATTCCCATAATATGTGCGTTGGTCCATTTATTTGATAGTGTCCCACAGGTTTGTCAGGCCTTATTTTTATTCATTCTTTTTTTTCCTTAGGCTGGTTATTTTCAAATGACTTATCTTCAAGTTCATTGATTATAGATTGTTCGAGGTTTTGAATGGATTCTGGAGTTACGAAAAAGTTGATTCTGAGAGTTTTTGCTAGATTAATTGTTACTTCAGTGGAGGTAAAGACCCTTGAAACTCCCTTCTCTGCTATTTTTGGTGACATCCTCACATCGTTTTTTGAGTGTTTCTTATTTTCTGCTACCATCAAATAGTCTGTGGTCATTTAAATTTTTATTTACCCCTGTCTTGGGAGCAATTACTTTTCCAAGGAGCTGTGATTTCTTTTATTGAGTGTGGTATTTAGAAATAAGATCTGGGCATAAGATATGCTCATTATTACTCATGAGCCATTGTTGCTCATGAGCCATTGTTGCTGCCCTTTCAGCAGATAGTGTGTATATGTATATATATACATATACACACATATGTGTATATAAGTATATACATGAACACACATGTATATATATGTATATATACACAATATATATAATCAATTTTTACATATTGGTCTGTAGTCTTTTTGTAGGCTCTATGATTTTCTAAATGCAGAATTACACAATTTTCTTCCTTTCCAATCTGTATGACTTATTTTTCTTTTAATTCATTCTTTATTCACAAATATTTATTAATTGGCTTTTACATGTCTGGAAGGAACCCTGCTAGATGTTGAGGATGCAAGGATCCCCAGACAATCTTTTTGTAGATGACTAGCTTTTCATGACCTAATTTTTGAGACTCCAAGGAAACTCTTATGATGAAAAAATGTTTTGCCTTCCTTGTACATATTACCAAACAACTCTTATTTAGTGGTGAAGACCTCTTATCTCTGTAATCCTGTAGACCTGAGTTTGAATTCTAAATCTGCCAGCTCTCTGACCTTGGAAAATTGCTTGATATAAAACAAGATCAACAATAGTGTTTCTCTTAAAGTTTTACTGGGAGAATAAAAAGCATTTTGCTTATTCTTCAATATGTATATGTAATACTGGTTGTAAGTAAGCTTTTTAATTTTAATTTTACTCTTTTAATTGAGATAACTTTGATTTACAAAATCATATAAGCTTAGATGTGCAGATTCATTATTCATCAAATATATAACACCCCACATTACCAACAGATTTCTAATTCCTAATTTCAATTCCTCTGTCCCTGTCTATTGGATTCCCACTACCCTTTGCTCCCACAACTGCTGCTTCCCCACTGGTAACCTCAGTTCTATTGTCAATGTCCAAGGGTGAGTCTTTATTTTTTATTTTTTATTTTTGCTTGCTTTGTTTCTTTATATTTCACATATGAGTGATATCATCTGGAATTTGTCTTTCTTTTTCCTATTTATTTCACTTAGCATGATCCCTTCTAGTTCCATCCATGTTGATGCAAATGTCAGGATTTCATTTTTCAAAAAGTATTCCATTGTGTGTATATGGCAAATTTTCTTTATCCACTCATCTTTTGTTGGGTACTTAGGTTTCCATTTTTTGACTACTGTCAATAATGCTGCAGTAAATATGGGGAGTAATAGCTCTCTTCAAATTAATGTTATTGTGTTTTTTTTGGTAAATACCCAGCAGTAGGATAGTGAGATCATATGGAACTTACTTAATTTTTTGAAGTGTCTGCATACTGCTTTCCATTATGTTTGTACCAAGTTATATTCTCACCAACTGTGTGAAAGTGTTCTCTTTTTTTCACATCCTCACCAACATTTGTTTTTTTTTTTTTCAATCATTTGGATATTAGTTACCCTCACAGATGTGAAGTGAAACATTATTGTTTTGATTTGCATTTCCTTAATAACAAGAGATGAGGAACATCTTTTCAAATGCTATTACCACCCGTATGTCTTCTTTGGAGAAATGTCTATTCAGATCTTCTGTCCATTTTTTGCGCAGGTTGTTTTCTAATGTTGAATTTTATGAACTCTTTATATGTTTTAGATATTAACTCCTTATATGATGTGCAGATATCTTCTCCTATTCAGTAGGAGGTCTTTTTGTTTTGAGTGATGTTTCTTTTGTTGTATAGAACCTTTGTAGTTTGATGTAATCCAATAAATGTGTTTTTAAATGGAGTGAAAAATTCTTTAAAATGAAGACTTCTGAAGTGATAAGCTGCAAAGGTGGTTTGTTACATTTGCAATGCTAAATAATCAGTAGACATAAAGAAGACCTTTATATCCTTCTATAGAAGCAATTTTAAATTATTTTCATACTACGTTAGTAACTGGTTTAGATATTATTTGCTTTAGGCATTATTGTGGAGACAATTAAAAACTAGCTAACACATCCTACTCACTGGCTATCAGGGAAATGCAAATTAAAACAACAATGAGATATCACCTTACTGGCTATTATCCAAAAGTCTGGAAACAACAAATGCTGGCAAGAATGTGGAGAAAAGGAAACAGTTTAGCTCTGTGGTGGAAGTGCAAATTGATGCAACCCCTATAGAAAACAGTTTGGAGAGTCCTCAAAAAACTGAAGATGGAAATCCCATATGATTCTGTCATTCCACTCTGAGCATCTACCCAAAAGATACAAAAGCACCCATCTGCAGAGATGTAAGTATCCCCATGTTTATTGAAGCCCTATTCACAATAGCTAAGAACTGTAAATTAACTAAGTGCCCAACGTTAGATGAATGGATAAAGAAAATGTGGTACATACATGCAATAGAATACTACACAGCCCTTTGAAGAGATGAAATCCTGTCATTTGAATCAACGTGGATGGAACTAGAGGGAGTCTGCTAAGTGAAATAAAGCAAAAGAAGAAAGATACCAGATGACCTCACTCCTGGGTGAAATGTGATAGACAAAACAAAGGAATAGATGAAATAAAACCAACCTTTAAAGGTACATTACCAATAGGGAATGGGGCGGATGGGGGCAAATGGTGGTGGAGCCCACTAGACAATGGTGAAGAACATTGGAGGGTATGGTTTGTTGAAATATATCTAAGGAATGGGGAAACCTATATATAGAAAATTATTTTAATGTGTATGTAGAATAATTACTGCAATAAAAATATGTTTAAAACAACAAAACAAAAAAACTAGCTAACATAATAGTTTTGGGGTATTTGCTAACTTTTTAAGGTTAATTTTGGTGGCAATAATACAGTCTTCACGATCATACATTTTTTTCTGATTGTGATTTAGGCTTTTACTTTAAATATTGCTCAGCATCTTGGATCCATTTGCCTAGTGGGAAAGGATATTAAGTGGTGTCCTAGTACCCTAAGTCAGTCGAATGGCCCATAGTGTGCTATGTAGATGGGCTTCTGGCTAAGGGACAAGTGGGACTGAAATACAGCCTGGGTAAGGCTCTATCTCATCAGAGGCAGAGTCTTTTCCTGTGCCTCAAAAAAGAACTATTTGGATGAGCCAGCAGGGTCTTGATTCGAGCTCTCATGCCAACAGAGTGGAAACTGCCCCAGGGAAAGCCAATTCATTGTGTCCTTGTATTCTCTCAGTTTCTCAATGTCATAAGAATATTGTATTCTCTCATGATTTTCCCATTCTAGATGCTCATAAAATACAAGTGGAATTAATAAAAATATTAGCTCAGGGGAAATAATTAAATTGTCTATACACAAATTAGCTGTGAGAAGTGAGGGAAAAAGTACTTCTCCATTATTTTCAAGTTGCACCAAACACTTCACATACTGTATGTGCAAGTACCTTGCTGCTGTGCTTTTGCAAGGCATTAATTTCTTTTTTTAAAGGAAAGTTTTTGTCAGGAATGGAGGCAAATTCGAAGAGAGGTAGGAAGAGAGCGGGGGAAGAAGTTTATTTATTTTATTTAGGTGTTCATCTTGGTTGTTGCTTCTTGAACCTGGGACCTTGGGATGTATGTGGACTGCACCCAGGGTGTACGAGACCACTAGGCCACCAGGATGCACTGCAAGTTATTAATTTAGTACACATTTATACATAGCACTCAGCAAAGTTTGGCATTGTTCTAAAGCTTCTTCAGTATATTGACTTCTTAATCCTCACAATTTATGAAGGAGATACTCGTAGTATGCTCATTTTACAGATGAGGAAACTGAAGCACAGAGAGGTTAAGTGATTTGTCCCAGAGCACATAGCTACTCTGTGGTAAAGCCAGGTAACTCTGGCTGCAGAGTTCATGTTCTTACCTACTATGCTATGCTGCCACCACAGAACTAACTTCTTCGCCCTCTGAATTTGAGCTAAAGTTTGCACCACTTACTAATTCTCATCATTTTCAGCCATGTAGTTTTCATGTCTGTATTCTTATTAGATCAGGCTCTTCCTGAAGGTGCGCCTACATTTTGCTTCTCATGTCTGTCTGGAAGCTTCTCACAGACATTTATAAGATGCTTTAAAAATTGTTTGAGGTAACTTTGATTTACAAAATAATATAAGCCAATATGTCCAGGTTCACTTTTCATCATACTGAGAACAACACATCATGCCCACCACCAACATAGAAGCTTTTTGAAGACCTTCAAAGGGCAACGCTGTCACAGAATTTTCTTATTAGAGCAACAACCTCATGGAAGTGCTGTTTGACAAAAACATAAAAATAAAGTTAAACCCTGAATTTCAGCAACCTGACTGTGGAAGACAGCAGTAGCCTCTGAGGTGCTGAGTTTCAAAGTAGAGGCATCTGATGTTTAAGAGAAATCCTAGGACTGAGCTACTGGGAGCTCAAGAGGTAAGGAAGGATCATTTCTCTGCAGGTTTCAGAGGGAACATGGCCCCACCAAGCTTTGAATGCAGATCACTAACTTCCAGAGCTGTGAGACAAAACAGTTCTGTTCTAAACCACCCAGCTTGTGTCACTTTGTTTTTATACAGCCTTAGAAAATACAGTAACTGTTTAAGTCTGTTTGGGCTGCTATGACATTATTTCATAGAGTAGGTGGCTTATAAACAGCAACAATTTATTTCTGACACTTTTGGAGTCTGGGTAATTCAAGGTCCAGATGCAAACAGATTCAGTCTGGTTGAGACTCACTTCCTGTTCATAGATAGCTGTCTTCTGCTGAGTCCTCACTTGGTGGAAGGGGTGAGGGACCTCTCTGGACCTCTTTTATAATGGCATTAATCCCATTCATGCATCTCGGTATCTTCATCTTAGCGGTTAGATCTCAACATGTGAGTTGGGGGTAGAGTTGGCGCACAAGTATTCTGTCCCTAGCAGTTGACTTTGCTTTAAATCAGTTAAGCAGTCTCTCAATCCGTCACAGCATTAATTGACCGTTCAGTGTGAGGGCTCCCTGTGGATGGGAGGCGAAGGATGGGAAGCGTTACAGGAGGTTCTCTCAGGGGTTCTAGGGTCTTCATTTATTTTCTTTAAATTGATTTAAAATTAATGTTTACTGAGGCAACTTTGATTTACAAAACAACATAAACCCACGTGTAGGCTCCCCACTGCTCAGATACATGCCATTACACCCTGCCTACCACCAGAATACCAAAGGTTCTTCACCACTGTCCATCAGACCCCACCACCTCCTGTCCCCGCTCGCCTCCCCATTCACTGCTGGTGACCTCAGTTCTATTGCTAATGTTCAAACATTGTTATTTAGTCTGTTCCTTTGCTTCTTTTCTTTATGTTGCATATATGAGTGAGATCATCTGGTATTTGTCTTTCTTCTTCTGACTTATTTCACTTAGGATGATCTAGGGGCTCTGTTTTTGAGAATGTGCAATCTGATAACTCACAATTATTTGCATTCTGTTAACTCCTAAACAAACTGAGGAGAGCTTCTGGCTGAAAAAATATATGGGATAACCCACATAAAGAGTCATCCTTCTAGTTTCACTCATATGTGGGGTACAGGGAAATGAAACAAACAGATAAGCCGCAGCAAAAACTCACAGGAGGCAAGATGAGGGCTGTGGGGTGGGGGGTGGGGGGGGGGGGGCGAGAGGGGGGAGGGCAGGAGAGAGGGAACCAGGTTGGGTAAAGGACACTGGGACTCTGGTGGTGGGTGCGGTGTGCAGTACCCATAGACTGAGAAGTGATTTCATTATCTTAAAATGAGTATGGCTTTGTAAACAAAAGAAACAATAATAAAATGATCATAAAAATGAGTCACCCTTCAACATGAAGAACAGAGCAGAGTAAGGATGCCTAAGGAGGCAGGGTGTTAAGAGTTTGGGGCCAAGGGATCCCTTTGAGCCTTCGATCCCTTTTTTGTCAAGAGCTCAGTGGTGGATGATTCCTTTACCACCTGTGAGGGTTTTGGGGAAGGATGGGACTGTGGAATGAAAGACCCAGTTCCTATGTCCTGGGTTGGGCTCTACAGAGACTAAATATTCCTTCAGTATTTGTGGGCACAAAAGACATTGATGACAAAAATTTCCACACAAGGGAGTTTGAGCAGTGAGTTGTGAACACAATTTCAGACTTTCAAATTTTCCTGTTTCACCTGTTTCCAAGCAGCTTTTTTTCTTTTCCACTGTGATAACTGATGACTTAATGCATCTTTAATGTGACTTTGCATATTGAATGCTTTTAATGAGCCAGGAAAATTAAGGAATGCTGATGTTCATTAAAAAAATCATTTGGTAAGGTTGCCACAGAGTGGTTGAATTTCCTTTTATTGTTTTATTTAATTATCTTTTAGGTCAATTTAGCAAACTTCTCTTTACATAAGAACATAGCTGTTGAAGTAAATTTCTAAAAATAGAAATGCTAGGACCTCATCAAATCTTCAGTCCTCCTCTCTGTGCATGGTGCTGGCTTCGGAGGGATTCTTCTCACCTTTCACACACTTGGTGTACATTCAGCTTCATTTTCCTTTGATCACTTGCTTGCTTGATTCTGGGCATCGACTTTCTCTCCTCTGCATATAATAGCTTAGGAGGATTCTAGCTAAAACCAGCCACAGTACAATTGCTTGGCCAACCCCAAGGAAGATGAGACACCGGCCTTCAGAATCTCTACAGAGAAGCGTATAACTAAGGGTTCTCCATCTTCTCTAAAGATAAAATTAAAAGGGAGGTGTCGTGTTGTTGTTCAAGGGGCTGAGATCAGCTGTGGAGAAGAGCTGCCTGTGCGGAGTGCTGGACTCCTAAGACCGTTTTTTTTTTTTTTTCAAAGAGTAGTGAGGAGTTCATCCCCAGGTCAAAATCCTGTGTGTGGTCCTTTAGGCCCAACCATAGGAATGACAAGTCTTGAACTGGTAGGCCTTCAGGGCTAGACTGCTCTCCCCACTCCAGGCCTGTGTACAAGGAGTGATTTCGGTTTTCTGGAGGGAGGTGCAATCAAGGAGGCAGGCCCTGAGACCACCATGCTCTAGGCATACCTGAATTTCATAGGCATACCTGCATCCCACAGGTATACCTGCTTCCCACAGGCATACCTGCATCCCAAAGGCATACCTGTATCCCAAAGGCATACCAGCATCTCAATGGACATATCTGCATACCTATGGGGATAACTTCACCCCCTTGGGCATCCTGAATCCCTGGTGGGGAGTCTCTTTCAGAGGCCTCCAGTGAAGGCACTTCCCTGGTGCCTCCACCAAGAAATCTCATGAGGATGCTCTGACTGAGACCCTTCCCTCCACTCTGACTCAGTGCCTTTCTACTCTGCTCCTTCCCTTCTCCTTTCTCCAAACTATTTGGTCCCTAAAAAGGCCTTTTGCTTGAGACTGCAGGCTGTGAGATCATTCTCCTGCCACTGACCCTGGTCTGGTGCTGTTCCATGGGGAAAATGGAACACTGGGGAGGAGACACCTTTTTCTTTGCCTCCTGTTGCTCCCTGTCACTGACTTGATGCTTGCAATGGGTTCGTTTTCCTCATGGACCACTTCAACCCCAGAAAGCTACTGGGAGCTGGTAGGATGACTCTGTAGGTGACCCTTAATTAGATTCTTATCAGCTGAGGAAAGAACTGCCACCTGGTGATGTGTGTGTACACACATTGATGTTAATAGCCCTCTTTTTAGCATGTAATTATTGACGTCTACAATGGACCAGGCAGAGAGGATGGAATGTAACAAACCGGGAGTATAATTCTGAACAAGGTAGAAAAGCTTCCTGCCTGCAAGATGCTAACCTTCTAGGGGAAGATAGCAACTAAGTGAAAGGTTTTTTTGAGTTCTGCGAGGAGAAAAAGTCAGTTAGACAAAAGTCGAATAGCCAGGGCTTTATTGGGGTTTGCGCATCCGGGCGAAGTTCCCAAGTCCACAGAGGGCCGGGGAAGTCGCGCTTGAACAAAGGGGAGCACCCTCTTTAAGCAAAGGAATTTCGCGGGCTTCATACGTCGCCATTGGGAATTGGCCCTGTGAATCCAGGTATAGGGTTCCATCCATTATTCTGACGTCAGCCACCTTTTTCCTGGTCATGGCCGCCGGGCATGGCCGTCATCCTGTCTTTCTGAGGCAACACTAAGGAGTAAACAAATACAATAGTTAAAGATTGTTACTTTGTCTTGGAGAGAATAAACAGAATTTTGTAAGAGATCAATGACGGGGGAGGCTTTTCTAAGGAAGTGTTGGTGCAGAAACCAAGGGTTTCTGAGAGAGGAAGCCAGTCCTATGGAAGTTGGGAAAATACGTTCCAGGCAGAGGGTTATCAGGGACGGGCCCTGTGGTGGAAACATGTTTGGTGTGTTGGGGAACTCAGAAAGCCATGCTACCCTGTGGGAGGCAAGGCAGGTATGTGGGCTCAGATGCAGGGCTTTTAGGAAGATGAGCGAATGTGGTAAATTCATAGGCAAAGGGAAGAAGAGAACAGAGGAGGCCAGAAGTGAGGGGGATGCGAGAATGTGAGAAATAAATTCTAAGAGAATAAAAGAGGTAATAGAGTAAAACTTACCATATAAAAACAGTTCTCAGTTGTCTACAGAGAAGCCTAAAGGCATCTTTCTTTACCTGGTCCTAACTAACTCTCAGGCAGGTGGTGCCCACTGGGAGAACACCCATCTTTCTGACCAAGCGCAAATCTCTGAGGTGCCTATAGATTTGGATGCTGCCACTGGACAGCTGTTCCCCGACCCTGACTCCAGACATCCTTCCCTGGATCCTATCTTGGCTCCACCAGTTGGACAAATTGCTCAAGCTCTTTATGCCCATCTCCCTCTCTGAAAAGGGCCTAATGAGTGTACTTCCCTACATATTTGCCTTGAAATTTAAGTCAGGTGTGCCCTGGTAGCCCAGATGTTTAGTTCACTGGGCACAGTCCACATACATCAGAAGGTCCCAAGTTCAAGATCTGAGGCCAGGGCAAACAACCAAGATGAGCAACTGAATAAATAAGTGTTTCTTTCTTTTCTCTCTTCCTGCCTGCCTGCCTACTCATCTTCATTCCTGCCTGCATCTTTCCTTTAAAATACAATGGGCATGTGGACATTTCCTTTGTCACTACTGACATCCATGTGACTACCCCTGCGGTGTGAGTGCTTGAGCACTGCGGGTGGCACCCTGCAGACCTGCCAGGGCACTTGGCTGCAGCCAGCCCTGCGCAGCAGGGAGGAAGAGTCGCCTGGGCCTTTGTGACATTCCTGATTTCTGGCTCCTGCTGGAGAAGCTTCTTCTGTAATCCAGGGCCACAGCAGTCCATGATCTGCATTCAGGCTACACCTCTGTGGTTGAGGTGGGGGTGGGGGGGTGGGGAGGGTGTAACCACTCACTGACTCCTCGCCACCACTAACATTAGCATCAGTCACGGCCCATTTTAACAAAGAGAACATGAAGCTGAAGGGAGACTAGATCATTTGACTCATGTTTCACAGCTATGGCTGGCAGAATGTGAGGATTTGCATCTCCATCCATTCCACTCTAAAATGCATCTCTTTGAAAGGAGTTAAAAAGAAAATACATCTAGAATTCGGCCTGAAGGAACACAGTGATTGAGCTATAGGTGTACATTTTGCAGACATTTTCTTCTCTGTCTTTTTTTTTAAATACATGGAGCCGACCTTGAGCCCTGTGTTTTATAGCTCTCTCAGGTCCCTGCCTCTGGACCCAGCACATTATTAGGGTGCAACGCTGCACCCCCTGGTGTGGTGAAACCCGTGTGAGGGCGCAGAGCTGGGTGCCGCCTGTGCAGAGCCAGGGCCCTTCACCTCACTCTGTGAGGGGATACATGTCTTCAGGACATGTACCAGACCAGTGCTTTAAGCATCAGTAACCACACTGTGTACTTCTGTGCCTCTGAGAGGGGAGAATGTTCTGATCAGGGCTTTCGCAAAGGAGCAATCCCGAGTTTGGAAGAGGCCCACTCTGGGATGATCACATCAGGGTTCCAGCTGGCTTGGGTTCGGACCTTGTACCGGTGCCTGCAAGGCACACAATCTCCAGAACTTTCTGAGTGATGGCTAGGAGTAGGGTTCATGGCAGTATGAATGTGGGGATCATAATGGGCTGTTGATGGATGAGTGTGGTTAAATGCTCATGTTGCCAGGCTTTCTGCGCCCGCCATGAGGGCAGGTATCTGAACTCTCAGACGCGGTGCTTTCCTAGCTGGGTCTTTCCATGCATCTGGTCCTGGGCAGGTTTTTGGAAAATTACATAATTGCTATTCCAGTGCGGCCTCCTGCACCACCCAAATCTAAGACAGGTCTCTTTGATGTCACTCACAGAGCAGCAGGGCCAGGATGGAAAGCTTTCTGGGCCATGGGTGATGCCACCAGATCTATGCACACGTCCTGGCTCTTGTAGGTCCCCGCTGTGTGATTTCGGGTGAGGTCTTTCACCTCTTTGGGTCTTCACTTCTTTCTTAGTTTTAAATACTTTGATATACTCCTGAGAGTGTTGTGAAGAGTTAGGAACGGAGCACGTGATGTGCCTGCCCTGGGCTCCTGCACTTGTGCTATCTTAACCCCTGCACCTTTTGGTAATATGTGGTGTTTATCTCTCTCCTCTCCCACTGAACTTCTCTAGGGGCAGAGTCCAACTCTTAGTGTGTGTTTGTTATAACCCAAGCATCCAAGCAGTGTTCTATACTTTGGAGACTATTGCGAAAAATTGAAAAAGACTCAGTGAATTTTCCTACAATAAGAGAGAAGTTGTGGTAGGGAGCAACCATGCACTGGTATAATCCATCTCTAATTTCTTAGAACAGTGTAGTCATGTATCACTTAACCACAAGGATGTTCTGAGAAGCACATCATCAGGTGTGTTGGCCATTGGGAGAATGCAGCAGCCACAGTGCTGTCCCGCTGGCCCACTGGTTTGAAATTCTGCTCCAGTTTCAATCAGTTTGCTGAAAGTTAGCTCGTCCAGTCTAAAATGCACGATTTTCTTGTCCACCTTATTATCAGCACTTGGTGGTAATGGTGATTGAAGAAAATATTACCTGCCAATAGAAATGCGTTTAATTTCTTTGTGTCACTGTTCTACTAGACAATAGTTTACATATTTTAGTGCCGGTGAGCAAAAGCATAGTTGCTGTATGTCTTCTGTTTCTGTTCCCTATTTTTTGTCTCTTAACTCTTATTAAAGTTCCTTCTCAGTTCCAGGGGATAAACAAATCCACATCTTACCAGTTCACACGTATCACTTCAGTACTTGCCAAGAACAGTCTCCATCTAAGAAAAAAACATGGAAGAATGGTAATAAATTTACAATGAAATCTCTCCCAAACTCCCTAGATGGTAGGAAGAGTAGGCTCGTTCTGCCCAAATACTTTATACTAGGTCACATTTACAGGTTCATGCTGAAGCTGGGTGGGAGGACCCTGGTGGGGACTGGGGGCACACAGCTAACAAAGCAGCTCCAAATTGTGAGACAGGAGTGCAGGTTTTCCCCATAGGGGTTTTACAACCACCCCCATCCTGTTTTCAACTCTAAAAATTATGGTAAGTCTCATTCTGTTGGCTTAGGAAACCTGATAAATAAAACAGCATGAGATAAAACCCAGTCATGGGAACATGATGCTATTCAGAGGCCTGGCAAACACAGCACATATGATGCTGCTGCCTGTGTTAAAAGCTATGACTTTATACCGGCTACCACATCACCAGGCAGTCTGTTGTTAATCAAAGCATTGTGATGCAGTGCATGACTCTCCAGTGTTTAGATTGTGAATTCAGTTGCAATATATCATGTATAGTTGATTTTTAGTGAAGGAGAATCATCAAAAATGTTCGGAACTACAGGAACCTATTATTTTTTATCCTAAAAATTTGACTTACCTCTGAGACCCTACAACCTTGGATCTCAGCTCTGTTTACTTGCTTGCTTGAACAGGCCTATCCCTTTTCCTTCTAACCCTTCTTATTACCTTTGCTGTTTCCCAAATGACTAGGTGAATAGCCTTGACACTATTCAGAGTGTGTGTCCCTCGTCCTGTGTGTCCTTCAGTAGTCTTATTTCTGTTTAGAATAACCTCTGTTGCAGAATAGATGATCAGTATAGATTTTTGCATGTATAGATGAATAATTGAATGCAGGGTGGAAGAATTCTTGTTCTCGCTCTGTCCTCTTCTATATTCTATTGACTTTTTGTTCTGCTTTTATTTATTTATGGCTAAGAAAATATATTAGACCTTGGGTAAAGAGTTAGATCATGGATTATTCATAAGCTCAGTTTATGACGTTCTTTCACCATTGGTCCTTGCATGGTCTGCTTTAATGTACATATGGACACATGGATATATTTTCATTAGTGTAATAAGCATCCATGAACTTGAGACCAAAGCCCATGGTCTTGATAATAACTTATGTCTAATGATGATTCCCCACCTCCCAACCTTCTGTCTCCCACAGTCTGGAGTAGTCATCTTTCTGAGTCCTTTATTAAATATTCCTTTGCTTTCCTTTTTATAGTTTTTATTATATTTCTCTGTATTTCTAAAATGTAAGTGCTTTTTTGATTTCAGCTGCTTTTATGAAAAGCATATCATGCTTTTTTCATTTAATAGTATATTGCTAAGATTCATTTATATTGTTTCATGTTGTGTATATTTATTTATTCATTATTGCTCAGATATTCATTAATTGTGTTAGTAGACTACTGTTGATTCTCTCACATCCCTGTGGTTGGATAGTTAGATTATTTCTAGGATTTTTCTCTTGTGAGCAATGCTGCCCTGAATATTCTTGAACATGATGTTATAAAGTTTGGCAAGTGTTTCTTTTGGGTTATGCGCTTGAAGGTAGATTTGCTGGATCATAGGAAGTGTGTTTTTGTTTTTGTTTTTTTAACTTCAGAAGGTAATGTCAAAACAGTTTCCAAAGATTTTGTGCCACGTTAATATTGCTACCACATTCTTTCTAGCACGTGTTATCCTCAAACTTTTAACTTGGGTCTGCTGAATGAGTATAAAACAAAGGGCTGTGGTTTGATCGCTAGTAATGATGGTGATGGTGAACATTTCTGCAAATGTTTATAGTCATATGTGTTTCTTCTATAGCAGGTTTCCTCCTCCTTTTGCCCATTTTTCTGTTGAACTGTGTATTTTTTGCTTATTAATTTATAGGAGTCTGGTAAATATTTCTGATAAGTTCTTTATTGATTTCATATCCTTGTTCAGTTATTGATTCTTATGTAACAAACCACCCCAAAACGTAGTAGCTGCAAAAACAACCAATTTTTTTCTCAATTCTTTGGGGTGATAGGACTCAACTGGGTGGTTCTTTGGTTCTATGTAGTGTCAGTTGGGATAACTCACCTAGTTGCATTCACCTGCTGACTAGGATGAACTGGATGGTCCAAGAGGGCCTCGTGGGTCAGGTGTCTTGGAGCTCTTTCCTGAGTCTGCTCCTTTTGGTTAGCTTGGGCTTCTCATAATGTGAAGATTTGGGGGTAGTTGGACTTACCTGGAGGTTGGCTTCCAAGAGGAAGGAAGAAAAATCTGCCAGCCTTTTTAAGTCTGTGCTCAAAAATACTAGAATAACACTTCAGCTACAGCAAAGCAAATAATAAAGCCAGTATGGATTTAAAAGGAGAGAATAGCTCTACCTCTCAATGGGTGAAGTGATAGACACATAGGGAAAGAGAAGGGACTTATGGCAGCCATCACTGGCAGCTGTCTGCCACTGGTATATTGCAAGTATCTGTCAGTTTGTAACATTTCTTTCAACTTCTTGAAGGTGACTTTGACGAACCAATATTTATAATTTCACTACAGTCCACTCTTTCTCTTCTTTTGTATCAATTATTTTCTGAATATTTTAAAATAAATTTTTCTTTGTTCCAGGTTTTAAAAGACATTCACATTTATTTTTCACTAAGAGATTGAAAAGTTTTATTTCTGAGGTTGTCCTTAATTTACTTGAAGTTGGTTTTTGTTTGTAGTTTGAGTAGAAATCTGATTTTATTATTTTTCTTTGACTAGAGATCAGTCCTCCTTTTCCCGCTGATCTGACATCCCACCTCTGTTAATATGTAAATGTTCCCAAAATGCATGGGCATATTTTGGGCTTTCTATTCTGTCCCATAGACCTGGTTGTGTCATCTTGTTCTGTGTTTAATTATAATAGCTTCATAATAAACCCTAACACACCAAAGAGCAAGTTTCTCCTCCTTCTTCCTCCAGCAATATCCTGGCTTTTCCTGATCCTGCACTGGAATGGTACTGACTAAACAGGTCAATCCAGGGGAGAAGTGACAAGTTTTGATATCAATATTCTTATGTAAGAAAGTATCTCCCCATTTTTACAGATTTTTAAAAATTCCCTTCATTCTAGATTTTTATTTTTGAAATTTTTTTTGAGATACTGTATGTGCTCGAATCCTGTTTAAATTGTGCTTTCCTTTAATTTCATTATCTAGTTGTTTGTTGTTGAACAGAAATGCAATGACTTTTGTATGTTATCTTATATTCAACCACCTCGCTGAATTCACCTGGTCTTTCTTTCTTCCTTCCTTTTTTTTTTTTTTTCCATCTGGAGGTTTAATGTAAATCATTTTATCATCTATGAATGGTAGTAGTTTTGCTTTATTCCACATGCCATGCCTCTGTCTTTTGGCTTTTAAAAGTCCTCCCTATTCTTATCTCTTACCCAGTTTTACTTTTTAAGTCTTATTGAAAGCAGCAAGTTGTATCAGGTGTGACTTAGATTTACAGAGATGTAAGCTCTTCTCTTTACATCTCACAAAGAGCAATAAAGTTAGTACAAATGTCATTTAGAAGATGTGGCTACAGAAAAATGAATACAATTTCTTCCAATGATACCCAGTAGAAGAAAAGAATTGTCCAATGACTTGCAGTCTGAGAAGGGTATGGATTCTTTCTTCTTCCACAGTTACATTTTGAAAACTATTCTCAGGATCACATTAAAAAATAGCAGCACTAGGCTTTTTTCTCTTAAAGCCCTGCTTCTTAGTGCCAGGCCCTCCTTTCAGAGATTGGTGAAAGACTTGGCCTTCCTGAGAAGGTTCTTCAACCCCAAGCATGTCCATCTGTGTAGCACATTTTCACGTAGATTTAAACCTCTGTGAAGATCTCAGGAAAAGTGATATGGAAGGCTAGTTTTCTTTGTTAAACATTAAAAAGTCACCCTTGTTGTTTTTATTTCTAAATATATAGTCTGATTTCCTTCACGGTATTATTGAGTTTTATTTCATTCCTTAGATAAGTTGATTGGCAATAAATGGTATTTGAGATGTAGACTAAAAGTTTCTGAAACTTCAAGAAAAAAATAAATGAAAGAGAAAAATGCTATAAAGAAAATATTTGAATAAAAAATTCTCACCATGACCATTCTAAACTTTGAGGAGTAATAATTTAATTTTCATACCAAACTAATTAAACTAGTAAAATGCTCTTATGGGAGAAATAAATATGATTGAAGGGAAAAATACTCAAAGTTTTTGATATTCTAATTTACATAGTTATTAATTGCAGTCATTAGAATATAACAGAATTTTATAGAAATAGCCCCAGTTTTTTTGAAAAGTTGTTGGTGGGATAAATAAATAAAGGAATCTTGATTCTGTAACATGCAAAGCAACGTGCTGGGCAGAGGAGCTGCGGTGAAGAGCCAAACACACGTGGTCTCTAAGTCCATGAAAATTCGGTGCTACATACTCCGAAGTGCTGTTTTTGAATTGCAAAAGTACCTCTGTCTAATGTCAGAAGTAAAGGTACATGTAAATATATCACCCCATGTGAGAGAACCCTCAGTTATATACCAGAGGAAAATATCTGCTCACACATTTGATTACACACCAAGATCACATTTCTCTTCGAACGTTTAAGAACTAACTTCCGAGATGCTTGCCTGGGACAGACCTACCTTTTGTCACAACACATTTCAGCAGAGCATGGGTATGAATCTGCTTCTGTGTCCCCCTCCTGTGTGGTGGTTATGCCCCAAGGAAACTCCTCATCAGTATGTGAGCTCTACTGCTGGCTAAGTGTAGGCTTTTAATTCAGTTAAAATAGAGTCAAGATAGAAGAAAAATATGTTCAGCATGTAAGATGCTAGGGGCTATACTATGATGCACTGCAAAGGAAAAAACGCAGAATCTAATCAAAGGACTCTGCCTACTAAAAATACTGATTTAGTAAGAAATTAGAGACAACACCTAACAGATAAATCACCCAGGTGAAAAGTGGATTCCCATTTACACGAGGCAATGAAAGCATAGCAGGGAAGGAAGGAAGTTAAATAGAATCTATAACCTAGAAATACAATAAGCAGATATAAACAGGTGATATTATATTTAAAATTAAATGGAAGAAAACCCCTTACTACTGCTTAAGGATACATTACAATTTACTTCACCAGCGGACATATCTAAGTTTATAATGCAGTCCTTGTTTTGGTTGCCTCCTTCATTAAATTGATAAGAAAAATTACTTGAAAGTAAACAAAGAGCTTTGTTTTTCAGGGCCAGTTCTGTGACTATTGTGATTCCAAGGACCCCAAGAAAGCACATCCAGTCACCAATGCAATCGATGGGTCAGAACGTTGGTGGCAAAGCCCTCCTCTCTCTTCAGGCATGTATTACAACAGAGTCAACGTCACTTTGGACCTAGGGCAGGTAAGCGAGGCTCTTGACTTGAATGGGAAAGCTAGTTTGCATCATTTTTTTGTTGTGATTTCTGATATAATAACAATTATTTTAAAAAACAAACTTCAGTTTTAACTCACTAAGCATTGTAAAGCCTGTTCTAGTACTATCAAGACCCAGTGCAGTGCTTATCATGATGCCATCACCCGGACCTGTACATTAACTGAGGCAAAAAAGTTATAAATATTATGCAATTATTTTTAATTGTGGTAAAGTACACATAACATAAAATTTACCAGCTTAATCATTTTTAAGTGTACTGTTCACTGGTGTTAAGTCCATCTACTCTGCTGTCTAACCAGTGTCCAGAACTCTTTTTCATCCTGGAGAACTGAAGTGTCTCATTCTACTCTTCCCCCAGCAGCCTGGCAGCCACTGTTCTGCCTTCTGTCTTTGTGAATTGACTACTCTAGGTATCTCACATAAGTGACAGCATCCTGTATTTGTCCTTTTGTGACTGACTTATTTCACTTGGTATAATGTCTTAAAGGTTCATCCATGTGGGAGCATATGTCAGAATTTCTTTTTTTTTAAGGTTGAATAATAATCTGTTGTATGTGTAGGTCACAGTTTCCTTCTTTATCCATCCATCCATCAATGGCCATTTGGTTTACTTCCACCTTTCGGTTATTGCGGCTATGAGTATGGCATAGATTATTTTATGAAGTTCTTTTATTGAAAATCCTGACTGTGAACATTTTCTACTCTAGTGTTGGCCTTATTTGGCCAGCTAGTCCATGACTTCAGCCCTGTGCTCCTGTGGTGGGCTGAGATGGCCCCCAGGATGCCTGCCTGCTGGTGTACATACTCACTGAAATCCCCTCTTCTTTGAGTGTGGGCAGCGCTGTGAATATGATGAATGTTACTCCTCTGATCAGGTGGCATTACATGAAATGGTGGAAGGATTTTGCGGATGTGTTTAAAGTCTCCAGTCACTTGCTGCAAAGGGAGCGTGTTCCTGGCAGACCTCTTCTAATTAAGGGAGGTCTTAAGTTAGGATTAGGAAGTGGGCCTGGCCTGAAGGAAGATATTGGAAGCATGGGACATTTTCCTGCTGACTTTGAAATGGAAAACTACCATGTTGTAAACTATCTGTGGAGATGGCCAAGTGACAAGGACTTAAGAGTGAGTTCTAGAAGCAAAGAAAAGCCTCAGCTCACAGCCAGCAAAAAAATAGGCACTTAGTCCTACAACCATCAGGAAGGATTCTGTCAACAACATGTGCACACTTGCAAGCATGTCTTTCCAGGCATTTAGTGGACACATGGATTGCAGCATTGACCCAAGCACAGAAGTCAGTCATGCCATGTCCAGACTCCTGACCTGCAAAACCTCAAGACAATAAATGAGTATTGTTTTAAGAGATTAAGTTTGTAATAATTTGTTAAGTAACAATAGAAAATCAATATGTCTTCTTATTTCCTCTTTCATGCCTTGGGACTACCTCCCATATATTCCATCTTAAGCTTTCAACAGAGATTGAGTGCCTTCAATGTGCCAGACACTGTTCTAGCCACTTGGGATGCACAAGGGAACAAAAGAGATGGCAGTTTCTGACCTCAAGGCACTTATGTTCCTGTGTGGGAGACAACCAACAAAAATACACATAATACATAAGTCATCATAATATTAGAATCTGATAGATGAGCAATGGACAAATGGAAAAGTAGATGATAATGAGAAGATGCTGTGACAAGGGTAGATAGTCATTTTAATTAGGATGGTCAGCAGAGGGTTTATTGAGCAGACTTGAAGCTGATAAAGGAGTTAGTTAGGAAGGTATCTGTCACCTAGACATAGGAAACAGTACAAATAGTAAGTAGCATGGACATCAGAGAAGCTAGAGTAGAGCAAGTGAGGGAGAGCTGGTGGGAGAGGCGGTCAGAGCAGGTAAGAGATAGGGCCAGATCATGTATGGCCCCAGAGGCCATGCTAAGGACTTTGGCTTTTAAAAAGTGAAATAACAGCCATTACAGAGTTCAAACAATGAGAGTGAAATGATCTGATTTATGTTTAGAAAGGATTTCTCTGGGCATTCTGCTGAAGATTGATGGGGATGGAGACAAGAGTAGAAACTAGTTAGGAAACCATCATGATAATATAAGAAAGAGGCCAGTAGTGGCAGTGGAAGTGGTGATTAGATTCCAGATGTATTGGAAGAAAAGCTGCCATGATTTTCTAATGAGTTGAATGTGGAGTGTGAGAAAAGAGAGGATTCAGGGATGATTCCCAAGACTTTTGTCTGGCCAACTAGAATTGCTATTTACAAAGATGTTGAATTTGTCAATGTGGAAGTCACTGGTGACTTTGATGAGACAGGGTTGAAAATCTGTAGGGAGACTGAGGGCATGTGAGACAAATTGAAACTTTGAGTACAAAAATCCACTGTGAAGACTAGAGAGACAAGAAATGGGACAGAGTAGTTGGAAAGACATGTCAAGACTGATTATGGGAGAGAGAGCCACAGGTTGTAGGCAGGTGCAATATGATCTGGAGGGAGAGGACTGCTGTGGTTAGAGTGTGCTAGGTGTGGACAATACTAACACCAATCCTACTAATAGTTCCAACACTGATATTTATACTAATCTTTCTGCTGGCTGTCGTTGTGCAAGAGTACAGTTAATATAAGAAATGCTGTTTGAAGGAAATAAAAAACGGAAAATTCATCTCACAAACTAGAAACCAAATTATACTTAGATTTCTTAGAATGAATGTCTTACATTCATTTTGGTTGGGGTTTGTTTTGTGATTGAAGGACTCTCAACCTATTTAGACTATATGTGATATTAAATTAGGCTTCTCTAGATAATATTTTCATTGTCAACTTGAGTTTGAGATAATTCGAGGAGCTCTTTCATAGTTTGAAAGACTTTAATACCAATTTCAAACAAATTAGTCTTATTTCTCTAGCAGCTCAGCCCTAGCATTAATTCAGTAAAGATTTTGCCAGAATTTACCTATCGTATCACTTATTTAACTGAGGGTTTCTGTAGTTAGCAGGGAATAATATCCCATCAAAATGATCTGTACTTATTTATTTAGTTCATCTGTTTGCTTTGTTTCTCTATATACCACATATGAGTGAAATCATATAGTGTCTTTCTATATTTGACTAATTTCACTAATATAATGCCATGTCCAATCATGTTCAATAAAAGAAAAATAATGATTACCAGAAGGAAAGAAGAGGGGTGGGTAAATTGAATAAAAGGGGCCAATTATATGGGGAAGGATAGAATTCAACTTTTAGTGGGGAAGGAATGGAGTTCCCTCAGATGTTGATCTAGAATGAAACTTATATAATATTATAATACAAATTTGCTTCAGTAAAAAATTACCAACAAATATCTGTACCGAATATACTATCTGCTGTACTTACTCCTTTTCCCTTAAAAGTATTTTTTTTTTAAATCTGCCATTTAAATCCATCCTTTGATGTACTTGAAAATATCCTAATTAAGACAGTTGGATTTCAAAATCACCACCGTAGGAACAATTTAGTAATTTGCTGGTTGCTGACAGACATCAGTGATGGCGTGCATCTTCCCAAAGACTCTGTCCTCCTGGCCCTCGCTGGCAGGGGAGGCGGCTCTGAGAGCTGGGTGAGAGGTGTGTGCCGGAGGCGGCCGCCTGACTGTGTGCCGGATGCCCGGCTGACTTGCTGCCACATACTTAGCTGCCCTCCGCCTTATTTTCTTCATTTATAAAATGAGATGATAATAGTGTTTACTTCACAGGATTCTTGTGAGGCTTTAATGAGTTAGCTGCTTTGTTTTAAGATCTCTTGAGTTCAGTGGTTTTAAAATAAATTTCTATTTAGTAAAATATACGACGATACACACTGACTCTTAAAAAGGGCAGACTCTAGAAAACTCTGTATGCAATGTAGAAAATACTCTGGATAAATCCTGACCAGGAAAAGCAACAGAATTATGTCATCCTAAAGAAGTTCCTCTCCTCGGTGCTGGAGCCACGTGTGCTTCAGCAAGCATGTTTTATCTTGTAGAATCATATTTTATGCCCCACGGTAGGATATGTATTTTCTTTCTTTTTCTGAGATGAACCGTGAAATGTTACTGAGGGATTAGATTTCATTATTGGATAGTAACCTAAAGGACTTAAATTAAGAAAACTGAATTTTAATGCAGTGTTGGGAAATAAAATATGGACCATAAACTACTAGGCATTACCAATCACTTTTTTTTGACCTATCGAGAATGCAAATTTGATTGTGAGGGGCTGTAGTCAGTTTGACAGCTTAGATGATCACAGGGAGGTCAGTTTTCTTTGACTCCTTTTGGACCAATTGGTGGTCTTCACTGTTATTTTTCTTGGCCAACACAATTTGACAAATCAAAACATTATCTGTGGACTTGATCTTGAAGGATGATTTTTCCTTTGCAAGAAGGCAAGCCTGGGAGATTCTGTGATTCATGAGATGCAACAGTGTTTTCCCAGGTTGTTCAAGTTCATTTCATTGTATGTTAAGCATCAGTTTCAGGCTATAGAATAAGAACATCATGTTTATAGGAAACTTTCAGCTTGTTTAGCCAAGTAGAATGAGTTTACTTTTTCATTTAAAGCAAAATGTGGATGTCCAGTTTTTAAAAGGAGAATCTCTGGAAAATAGGGACATTTGTTTCTCCCTGGCCTCCTGGTGGGGTGTGCCCCACAGAGAGCTCCCACCTTGATAGGCATGTGAGGCAGTGGGATCCACAAAGGCTCTTGGATTGCCTTGAGAATCCAAATGAATCTTCCTCTGTGGGCTCCTTGGCTGTAGTTCTGTTCTTCCTCCCTCAGGTGAGGTGGAAGGTAACCAATCAAGGTGGATGTGGCAGGGCCTTTGTGGTCCCCTGAAGCCAAGGTGATCAAGTACAGGGTGCGGCTCCATGGCAGAGCAAGGCTGGCTCATCTGTTCTAGGAGCATCAGGATAATCATCTCAAGAAGAATTTTAAGGCTTTTGTGCAACTTGGAATGCCCCCAGAATTCTATTTTGAACCTATTAGTGGTGAAAATAAACAGACTAAACAGGTAACACCAATTCCCACTCCCTAAAACAAAATGAAACAAAACAAAACAAAACTCAAAAGGATTGAGTGTCTGCATCAGAGGACAGAGATGTGAAGAGAAAAGGCATTGAATCCTGAGTGGAGGACAAGGAGGCCTGGCTAGAGCAGGACGGCAGCAGATGAGACAGTCCTTTGGGCCTTATCAGAGCGAAGTTTGTGATGCCAAGGCTGCCCACAACTCCATGATCCCCCTCTGAATGGGCATTTCTGATGGACAGTTTCAGTGACTGTTCCCAAGTCCTTTCTCTAAGACCTACCCCTGAGGTGATGTAGACTTCCTGCTGGAGGGCTCTTTCCAGGCTTGGAGCTTTCTTAGCTGTGAATAGAACAGTGGGGATGTTTGTTCAGGACTAATGCCCCCAGGGAGCAACTCTCAACCCTGTAGGGGAAGGAGTTAGCAGACACCCACTACTCCACCTTCCCCAGCTCCTGTTTATCTAGGGGACAGTTCTGAACTGCATTCTTCATAATTCTTCAGCGCGTCTCCACCAAGACTGAACCCCTACTAGGAATCTGCTCATGAACACATCAGACAGTGACTTTTCTCCCTCCTTCATGTCCCCCTTTTTCCCCAATTTATGCTTCTTGAGATCAACTTTCCAATAAACTACCTGTTCCCAAGTCTTTGTCTCAAAGTTGTCTTTAGAGAGGACCCACACTAAGACAGTGAAGGGGGCCTGAAGCTCCTTATGATGTCCACACAGGCACACTGTGAAAAGATTATTGAAAATACAGCAAGTAGAGACTTCAGAAAATGTTTCTAACACTCTTTAAGAGTAAGAGTAACAAAGGAAAGAACATTATACTTTTAAAGAATAAAAAGTTCACAGGAAAAATTTCCCATTACTCAACCCTTCTGTTTTCATGAACTCACCAAAGATCATGGATTCCCCAGAGGTCAGATGCAAATACAAGACCAACAACCTGAGAAAGAATATAAGTCCTAGGATTTTTTCTTTCCTGGTCCTCTTTAACTTGTATGAGTCTTTGGTGGATGAATCCAGAACATTCTTTGTAGCTCTTGTCAGTTCTGACGAAAGACGGAGAAGAAAGCCAGAGCTAGTTTAGAATTTTTCCTGGGCTCTTGACTTTGAAGATTAAATTGGTTTTAGGGATACCTGGCAGATGAAGTCACTTAAGTGTCTGAATCAGTTGGGTCCCTGTGTGGATAAAGTCCAGTCCAGAAAGTAGATGACTCTTGTACTTGACTCAATCTTACGGATTCCTCAGGAATTCTCTAGACTATAAGCTTTAGGAGACCAGGGACTGTCCTCTTTTTTTCCACTATATAATGTTTTGCTTCCAATGTCTTATACAGTGTTCAGCACATGGTAGATGCTCAGTTGATATTTGCTGAATAAATGTAGAATGAACCAGAATAGCAGGGCTAGTCTGACTTTCCCCAGGCACAGTACTAGTGGGCCATGTTGCGTCTCTGGCTGAGAGTGAGCCAGTCTCAGCTCTGTGATTAATTAGGTGGTTGGTTCCACTTATGATGCTAGGCTATCTTGGAGTCATTTAAGTATTTTCTATCAATAACACAATTAGAAGACACAACTCTTATTCACCACCAATTTGTATTAAATAAATAATCATGAGACTCAATCCTGAAAGCAAATAATTAGTGGGAAGAAAATAAGGACCAATAAAAATCTCCTGTGCTACCAGGGATGCAATTTTATCATTTATGCTACTGAAGTAATTGAAAAATGTTAATTTTTCTTTTGATTAAACAACTTATATGTTAGGAAAGACCTGGCAATTCGGCGTTTTCTTTTTGTGCATGAAAAACTCAAGGAAGCTGGCGGTCCCAGAGCAACAGACTAGAATCCCTGTGATGTCAAATATGTTCTGTTCTCTGAACCACTCTCCCAAATAACATTGATAATATGTGTTAGTAAATAGATTTCAGGATCTCTAAACACTAATATAGAAAATATGTCTGGGAAATAGCTTCTGGCCTAAAAACTGTATTCTCTGGATATGTTCTTTCTTCAATAATTTTTCCCAATTGATCTATTTTTCTACTATCTACCCAATTCTTCACGCTATAAAATTGAATTACCATGTACTTTGTATATTACTTAGGCTTATTGCTTAAGATTGAAAGGATACAGGCATACCTTGTTTTATTGAACTTTGCAGATACTGTGTGTGGTGTTTTTTGGTTTTGTTTTGTTTTTTTTCAAGATTCTCCAACCAGCAAAAAGATTATGACTTACTGAAGGCTCAACATGCTCCATTAGTCCTGTACTCTGCGGGAAGTCAGACCAACCCTGAGTCATCCTGGTTCCTTCTACATTTACTCTGCAAATATTTACTGAACATTTGCTATGTGCTGAACACTGTAAGAGGTTAGCATTTTTTCAAGCAATAAAATACTTTAAACTTGAGGGGTGTACATTGTTTTTTAGAAGTACTGTGATTGCACACACTATAATATAAGCATAAGTTTTATATTTAGGGAAATTAAAAAATCCTCTTACTTGCTTTCATACAAAATTTGTTTTATTGCAGGATTCATCTTGTGGTGGTGGTGGAAACCCAACCTGCAGCATTTCCAATGTGTGCTATAAATCTTGACTCAAGTAGATAAACATAACGCAGGTTTATTTCTCATTTGGTCAGCAGTTCAAGTATAACTGATCCTGACCAGGCAACTCCCCCTGCCCCGAAACAATGGTTCAGAGATTTAGACTCTTCATATGTTTTGGCTCTACTATCCTCAAAACACGGTTCCTAAGCTTGCCATGAGATCTGTCTCTATCTTGACCAGCAATAATGTGAAGGGACCATAGCTGGAGATTATGCGTAGGTTTTTAGAGGCAAAGGCATAGTCTTATTCTGGAAGCTCTTTCTCTGTTGGCTAAAATTCATCTACATGGCCCCACTCTCTCCAGAGGAGACCAGGAAATGTAGTCTAGCTGTTGCGCAAGAAGAGGAAGCAACTGTCTGTCCAGTGGCTGTGTCTTCAGTGCTGTGCCACAGGTGCTGGCTCCAGCTGTGGGAGCTGATCTGTGCACATCGTCCCAGCTCTGCATTCAGTGACACCAGCCCCGGCACCAGCATTTACACCTTAGTGATTGGTAAATTAGAGCTGCTGCTTTTTGAGAGTGGTTTACTGGCATATACCACTCACAGAATCGTACCACATCCTTCCATTTCCCTTTCCCTCCTCTTCCTACCATGTAATCGATCATTCTATCTTGTCCCTTAATATCCTGGAGTCTGGCTCCTCCTCTCCATCCATACTGCACTACCCTGGCCTGGCCTTTGGCGTGTCTTCTGTGATGAGCCCACCAATCTTTTAGCTCATGTCCCAGCCTCTCTTATTTCCCTGTCTTGCTTTGCAGCCTGGGAGGTCCAGAATCACTAAAGGTGAGATGAGAAAGACTAGAGGTTGGCCATCTTCCAAGGACCTCCCTATCACTCTCATTGTTCCTGGAGTGAAACACAAATTTGAACACGGCGTTCTCTCTGATTAACATCTTTTAATGACTCCCCATGACTTTCAGGAAAGAATTCAAGATTCTTTGCCTGGCCAATAAGCTTCTTCACAATGTAGCTCCTGCCTTTTTTTGCCATTTCTTCTCCAGGTACCAGTTTTCCCTCCTACAGTCTACTCAACATCTGTAGGAACCTAATTGAAATTCCCTAAATTCTCCACAAGGTTTCCTGCTTCAGGATCTTGTTGTGATGTTGCGCACAGATTTTGGGGTGCCTTCCCACTCTACCTGGTCTGGCTCCCTCCTTCCTAGGAGAACTCAGGTATTGCCTGATGGAAACGCTCCCTGGCTTTCTGCTTTCCTCCCTGACTACCTCCTGCCCCTGAGACTGTTTTCATTAACTTTGGGGTACTTGCTATGCAGTGCTATGAAGGCCTAGTACATGGTGAGCTCCTTAAGGCCAGAGGCTATGCATAGAGTATTGTTTTTTATTCATGGGGCGTTACAGTCTTAGAACATGCCATGTCCTCAACGCAGGTTGAATTAAATAAAACAGTTCCAATACTATAATTTTATATTTGTGATAACCGTGAGCAACTCTGCTCTAATTTTTAAAGATGCCAAATATTTACATTTGCGAGTTCCATATAACCAGCACTAAAAATATAGTAGACATCACAGTACATGAGTTAAAACTTTTTCCTTTCAGAATGCTCAGTAGGCTGTTGGCAGACAATATAAATTCTAGAAACAGAAGCAGGGATAGAAACTGTGGTAGAAAGCAGCAACGCTTCTTTTCTGGAATTTTTCCCCCAACTCTTTACAGATAGAAGCAAATGTGATAATGCGATGAATGGAGGTCATGTGCCCTCTTTAGTGACGCTGACATTCAGCTACATCTCAGGATTAAGGCCACTGGAACACAGTCCAGGGCATCTTCTGGTCCTGTAGGGTGATAATTGGGGACAGGCCGTCCATGGGGTACGCCACCTGCAGCGCAGAGGGAGGCACCAAAGCGATACCCCCTGCCCCACTGCTGCTGAATCAGCCACCCACAAACCTCTCTCACAGAGCTAGGTGGCAAACACAAGTTTCCTTTCTTGGGCACTACCAAGATCAAGGCTGATGCTGATGAGAGAAAAACAAATTAATCTCTTGGTACCCTTTAGAAAATGTGAACCATATTTCCCTGAGGGCTGGCCATGCAGTTAAGAAGATGGGAATTGGACCACAGTGGTGAACTTAATGGACTATATACAGATATTGACTTACGATGATGCACTCTTAAATCTATATAATGTTATAATACATGCTCCTTCAATAAAATTACAAAAAAGAAGACAGAAGGCTGATGAGAAGCTGTGGCCTTAACCATGAGTTCCATGGAACCAGGATGACCAGGAGGAAAGTAAATCTGTGAGCTGAAGAAGGCCCCATGCTGCTGCTATGTGGGAGTGCTCTGGCCAGGAGCGGCCGGGAGAGACCAGGGCAGAGAGCCTGGGCAGCAGGAGTCTGGGCATCCGGGGGTCTGATGGTGGACTCAGCAGGCCCTGGCCCTCACCTGCAGGTGGTGGGAGGATTCACTGCTTGCAGCTTCAAACTCGTGAACAAAGTATATGGACGTGCTTTGACCCTTGTAAAGTTTGTAGCCAAACATGGAATCTTATTTTTCCTTAGAAAAATTGTCACTGATCCTTTCCTCCATTCTAGGTTTCCAGAGAGCTTAAGCTGCTTGATCTTGTCTAAGTGAGTGAACTATCTCTCAATACATTCACACTAAAGTTCTGGAAACTCAGTACTGACCTTATAGCTTCCCAGAATGTTTGCATTTAAAGTAATTATTATTCATCTTTGTCGTGGAACAGCTATGTCTAGGAATTTATCCTATGGAAATAATGGCACAAGTGCTCAAAATGAGCAAGGATGTTCTCAGGAACATTGTTCTTAAAAGTAAAATTTGGAAACAGTCTCATATTCAGTAAAGGGACTGATTCCTTCAGTGGATTAATCGACAGTCGTTAGACTGATGCCATTCAGACTATTGACATCACATATGCCTGCCTGTGTTGCCTTGTGAAAAAAAACATGGAATTGTGTATAATCTGAAGAAAGTATATATAAGCAAGGTAATTACAGTTGTTTTTTTTGCATGTATAAACAAAGAAAAAGAATGTAAAATGCCAAGAATGATTTTTTTCTGGATGGTCGGCTTATTGTCGACCTGTGCATTCTTCTGTAAATCCTATTACGATATAGTTCAGATTAATACCTAGGTACAAATCTGACACCACAGCTTTCAAACTGTGTCACACTGGATCCTCTGGTTAGTGTCTTGGAGTCAGTTTCTTCATCTGAAATTTGAGGATGAAGCTAGTACCAACATCATCGAGTTGGTCTGTGGAATTAATATAGAAAAGGTTCTGAGGATTATGCCTCAGACACTGTAGGAATACAGTCAGTCTTTGTTATTATAATCTCCATTTTTTTTAAATGAGTGAATTATTTTTAGAGTCAGAAAGACAATAAAACTGACTGCTAATTTTTTTTTCCTTTTGGGGGAAAAAGAAGAGCTCACTACAGAGATGACTAAAGGAGTCCTGGCGGGATTTGAGGACTGATGAAAAAGCATCCTGGGAGCTTTCCTGATCCTTCCATCCCCACAACATAAACTTCCAGTTCATGCCAACGGATACTGGCCTGCTAGAGAGATTCAGATGCCAACAGAATCAGAAAAACTTCCTGTAAATGGAAATAGATTAAAAAAAAAAATCCTTAGCTAATCTTGAAAACTGTTTTATATGTTTCTTCCCTTGTGAAACTTTCATGATTTTAGGCATATTTTGGCTTAAATCATAGCATTTTCCTTTTACTATTAATGGCAAGCATATATAAGGAAAAACTGAATTGCACAAATTCTTCAGGATAGTTTCGATGAGAGCTGGAGTTAAATATGATGCCTCAGGGGAGTCTTCAGGGCCTGTGCCTCCTCTCTGCTGCCTGCTGTCTTCTGGGACACCCACCTTAGCCCCCACTCAGCCTCTGCCCCCATTTATGCCCAGTGACCTGGCTATCTTCCTACACCACAAAGCTGTCCTCTTCCCAGTGCCTCCTTTGCCCAGCCCCTTTTCTATGATTCTTGTTTTTTGTTTGCCATTCTTCCATTACATTTCCTTTCTTTAGGGAAAAAAACAAAACCAAGCCAGTTGTTCCCCTTTTGCTGTGGTTACAGCCAGCCTTCAGGAAGGTTGTCCCTGTCTGTTCCTTCCAGCTCTAGAGAGGTGGTCTGATGAGCTGCTGGGAGAGTCATTGCTCCCAGGGTGCCCAGCTACCTCAGGACTAGGGTCTTTGCCTGCAGACCAACTCAACGTCCTGCCCCGATTGGCCTGCTAATGCAGGCAATGTGGGTGCCCTACCGCCCGGGACTGCTGCAGCTCCCTTCAGACCAGAGGATCAGATGTCTTTCCCCACATGCTGTCCAGCAGTGTCGGCCACCCCTCCAATGAGCTTTCCTTTGGCTGGGTAGCTTACTGGGAAGGATGCTTCCTGTGCCTCCTTGAAAGCAAGAGCAAACTCTTGTGCTATTTGTCTTCCTCTCTTTTACTCGCAAACCACTAATGTAAACATTCTACAGCTTGGAATTCCCTCTTCAGTACATTATGCATGACATACTCCGTTCCATATGTTTTAAGCTCCTTGAGCAATGAGCTTGTCTGTTTACCTTTATCGTTTCTCAATATCCCAGAATAACCAGACTGGAACACTTGGTTCTCTCCCTGCCTTTCACAGTCGTCCTAGCTCAGGGGACACTCATCACTCTCACACTTCTGTTACAAGTACTCAGGGTTCTCCGAGCGCCTGCGCGGGAGCGAGAGGCCCGCCAGGACCAGGGGCCTGGAGCTGGGAGGAGCAGCACTCTTTCTGTGTCAGGATCAGCCTGATTCTCTCCAGCAGGGCACAGCAGATGAATTCAGGCTGGTGTCTCCATCAGAGGGCCCAGGTGGCAGAGCAGTGGGACAGCATAGTGTGGGGAGCATCCACCACCTGGGCAGGTGAGGCAGGGCTCACAGAAGACAACCAGCCTCCTTCCTGCTGAGGCAAGGGGGCTGCATGGAGGGCAGCTGTTTTGCAAGCTCTGGCATTGCCCAAACACAGCCAGGCCTGGCTGGCCTGGAGAGGGCCTAGTGTTTAGGAGAGGTGGGCCTGACACTTTCCCTGGGCCGTCTCAGCTTGCCCGTTAGGAAGTTGCTGTGGCTTTCACACAAACTCCTTTAAACTCATTTAATTATTTCCCCAGTCATATAGCTGGGACACGCTCTCCTCCCTCTCTCCCTTCTGTGTCCATTTCTTACAGTCCCTGTTGGGACCCCCTCTCCCCTTTCTTCTGTTTGCTTCCCCCGCCCACCAAAGTCTGCACAAACCACCACCCTGCCCACGGGTGTTTTCACTGCCGTGTCCCTGACACTTGCTTGTTTGCTGTCTGGCCGCTCCCGCTCTAACTGCTGGCAGTGTGGGCCGGGAGCGACTGTCCTGGCTTCTCATGGGTGCCTGGGGAACGCAGGGGTTCTGGGCGGTGACCTGAGCAATCCAATCGGAGCCTGCATTTGAGCCTCCCTGTGGACTTCACGCACCTCAAGACTCAAGTAGCACTGCACAGACCAGAGCTCTTCCAACCTTCTGTCAGGTTTTTAACATTAAAAATGACTTCTCAGAAGCGAGAAACAAAAAAAATAAAACCTAAAGGCATAGAATACTGGCCTTATTTTAAAAATTAGACTCAATAGACACCAGTGTATTCTTTCAAATTGTTAGAAACACTTTTATGGGCGGACTTTCCATTTCTGTCCATGTTTCACTGCGGGTGAGTAATGAGTAGCCCGTGGACCACACTTTGAGTAGCGCTAATTCAGACTGGCCCTGTGATTCTTCTACTACTACAAGTACTGTGTCCCCTCCTGAAAAGTCTGCTTCTCCTTTCTAGGACCTCATTTCCTCTCTGGGTCCAGGCTGGTTGTGCAGTTGAAGGATTGTTAATTAGCCGTAGCATCTTCTGACCCAGGGATCTCCCACCTGCGCTCCATCCATGCTCCACCCTGTGAGTGCCCGGGTCAGCTGACCTTCCTGGGTCGCATCAGCAAGCTTGGACTCCTGGCAGGGATGGCTGGTGGGATGTACCTGCAGGGGCCTAGCTCTTGGGCTGGAGGAGCCTGAGATCAGGCTGTCTATTTCCCCACAGATGGTGGTATCTCAATTCTTCTTGGTTTCTGGTGGGCATCTACTCTTACAGCCATAGTATCTGCTCCTCGCCCTGCCCTTCAGGCTCCCCTGGCCTCGACTTTGAATTGGTTCACCTTCACCAGAAGGTTTCCCTCACCCCACTCACTCTTTGGATAGATGCATTATTAAATTCTTCTTTCTAGGAGGTCATCTGTCTTCTACTGGGACTCTGAGTGACATCTAGCACTCTGACTTGCAAAGGATTCTTTTCAATTGGCTAAATATTTGCCAAAATGCCCCAGTGCTCATCTCTGAAAGAATGAAAGGAAATTACTGAGGAGGTGACTAAGCAGAAGTTTCAAAAAAGTACATGCATGTTTGTGTGTGTGTGTGTGTGTGTGTGTGTGTGTGAGAGAGAGAGAGAGAGAGAGAGAGAGAGAGAGAGAGAGAGAGAGAGAGAGAGAACATGAGAGCTTTCATTTCAGTTTTGACTGTGAGGTTTTGAAAAGCAGTCTGTATTTCCCCAACTCCTAGGAGAATGCCTGGTACATAAACATAATTCAGTGAATGTTTATTTGATACATTAATGAATGAGGATACTGAGAATTTCCTACTTACATCCACCCAATTTGTTTGTATATCCCTCACATACCAAAGGCCACATATTTGCTAAAGGTGGTAAAATATTTATTACTGGTGACTTGAAATGTATTGAAGATCACATGAAAAAAAATTGGGCTTTTGATCATTATATTTAGAGATTAATGTAAACATGTAGACAGATAGGTGGTAGGAGGGAGTTAGGTCACTCTTTTCCTATGGTAGGTGAAAATCAAAAAACAAAACAAAGCATATGGGCACTGAAATTATATTTTTCTCTCTCTATAGCTACATGGTCAGTTTTTTGTTTGTGACCTTTACCATGAGCTCAGCATTTCATCCCTACTGATAATTTCCCTTTTCCTCTTAAATTTTTTTCTTATTTTATATTGTTATTTTCTTTATATCCTTTAGGATTTAGGATTCTAAACTCCCTCACCCCCTTTTTTCTTACATAGACGGGATGTCAGTGAGTTCAAGCAAGGTACTGATGAAACAGTAAAATATAATCAGTGTGTTCATCTCAGTCAAACATTTTGTGCTTCTGAGAATGTATTGTCCACACACATTTTACCTTACTTTGTAATTACCTGAAGTCTGAAAGACTATATTTTTACATAGAGATGGTTCTTATTTGCTGTTCTTCAATGGTGTTTTGGAATCATTTGGAGAAGTACAGGACAATTCTGTAGAAAACACTCCAGCTTTGTGGGATCTGTCTCAGGCTTACATTTTGCTTCTAAGTGGATTGTCAGTCACAGAGAAGCTCAGCATCAAGCAGAATGACTGAGCGTCAAAGGCTGTGTGAGGAATGTGCCAAGTTATAATTTTCCCTTTATAATGTCTAATGGACAGAGAATCTGTTTTCACTTAGCTGTTTCCTTTTAAACCTGATTTGATATGTTTTTTTCCCCTAGAGCACACCTATCCTTTAATTATAAGACTTGATTAGCTTTTGTATTATTTCATTCCCAGATATTTTTTCTTTTGCTCCCCAGTGTTTCCCGTGACATAGGATAATAATATGTGTGTTGATAGCTGAGAGCGGGTTTGCCTCTAAGTGCATCATCTCAAGCATTCATATGACTCATAACGTTTCCTGGAGGCACTCTTCTAAAAGACCCCTTCCCACCCACACTGCAGCTCTTTCTAGCCATTATTTCTCTTGTTAAGAGTTACTGCTTACTTTGTAGAGCAGTGGGGACCCCGTAAAGCCTGTTCTATGCTGAAATTTCAAAATACTATCCTACAGAAGATAGACTTGCACACATAAATTGTCGTTTGGCTACCTGGAGATGCTTACTTTATCCCTCAACTGATTTGTAGTCTTGGTGTGGAGAAGATATAGACTTCACTGTAGGAAAAGCTGGACCAGTTCTCTGTAGAGGTGGTTTGGCAGCTCTTGGCACAGTATAATTTCAGGATGTAGATCAGGCTCTTCACCATTGCCTTTAGCTTCCTTTAGCTCGGGATAGCAGCTATTAAAAGGCTAACTTCATTGAGAGAAGTAATACAGTGACTTAAACTTTGCTTGAGACGACGTTTCCATAAAAAAATGAACAATTATGGCAACATGTTCCTAATGGGAATGAATATATGCATGTATATAACATGTGACATATGTTATACACATATATGTATACATGCATTTATGTATATATACACATAATGGACTAGGTCAGTTCTCAAACTGAAATGTACTTCTGAATTTATTCACATGGTACTTCTGACTCAGGTAGCTGTGACTATTCCATAGATTCGGCATCTCTGTGATGTTCCCCAATGATGTTGACTGCTGGCCTGTGGGCCACGCTCTGAGTAGCCAGGGGCTTACAGGGCACCCTGCTCACCAGCAGGTTAGTGAAGTGAAGAGCTAAGACATACTAAGGCCAGAAGCAGGTAGAGATGAGACAGTGATCCCGGTGCAAGAAGGCAGGGTCTTAGAGGAATGAGTAGTGTCACCAAAGGGCCTTGTAAGTGGTAATGGACACCATGGGGAAACTTGAAGGCCAGAGATTGAGGTGAAAAATTATATTATATTATATTCTTCCTACATCTGACTTTTCCTGAGCATGCTATACACAAGCTGGAAAATTAGCCTGTGTGGCACCTGCCACCCTTTGCAGGGTGTGGGAACAAGTGCATGGAGGGATGGCAGCATGCACACCAGGAGGAGGAGCGTGGCAGTGCTATCCCATCCTGAGTTAGCAGAGCGCTGGGCAACTTGACTGGGATGCGCCTCTCCCCACCCAAGCACATCCCAGTGCAGAAGTTCCCATTCCTTGGTGGTCAGCTGTAGGTGTGGATTGGGGTGGTGGGCCTATGAGAAGGGGAGATTGACCTCCCCTGGGCAGGGCACAGCATGTCACATCAACCCAGAAGCTTTTTGGAGGAGGGATCCTGGTGTGTACACAATGAGAGGCGGCCAGGGTCCCGTGATGCCTGTGCAGATCTGCCCCGACCCTGAGAGGATCTCCTTACCTGAGGGAGTGCAGCATCAAGTAGCAAATAACAAACACCAGCTAAACACAGAGAGAAATCATGGGAGAAAGGAAAAACTGTATTTTAGTGGCTTTAAAGTTCCTTTTTTCCTGCCTTTAAACAAAGATCCCAGCATTTTCTTTTTGTTTTGAATTTGGCAAATTATGTCCTTGACTCTGCTCATGGCTGGATCGCTGATCTATTGAATTAGAACTTTCAGAATCGCAGCCCGGGAACCTGCTGCGATTTTGACACTCTCCCGGTGCTTCTACTGAACACCTACCTACGTCTGAGAGCTACGGTTTGGCTGCATGTCCAGAATTGAGCACAGCTCAGTGCCTCATCCTCTGTGGCCAGTGAGGGGAAATGTGAGTGAAAAAGAAAGACAACACCTCTGACATCTCAACTGCTGCCTCCATTGATTTCCAACATAGCAGGGACAGTGGGGCCAAACTGGCTTGAAATGGGGTCCTCTTAGCCTCAGCACCTCTGCATTTCCAGTTCACAAGGATTTCCAGTTCTTCTTCTTGGTTCAGGGCGGGGCTGCACCGGCCTGTGTTTGCTGGGAAGCCTGGGCCTGCTTCGGCCTGTGCCGTGTTCCTTTCCTAGATGTGCTAGACAGTAGGGTCCCATTGCAGAACCCACCCTCGATACAGAGGTAGCAGGGGTGAGATACAGCAGACTTAGGTTTCAAAACACTGAGATTCAGCATTGCGACATAGCCAGCTGAGTGTGGCAGACGCAGGCTCTGTCCTACGGTGTGTGACCCTTGAGACATCCTTAAGTTCTTAGTTGTAGAGCAAAAGGCAGGTACATGGAACTTCCCACATTGATTCTTTGGAGCAAAGATGAAAAGAGCAAGGGTTCTGTATTTAACCAACTGGACAGAGTCTTAGATTCGGACCAAACTGGTGGTGAGAGCCTGTGCGGCCATCCTCAGACCTCGGTGCCTGCAGGTGCCGGAGCCCTACAGAAGCAAGAATCTAGAGGCCACAGGTCATGCAGATATGAGGCAGCACCTGGGATGTGGTCAACCAAGAGAGGGATCAAGGTATCCAGATGGATGTTTTCACGCTTGGAAGGATTTCCCAAATTTGGGGAGAATTTATTCCCTGGGTACCGCTAGTTGGATTGGAACTCAAGTGGAATCATTTCTGTCTCTCTGCAAGTCAAGCAGTTAACACGCCTGCTTCTCTCTGCCAGCAGGAATGAATAAAGCAAAACAAAACAAAACTCATTTACTGGCCACCAAAACCACAAGAAGAAAGGATTCCTTCTAGGAGGCATATGCTGCTTGTTCTGTGTTTATAAGGCTCACCCAGCAGGCCGTTTCCCCTCCTCCTGGCATGAAATTGGCCGCCTGCTGCTGGCCTGGGACTAGAAGGTGCTGGGATTTTTGCCAAGAGTGACTTGACCAAAACAGGTGGCACTATGCATTTTGCGATTACTACAGACTGATGTTCCTTTTGGTTTTGTATCACGATAGGTTCTTAGGAAGCAATTATTAGAGAGTTTTAGAGAGATGGTCCCCACTTTAAGGAGATGAAACCATGTTATCAACTCTGGCCCTCTCTCACTTTATTTTTATATTCCCCTCTGTCCTAGACTCCTGCTCCCATTCCCTCCCCCTTCATAAGCATCTGCTCTGATGAGTACACTGCTTAATCCGAAGTGCACTTGTGACCCTGAGGATTGCTCACTGCTCAGGTGTGCAGGCTCTGGGTCACGTGTTCTCCAGCCCTGGGTGGTGCGCCCTAGCACTGTGCTGTCCAAGTGGAGGGGCTCCATCTGGGTAGTGCTGCTGGCTTCTCTCTATCCCGTCTTCATCTGGGTGGCTGTGGAATCGAGAGCTGGGCATGCATGGCTCTGCCCTCTCCCTTGAGAGCAGGCAGCCAAAGGCAGGACTCCTTTCTGCTTCTGCCTGCTGCCTTCCATGGACACCTCCTCTGCCCACCACCAGCAGTCACAGCCTGCGCCTCCAAAATCAGCTTCACCAGAAATAAAGGCAGCATTTTGACCCTGTCACTCTTGCTCCTTTGTCTGACTTCCCCATTGGTTCAGGGCCAGAGAGGAAAGAGGGATGCTTTTCACTGTGCCCTTTCTAAACCACCAACATCAAGTACTATTATAATTCCTTTTATAGACAAGGGTGCTAAGGTACAAACAGATGAAGGAGATCTCCCAGAGTGCAGAGCTCAGAAAAGAGCTAGACTTCTGGTCCCGCACTCTGTGCTCCCAACCATTATGTATCAACATTGCCCATGGAATGTGAAGGGTTGTGCTTGGTGAAGTCTTGTTTTATATTTATGTGTATGTGAATAATGGGTAGATATCTATGTGTATATTGGTATATGGATATGTGTAGGTGTAATATATAATTTTTAATTTTAATTTAGTTTATGTATTTTTTTCTTGTAAAGGAAAGGTGAAAGCAGGAATGAAGGTGAGCAGGCAGGCAGGAAGACAGAGGAGGAAGTACTTAATTTTATTTAGCTGTTCATCTTGGTTGTGCCCCCCAGACCCCGGACTTGAACCCTGGTCCTTGAGATGCATCTGGCTGCACCCTGGAGGCAGTGGCCTTATCAGCTAGACCACCAAGTTTTGCCATAATGTATAGTTTATGTAAATATACTGTAACATTAGGTTGATGTCTTCCATATTCATGCTCCTTATGGTATGAAGGTTCATCCATATTGCTATGTTTATGTTTCCTTGCTTCTGACAATTGTAGGGTTGGTATTTGTATGGTTATTAGTGAGATCATTTTTTTCACATGGATTTAAATAAATCCTGTAAATTCTATTAAATCATAGACTATTATCTTGGGGAAATCATGCATAGGTATAAATCAGACATGGGCCACAAAATACATCAGATATTTAGAAGTAATATTGCATTTTTTTCCTCAGAAAAGATGTTATAAATAAGAACCTCTTAAGGTATCACTTAAAAACTCATCTAGTCCCTTCTGTAGTTAATAGCTGTCAGAGTCCACCTTTGAAAGATGGAATGATAGGAACATCATGGTATAATCCTCCCCTATCTCTGACTGTTGTGGTAAGGGGACAAAAGGCACCCCAAAAAGAATTGTGGAAAGGCTTAAGGAAGGAAGACCAGGGAGTAAGAGAATGGGGGAGGGGCCGAGACGGGCCCTTAGGAAGTGAGGTCTGTCATGGGGGGGTGGCGGGAGCTGTGCTGCCCACCTTGCCAGAGTGTAGCCACCCACCCCATCTGCCATCTCCAGACCACACCTTATCCTTTGCAAGGTGGTAGATTGCTTTGGGCAGATGGTTCCTGCTGGCATGGAAGATGTTTTTCCTTTGCAGTCTCCTCTGCCAGCGGGCAGAGCGGGAGCATGCAGTGCCCACGCCCACCAGGCGTGCCTGGAGCCGGTTAGCCGTGGATAGCTGGCTCCAGCTTCTCTGTAACCCAGCATCTGTCTGACTGCCCTGCCCACTTCCCTGGCTTGGGTCCCACTCATGTCCCTGTCGGGGCAGGCTGGAATCCCCGCCCTGGTTCCTTGCAGTGTCTCCTCTAGAGCTGGATTTTAGGAAACCAAAGCTTGGAGAAGTTCAGCTCAGTCACCCAGGTCACCTGATTCCTGGCCAATGCTGAGCTGGGCACAGATCCCAGTTCTGATATCCTCAGGGTGTGGAGCTGGTCACACTTCACTCTGCTTCCCAGATGCCTTCCTCACCCCATTCCCCTCTAACCCTACACCCCATTCCCCTCTAACCTTCCACACGCAGGGCTTCCCTAGGCCTGTGGCATCACTTTTCCCCACATTTCGTCCTCTGAAGAATGCCTGTGATGGGTCCTTGCAGGAGCCAGAGCACAAACTTGAGAGGCAACCTCGGGATAAGAGGCAATCTCACACTCAGATCTGAGGGTTTAGCTGGGGATGCACTTCTCAGCACAGTGTGTCCTCTTTTAAGCCAAGTAAGTGCAATCTTTAGGACTTGGGTCATCTGCCAGCATCACCCAGGCCAAGTGCAGGCCCTGCCCTAGCCCACAGCTACATGCAGCCGAAGCGTTCCTGCTATATCTCATGAGTGCACAGGGTAATCGAGCACACATCCTGAATGCACAAGACCATGTCCACTGGAGCCATGAATAGCTTCTTAATTACTCCTGTGAGGAGTTTTTAAAGGGAAAGCGCCGTGCTCTGATAAAATACAGACAGCTGACCAGAGGGTGCACAGGCAGCATTGAGACTTCCATGTTAATAGGAGTTAGCAGGCTCCTGGGGCCTGGGATTAGGCTGCAGTTGGGTCATTGAGCTGAGGTAGCTGTGAGGTATATCAAGTGGAGATGAAGTAAACAGTTGGAAATAGGAGTCTGAAGATGATGTGAGAAGTCTGGGCTAGAGATATCAATCAATAGTCATGGCGTAGCATGGAAATAGAGTAAGGTACAGGCCAGAAAAGGCAGGAACTGAACTCTGGATGAATTGGAGGAGATGTGGGAGTTAAAGGTGAATAGAGAGATCAGGCAGCTGGCCACGCTTGGAACAAGTGTGGTGGTGATGGAGGGCAGGAGTAGGGTGGAGCAGAGAGGGCTTGGATGAATGGAGAGGCATTTTCTTGAGGATGCAGCAAGCATTTTAAAGATGATGGGAAGATCGGATCCAACAGAAAGCAGAAGGGGATGGGATCCAGAGCAGAAGGCAGGATTGGCTTTCTAATGGAGGAAACTATTCCATGGGTCCTGATGGTCAAAGGCAAAGATGCTTATAGATTTGGGAAGGGAAGGAAACGGAGCTCCTTTTTGGAACTGGTTTTAGAACTGGAAATAGAAATTCACCATAAAAGATGGAAGGACCAGGTATGAGAAGTGGGTGGGGGTTTGAGGAGAAAATGGGCAGAGTCGAAGGAAGCTGCATAGTCAGAACGATAGGCTTGCCTGTGAGGGCACAGCTGCAACTGAATGCTGGTTTCTCCAGTTGGCACCAACAAGACTGTTGGCTCTGACTCTGTGTGCCTCTGCTGTGGGTCAGCCACTGTCCTCAGAAGCCAGATTGTGCTGTCATCTTCGTTGTTTTGAACAGCAAACAATCAATTGTCCCTGCGTTTTGGTATCAGTTGTTCTTAATGCAAAATCATGGAAGGAAACATCTGATTCTCTAATTCTGGGTCTTGCTCCTGTGCTGCCTTACATGCCTGAGAGCAGAGATAGCTGGCATTTTCATCTTCTAAAATGCCCTTCTGTTCTTAATTCTGTTCCCAGTATGCTCCATCCTCTAAAATCCAACCAAAAAACACTTTGTATATGGCGCCCTCTCCAGCCATATCAGGACTGCAGTCCCAAGTCACTGTCAGATCCTGGCTCCCAGAGAACAGCCTCCTCATCTGCACTGCTTGTGGTCTTTCTCAGGGTCAGGTGATGCCGGTGCGAATACATGTTCTCTTTCCTTATTTCCTTATTTGAGCTTGCATTGTGATAAATGGTTTCTTTAAATTCTCCAAACACACTGGATGGTGGTACCATTCTCTGTGAGTACAATCATCTGACGTAATTTAGTGTTCAGAAAGTAAAGACAGATTTGGGCCAAAAGAGTTGCAAAAAGAATAATCTATAGCCTAGATGATTTGAAATGGCGCCTCAGGAAAAAAAAAATACTGATGAATGAAAACACGTATACTGAATTAATTTGATCATTATGCCCTGTAGGCGTACTTGCACACCTCTATTGTAAAAAGGTCTTTAGGGTGCACTGTCATTAGTAAGAGCACTGGAAATACAGCCAAAAGGGGGACTTTAACTTTAGAGAGAATTCTGATTTAGTTATAGATGTAGAGCCTTCAGAAAAATGTAGCAGAAAGAGAAAGATACTTAAAATGAGGAAAGGACCATTGTGAATACAGGCTAGATAGATGAATACTTCTTAGGTAGGAAGGAGTGGCCTTCTGCACTCTGGTGAGGTAGATATTGGGTTCACTTCTTCTGGTCTAGTGTTGTCCCACATCCCTGGGACTCAGGTCAACCTTCCAGGACCAGGGAGAAACAACCAGGATGGGCAACTGAAAGAAATAAAAATGCTTCTTACTCCCTCTCTTCCTGCCTGCTTACCTGCCTACTCCCTTCATCTCCCTTCATTTCTGCCCGAATGCCTTTTAAAAAAGAAATATATGTGTATGTATATCTCCTATATTTCCCCAAGGAGGAGAGTGGTACATCGTGGAGAATGTCGACTTTTTGAAAATGAAATGATAACATCATATGGAATATGATTTAGGACAAATTGTCTTCACTAAGAAATATTTTGTTGAAGTCTACCATAGTGTAAGTCATGTATAGAAATCAACAAATGTTTAGGAGTTGTTGAGTCTAAAAAAAATACAGTTTTGAAGAGGGTTGAAATCCTTTGGTTGTTGGTTATTGAAGTCGAGTAGGTTATATCTGAGCTTTGAGAGGACATGATCATATAATTTCCCTTGTTATATATAATTCGTCAGACAAATTCTTAGGCTACTTATCAATTCATCAAGTGAGCCAAATGCCATACCCAATTTTCTTATAAATTAGAAAAAAAAATCATAAATGAGAAAAAGTGAGTTTTACAAGGAGAACCGAGCCCTAGACAAAAAAAAAAAAATATTTGCTGGCAATTGAGAGCAACTAAACAAAGTAGAAGAAAATATATGACTTAATTATGAAATGAAGCTCATCATTCCTGGATTCCTGTGACTTCCACTTATTTAAAATCACCATTAACTTATTTCTAAGTTGTTAGCTGTGGATACAATTCTTTTGAGTTACATATGTAATTGAGTCTTATGTTCTGCTCTTTGAGTCTACCTAGGGAATAATGATTATCACCTACAGAGACTGGAAGCCATGCTACATATCATCAGTCCCTTTTTCTCCAAAATTAAGAATCCATCAATAATAAAATATGGATGAAAGTGTTTCACTTTCCCTGTCTTTTGATTTTTTTTTCTTGAATCTTCGATTTGCTTTGTGTAAACAAATGAAGCATGAATAAAATAATATTTAAGAAGTATTAAATAAATAAAAAACCTGCCCCACCAAATAGAGGGCTTGTCATTTTCTGAGTTCTTGAAGTGATCCAAATCTTTAGACTCAGTTCTGGTTTAGGTATATACCATCTCCATACTCTCATCTGATGACACTTAGGTAGTTTCCTGGCACATTCTTTTTGATGGTGCCAAGGACAGTTATAGCGCAGGGAGATGGTGACCCCACAAGAAAGAAGTACCCTTGTTGAGTTGTTGGCACAAGAGATCTTTGGACCAGGATTTAAAGGGATCCTTTTTTTCAGGCAGCTACATTGTATTTTCATCCCTGGCCTTATTGTTTTATGAGGATTGTATTTCATTTGTAAAAAGTTTTCAAACAATTTTACACTTTTATTTCAGTTAATCTGCAGCTTTCCTTCTCAATTAAAATGTTTCTATAAAATTAGTGCAGTAAATAATTTTTTCAAATGGGCACCAGTCAGAGGAAAAGTAAGTGTTGGTTCCATATTGTGTGACTTACTTTTCATAACTTATATTTCATAATTTGTATTTTATATGAATAGTGGGAATGCTTATAGTTTAATTAATAATATGAAGGTTTTAACATGTCTTTCCACAGGTTGCTTATTTTTTTTACTTTACTTTTTAATTTAAAAAATGTATTAAAGCAACATTGACTCAGTATTCTGTAGGTTTAAGGTGCAACATTGTAAATCACTGTCTGTATATACTACATTAAATTTACCACTAACTGTTCAATTGTATTCACCTTCTAATCAATCCATTTTACCATGGGTTACTAATCAATGACAAAAGTAAAAAGGTAACTTATAATGGGGAAATCAGGTAAACATCATCTTAGGCAAGAGATCAAACAGCCTCACTGATAGCAGGACAACCTGGCTTTACATGTCCCCTGTCATGAAATCAGGAGGACACACACCGTGTAGGAAGTAAGTCTGCAAAAATGCTTATCTTGAATTAGAGCATGAGAAAATAATCAGACAAATTCAGGTTGTGGAACATTCTATAATAGAAAGCATCTGGACTTTCCAAATATCAGGAAAGACAAAATTGAGGGATGTCTGCTCTACACTGAAGGAGACAAAAGCAATTTCTCAAGAAATTGGTGTTTGTGCTATCTGATTGGACCCTGCAATAGGAAAGTATTGCTGTTATTGCTAGGAGAACTGGAAAAATTTGAATATGGGTAGTAAATTAGATAGTAGTTTTGTATCAGTGATTTTATTTCTTAGGCATGAAAATGTTAAGTTTATGTAGGAGGAATGTCCTGTTCCTGGGAGATACATGCTGTAATTTTAGGGTGGAGCATAATGATGTCTGACAGTTACTATAAAATATTTTTTTAAAGTGTGTATGTGTATAAACAGAGATACGGAGTGCATGCAAATGTGGCAAAATGTTACCATTTGATGAATCTAAGTGAAAGGTGCATGGATATTCATTGTACCATTCTTTGAGACTTTCTATAGATCTAAAAATTATGCAAAATAAAAAGTTGGGCATTTCCTGGTAGAGTAGTGGTTTGGTCGGTTGCCTTTGGCCAGTACAGCTCACATACATAGCAAGGACCTGGGTTTACATCCTGGGGCTGGTGGGGAGCAACCAAGATGAACAACTAAATAAAATGAATAAATGTTTCTTCCTCCTCTTTCTTCCTACCTGCCTGCCTACTCTCCTTCATTCCTGCCTGTACCTTTCTATAAAAAAAAAAGAAAAGGGAAAAAATGTGGGAAAAAGTAAATTAGAAACTGTTGCTTTGTGGAACATGTTTATCAAATGATAAACTAATTTCACATGCTAAAACTTTTTTTGGAGGACTGTGTGTTATATAGTTGAGTGAGAAGCTAATTTTGGATGTAGCATTTGCATACTGTTTTGCATTTTCACATGTACTGCTTATTCATTTCACTTTAATCAACATTTATTAAGCACCTGCTTTGAGCATACAGGCATGATTAAGACACAAATGTGTCAGTCTAGTGAGAATGACAGATGAAAACAAATCTATGCCACATAGTATGACAGGTCCTCTTCTAAATGGAGAATATAAAATTTGTATGAAATGAATGCTATTGTGCTTGAACTGCATAACATATGCCTTTAATGATCATTTAAAAATACTATTTTATGGGCAAGGAATTACAATCTCAGAGTGGTTCAGTGAGATACTTAGAATAACATAGCTAGAGGGTAGCATTGATTCAGTTAGACCCTTAGTAGTATACCACCAAGTTCAGGACCAGAGGGTTCGCCTCTGGTCTCTGTGCATGCCAACTGCTTGCCCCCAAACTCGGTGAAAAGGACACAACTTTATTTATTTTGATTTAACTTCTTACAATTTTTTTTACTGATGTAACATTGTAATATAATGTCGATTTCAGGTGTGCATCATCATAAGTCACCATCTGTGTATAATATATTATGTTCACCACTAGAAGTACAATTCCATTCTTTTCCATACGATTGACTCCTTTCCCCCAACTGACTTCCCCTTTCCCTACTGGTAACTACTAACTTGGTCTTATAGTCTGAAAATTTATTTCTGTTTAATTTAGCTCACTCATTTTTCTTATGTATCACATATGTGAGAAATCATGCCATGTTTTCTATCTATTCATCTAACTTACTTTACTAAGCATACTGCCCTCTATCAAGTTCTATGTATGTTCTTATAGATGTCAGGATTTCATCTTTTTAATAGTTGTGTAATAGTCCATTGATCATACAACTTTAATATTCATTTCATCAATCTATTTATTTATAGTACTTACTGAACATCCATTTTATACAATTTAGGAATACTGAAATGCTTAGATGCCGGTGGTAGCAAACTGTAATTCAGAGACTTCAAAGTGATGATCTTTGGGAGAGACACAAGGACCAGATGGTTTGATTTTGTCTCACCTACTCACCTTACAGACTTTGAAGTAAACTTGCTTCATACTCCACCTTTTATCATTATTATATGCCTTATTAAACCATCATTTAAACATCTAGTTTGTATCTCTATTTAAATGATCATGAACAATATTCAAGCCATCTTTAGTTTGATCCAAAAACATGTGGAGAGAGGATTACAACTCAATCCTTCTTTGTCATATTTTCCTCTGTATCTCTAATTCCCAGATTTTATTTCTCCAAAACTGCACAACTTATCTTGCTTTTATGCTTTTAGTGACTCCATAGCCTGATGTAGTCTAGCTTCAGGAAGGACCCTCATTTTCATCAGTGAACCTCACATTCCTCATGAGTGCTTTTTCTTTAATTTATTTTTTATTATAGTAATTATTCTACATGTTATAGTAATTTCCTATATATATAGGTTGCCCAATTCTTAGATATATTTTAACACACCATGCCACCAAGTGTTCTTCCCCATTGTCCAGTGGCTCCACCACCATTTGCACCCACCTGCCCCATTGCCTTTTGGCAACCTCAGTTCTATTGCAAATGTTTCTGAGTTGGTTATGTTTCATGTGTTCCTTTGTTTGTCTATTCACATTTCACCTGTCAATGAGGTCATCTGGTATCTATCTTTGTTCTTTTGACTTATTTCACTGAGTATAATCCCCTCTAGGTGCATCCGTGTTGATTCAAATGACAGGATTTCATCTCATCTAAAGGCTGGGTAGTATTCCATTGTATATATGTACCACATCTTCTTTATCTATTCATCTGACATTTGACATTTAAGTAGTGTCCAGCTCTTAGCTATTGGGCTAATAGGACTGCAGTAACCATGAGGGTGCACAAATCTATGCAGATTTCCTGCGTAAATACCCAGAAGTGGAATGGCAGGATCACATGGGATTTCCATCTTCAACTTTTTGAGGAATCCCCAAACATTTTCCATATGAATGGTACCAGTTTGCACTCCTACCAACAACATAAAAGTATTCCCTTTTCTTCACATCCTTGCTGATGTGTTCGTTGTTTCTAGACTCTTGGATAATAGCTTGTCTAAGGTGTAAAGTGATATCTCATTGTTGTTTTAATTTGCATTTCCCTGATAGCCAGCAAGTAGGAACATAATTTTACGTGCCTGTTGGCCATCTGTATATCCTCTTCAGAAAACTCTCTCCAATTCCTACTTCCGTTTTTGATTGGATTGCTGTTCTTTTGCTGTTGAGTTTTAAGTTCTTTGTATATTTTAGATAGTAAACCTTTGTCAGAAATATCAAATGCAAATATCTTCTCCCAGATAGTAGGTTTCCTTTTGATTTTGGTGATGTTTTCTTTTGTCGTGAAGAAGCTTCTTAGTTTGATGTGGTGCCAGTTGTTTATTTTTCTTCGTTTCCCTTAATGGTGGAGTTGAGTCCCCAAAAACTTCTCTATGACTGATGTCATGGAAAGTCTTTTCTATGTTGTCTTCTAAGAGCTTTATGGTTTGTTGTCTTATTCCAAGTCTCTAATCCATTTTGACTTAATTCTTGTGAATGGTGTTAGAGAGTGATCTAATTTCATTCTTTTGCAAGTGGCTGTCCAGTTTTCCCAACACCATTTGTTAAAAGACTTTCATTTTTCCATCAAATGCTTTTGGCTCCTTTTTCATAAATTAACTCACTGTATGTTTCTGATGATTCAGTTCTGTTCCACTGATCTGTGCCTCTGTTATTATTGCAGTACCATACTGTTTTGATCACTATTGCTTTGTAATATAGTTCAAAGTCTAGACGTGTAATCCCTCTAGATTCGGTTTTTTTTTCTAATGATTGCTTTGGTTATTCAAGGTCTTTTGTTGTTCCATACAAATTTTAAGATTTTTTGTTCTATTTCCTGGAAATAAGCCCATGGCATTTTAATGGGGATTGCATTAAACCTATATATTGTTTTCGGTAAGATAGCTATTTTAATGATATTGATTCTTCCCAGTCATGAGCAGGGTGTTTGTGTTTCCGTTTTTTGTGTCCTCTATTTCTTTTAAGAAGGACTTGTAGTTTTCATTGTATAGATCTTTTACTTCGTATGTTAGGTATATGCCCAGGTATTTCATTCCTTTAACTTCTGTTTTAAACTGTGATTTTCATGATTTTGTTTTCTTCTAGAATGCTATTTGGGTATAAAAATGTAACATTTTTGTGAATTGATTTTTGTGCCTATCACTTTACTGTATTCATTGATAAGTTCTAGAAGTTTTTGATAGAGTTTTTGGGATTTTCAATATATATAATCATGTCATCTGCATATGATAAGAGTTTTACTTTATTTCTTTCCAATCTGGATTTCTTTTATTTCCTGTTATTGCCTAATTGCTCTGGCTAAGACCTCCAGTGCAATATTAAATAGCAGTGGTGAAAGTGAACAACTTTGCCTTGTTCCTGACCTAAGAGGAAATGCTTTCAATTTTTCACCATTGACTGATGCTGGCTGTGGGTTTTTCATATATGGCCTTTATTATGTTGAGGTATGAACCTTTTATTCCCATTTTATGGAGGGTTTTTATCATAAATGGGTGTTAGATCTGTTAAAAGCTTTCTCTGCATCTATTGATATGATCATGTGGTTTTTGTTTTTGCTCTTGTCGATATGGTGTATGACATTAATAGGTTTATGTATGTTGAACCATACTTGCATCCCTAGGAGGAATCCTACTTGGTCATAATGAGTGATCTTTTTGATGCATTGTTGAATTTGGGTTGCTAATATTTTATTGAGAATTTTTGCATCTATGTTTGTTAGAGATACTGGTCTATAATTTTCTTTCTTAGTGACATCTCTGTCAGCTTTCGGTATCAGTGTAATGTTAGTCTCAGAAAAAGTATTTGGGAGAGTTCCCTGTTCTTCAGTATTTTGGAAGAGCTTGAGAAGAAAAAGGGTTAATTCTTCTCTGAAGGTAGTACTCAGTTGAAGAGCCATGTGTTCCTGGACTTTTATGTTTGGGGAGGCCCTTGATTACTTCTTCAATTTCTTTGATTGTAACTGTTCTGTTCAGGTTTTCCAGTTTTCTGGATTCAATCTTGGTAGATTGTATTTTTCCAAAAATCTGTCCATGTCCTCAAATTTGTCCATTTTGGTGGCATAGAGCTGTTCATAGTAGTCCCTTATGATGTTCCGAATTTCTGTGGTCTCTGTTGTAACTTCTTCCCTTTCATTTATGATTCTAGTTATGAGAGCTTTCTCCTTTTTTTTTTTTTGTTTGTGAGTCTAGCCAGTGATTTGTCAGTTTTGTTTATTTTTTCAAAGAACCACCTTGTGGTTTGATTGATCTGGATGTCTTTCTGTTTTTCTATATTGTTTATGAATGCTCAGATGTTGATTATTTCCTTTCTTATGCTGATTTTTGACTTTAATTATTCTTCTTTCTCTAGTTCCTTTAAATGTTGAGTTAAGTTGTTTATTTGCGATTTTTCTTGTTTCCTGAGATAAGCCTGGATTGCGATGAACTTTCCCCATAATACACTTCTGCTGCATCCCACAGATTCTGGTAGCTCGTGTCCTCATTCTCATTTGTCTCTAAGTGTTTTTTTAAGTCCCTCTTTTATTTCCTTTTACTCAAGAGTCCTTCAGGAGCATATTGCTGATGAAAATGAGGGTCCTTCCTGAAGCTAGACTACATCAGGCTATGGAGTCACTAAAAGCATAAAAAGCAAGATAAGTTGTGCTTTGAAGTATTTTGATGATCAGAAAGCAAACACAGATGCACCCTGCTGGAGCAGCAGTTAGGTCAACCCCCTCCAGAGGAGCGAGCCACATACCCCTGAGTTTGAGTCCTGGGCAGCTAGTGTAAACAAGTAAATTAAAAAATAGAAGTAAATAAAGATGTTTCTTTCTCCTCTCTCTTCCTTCTTGCCTACTTACCTTCATTCCTACCTGCAGCTTTCCTTTAAAAATAAATAAGTAAGCAAATATATGTAACCGATAATAGTTTACAGAAGGAATCATTTAAAAGGCACATAATTTTAAATGATCAAGCAGAAGAGAATAAATTCATACTTATTGTTTTAACGTACGTAGACTGGGCTGTGAACCTACTTTGGAGACGACTCACTGTGTCTCCCAGTGACACTGCGCATCTACAAGTCTCTGGGGAGATTCACTGAAGAGCTGGAGCACTAGCAAGAACTGACTACAAGTTCTTGTAGTTACACAGCGTAGTGGTAATGGAGGAAACAGCCTCCTCCTTGCAAATGGACTCAGAAAAAAACAAGAGGCAGCTCATGAATAGTCAGGGCACATAAATGTGTGTTGAAGAACCTCAGAAAAACTTCCTAAGAAGAAAATTGTGTATGTGTGGAAGAGTTTTGTGGTATGTCCCATCTGAGAGATGCTGGAAGATGAGCTGGTGAAATTATTCGGCTTATAATTAGGCCTGTGTGGCAGGCAAACATAACAAGCAGATGAGCCTACCACAACCTGTCTCCACCAGCTGCTAGATTTGACATTTTTAAGTATGATGCAGCTTCAAAGGGATTACACATCGTCTCAGAACAGGATGAAGTGAAACAAAGGGAGATTCCCTTCTGAGCTGCTGAGGCTGTTTTATTTACTTGAATTTTCGGTAGCAGAAAGTATAACTTTAGAAAACCAGTGCCCTCAAATAACCCTCAAGATGTATTATAATGTTCTCCCCACCTCCAGGCTCCCGATAATGAAATCTTAGCATATTTATAAATAATGGTGTTTGGTACTTCTATGACAATTTTTTATCCCAGGATGAAACAGGGCAAATAGTATGTTCATATTGGGTTGTTAGGCATAGCAAGTGATCATTGAGGAGATTACACGTGGACTCAGGGCTTTTATACCTGCAAGATGTGGGCATTTTACTAAATCTCTCTAAGTCAAACTTTCCTCATTTATAAAGTAGGGTTAATAAAATCCATTGTGAGTCTTAAATGAAAGAATGTTTATCAGGTACTTAACATAGTACCTGGGATATGGTAGCTATGAAATCATAAACTTTTAAATATATAGGTTTTTGTTTGGCGGGGGGGCGACTTGGTTATAGGATTTTGATGAAAGAGGTCAACAATGCTTTGAATGATTCCTGCATCCAAAAATGTTTAGTCTATCCTATGCACATATCAAAAAGCAGTCTTGTGTTGATGTCTGAGAGAGGTGTACAGTTTTAAGGGAAGTATATTTGTTCTCCTTTTCCACAACTGAGAGTTCTTTGATTGTCTATGAATTCACTAACAACATTATAATGGTATGCATCTTTTGGAAATGTTTCTTCTATTATTTTATATTACTTTATGGTTTTCAGAGTACCACACGGTTCCTAATAAGGTTTTTCTCCCATGAGTTTGGATCATTTTTCCACGTGTTGCTAGATAATCTGGGAGCATTAATATGGACCCAGAGAAGACTTTTCTCAAGATCAAAGAGCAAGTCTTTGACTGGGATAGAACTGGCTGAATTTATGGTTTTCAGTAATTGGCATGATGATTCTTCCTTTCACAGGGAAATAAGCAAAGGGACTTCTTAGAGCACAGGGAATCTCTGTGACAGACGACAGTGATTCTCAAAGTGTAGTAGATCCTTCCTCTCACAAGGAAATAAAGTCCACAGGACTTTTCAGGAGAATCTCAGCTTTGTACAGATCTTTGTGAAACTGTCTTTTCTTCAGTTTCTTCAGCCAAAACAGCCTACCACAATAGATGAAACGCAGAAGCTAATATGGGAATCTAGCTGTCTTACATTAAGGCAGATCTTTAAAGGGATTTAAAAAATGTAAAGCAAAGATGCACCCTGTTGGCCTAGCAGATAAGGCCACCAGACATAGTCCACATACACCCCAAGGACCCTCATTCAAGATCCAGGGCTAGTGGTACCAACCAAGATGAACTATTAAATAAAATAAATAATATTTCCTTCTCTCTTCCTGCCTCTCTGCCTACTCAACTTAATTCCTGCCTGCACCTTTTCTTAAAGCAAAAAGTAAAGCAAAACCACTATTCTCATTAAAGTGTTTAATGTTTGAGGAAACATAGTAATTTTTTCATAAAAGCATGGTATTCATATTCACATAATTTTTAAGTGAATTAATTTAAATTTTCTCATCTTAATTTTTCACATGGTATATATCAGTATATATAAAAAGCTTTTTGAAGTATTCAATAATATTCAAAGTGTAAAAGAGTTCTGACAGCAAAATGTTTAAGATTGTCCTACAGATTTTGACTTCTAGTATTGGGTTTGGACCATTTACCTTAGTCAGTATTTCTGAGACTTAAAAAAAAAAAGATATGAGTCTTACTATCCTACACTATGTCAAAATATAAATATGAAATTCTGTATTTTTTTCCTAAAGAAATAAAAAGATCCCACAGTGTCTGAATACTGCATCTCTCCCTAACTATACGTGCTCACTTTTCAAATTTCCAGATTGAACTAGTGATAGAGGTGGGGGAATCCTCTTCCAAAAGTCACTATCGAATCTGCTATCTGATATCAGGGAGTATAGAAAATCGAATGGATAAACCTGGAGATTAGAGATCATTATTATTCACATTAAAAAAGATTTTTTTAGTACTCGTGTTCACTGTCATACCGGACTCTTCCAGGGTTCAAAATTCAAACCAAAGGAGTGTTGAGGGAAGGGGTAGGAGTAGACTTCAGGGAATCCTGGGACTTAGCATGGAGGCACCTTAGGAGACTGGGAGGGTGGAGATAGCAGAATTAAAGCCCCACTTCGTCTCTTTTATAACTTTGCATCATCTGGCCATGGGCAAAAGAGTGGTAAGGGTGAATAAGAAAATTAATAAGAGGGAGCACAATCAGGAAAAGAAGTGAGTGGAGATGGCAAAAGAAAAGGAGGTGCTAGCACTACATCAAACAGCTGCAAAGTTCTTAGATCTGCAGGTGTGAGTTCTCCAAGACCTGGAACTAGGGGCCATGACACTCTGGGCTGTACCATTGGCCCTTGGTTTTGGAAGGGCTTAGCACATGATGACTGTAGTTTGATGTCAAACTTCTCTGAACGTATAGACTTTAAGATGCTATATTGGCTGGTTGGAATTCAAGAGTATAATGATTAAGATGTGACAAAGATGGTGATTAGTGGGTAAATTTAATGGAGAAAAAATTTGGTTTTGGACATGAAAAGCTTGAGAAGCTGCGCCTGGGTAGAGGTGTCCATTAGGCAGTTAGAAATAAGGATCTGGATCTTGGGAGAAATGAGACTTGACTTGTAACCTTGGGAATCAGCATTGTAGAAATAGTTGAAGTTGTGGATAGAGGAGGTGACCTTAAAAATTCTCCTTCTTTTTTTTTGCTTCACCAGCTTTTCCATGTGGCTTATATTTTAATCAAATTTGCAAATTCTCCTCGCCCTGATCTTTGGGTCTTGGAAAGATCTGTAGATTTTGGAAGCACCTACTCACCTTGGCAATATTTTGCCCGTAAGTAATCTTGTCTACTGTGTTATAAAGGACTTATCTGCAACAGATAGACTATGGATTTAATTAGAAAGCTAGTCAGGACCCAGTCAATTTTAACTTTCTAGGTTATCCTCAGAACACCTCCCTTTTTGCAAGCATTAATTCCAAGATAACAAATTCAGAGCTGAGGCTGAAATTCCCTTGATGAGAACAGTTCTTCCACTACTTGGAGAGAAGCAATGTACTTATAATTGGGCTACAGCTTCAACTATTTTCCTTTAATTTAGAATTAGGAACTAAGTTCCATCTTTATGGATCTTATGTTGTCCATTACTTTCCTTGACCCTGTCATCTTCACTAATGAACAATGCCAGTGTCTGTGAACCCTGTGATGAGTTAAGATAGAAGTTTTGTTTTCAAAGACATTGGATTTTCTATAAATGGTTCTGAGAGTCTAAGCTTGACTAATGAGGAGTAAGGATTTAGAGCCACATCTCCAAACATTGCTATTGTGAGTCAAGTGACTTGAAATGACTTGGAATTTTCTTTACAAAATGAAAAACTTCATTCTAAAATTTGATCTAAAAATGTAAAATTCTTCCTTTACCCTTTTTATGTATTTTATTAAACAAAATCTCTTCAAAGACTTATAATAAGGTGATAATATTTTATTTTATAATTTTAAAATGTTTTATTTGTAGATTCTAAAGTAGACTGTTTGGAACAATTTGGGCAGGAGGCAAATAAGGCTGTCATTCAAGATGATGATGTATTTTGTACGACTGAATATTCACGGATTGTACCTTTAGAAAATGGTGAGGTGAGTAGACTTGAGAGGGTGTGAGACCTAAGACTTGTAAATGAACTTGAGGATATAAACTTTTTCATAATTGTGAAATGTGTACTGTTAGGGAGATCTAACATAGATCAAGATTAAAACTAGCTTGAGATTAAATGCTAAAGGAATCATATAAGACTCCCAGAATTGAAATTTTGTTTTAAGTCTTGAATTCTCCTCAGGAAGTCAGAATTTGGTCTTCAAAGCTCACAGGTCTTAACTATTTTTTTCTGGGGGTATATTTAGAAAGTAGAACACTGGTGATTGAGGTGTAGATGCCTTCCACTGCTTCATATACACATTGTCCCCCATAAGAGTGAGGAGATGAGGGGGTAGGCAGTAGAATTCATCCCTGATTCATCCCTGGGCATCATCTGTTGAGGAGAAAAAAATTGCTGGTTCTTGGGGGCTATATATGACTAGTGAAATCAATCAGGATATTGTTAGGGCAGGCAGGAAATAAACATGGGGAAAATCAGAGAAGAATTCCATGGAAATAGTGAGGCTATAGTGAAGATGAAGCAAGTTTTAAATCTTTAAACTCTTGAAAGAGTGTAAGTCTACCTTTCTTTAGACAGAGCAGTCCCATCCAGTATCTTTCAATGATTGGTGAGTAGTTCATGTCACAAATGGTTGGAGTCTGGACTTTATCAACCTCAAGTTTTATAGCACAACTTGGATTTTATATAATTATTTTGTTCTCTTCACTGACAACTTCGTATTTAGAGACTTCTTTTTCAAACCTCATAGAGATGTTTTAGATTACTGTAGCCTGTTTCTTTGATGTAGCTTAACAAAAAGATGTTTCCTTATGTTTGTATATTTTAACATTACACTTTGCACATTTAATAGCAGAACAGCCCACAACCTCACTGATAGAACAATGAGCTTGAAAATGAAATGATAACTTTTGAGAGTCCAGGTTAAAGAACAGATTACCAGCATTTGGAAGAAAGATGGAGCTAGTAATGATGTTTTTAGACATAAACAAGATCTAAGACACCTACAAATATCTAATGGCTCAAAGAAGCCAAGTGCTTTGGGGCATGTGAATTATTTTTAGTTGCTTGCAGTGAAATTTTGATGAAAGGACTTTGTTTTTCTTCTATATGTGTGTATGATTATTTTAGATTGTAGTGTCCTTGGTAAATGGCCGCCCAGGTGCAAAGAATTTTACTTTCTCTCACACCCTGAGGGAGTTCACCAAGGCAACAAACATTCGCTTGCGCTTTCTCCGGACGAACACCCTTCTTGGACACCTTATCTCCAAAGCACAGAGAGATCCAACCGTCACTCGGAGGGTGAGTGAGTAGCGCTTTTAAGTGCCTAGATCGCTTTTGTTACTTCTCTTTGCTTAATAAATTGCCTTGAGCTCTTTCAGGTAGTCTTTATAGTGGTAATGGTGTAGATATAGGGGTTGTCTGTTCTGAAATACTAGATGTAATTTAGATGTTTGATTACGGAAAAGAAATAATTATATTCAAAGAAGATGAAAGGAAAAGGTACATTATTAATGATATAAGTATGATGTGAGTATGTTATTATAACAGACAGTTCCCTAGTCTCAGAGGCTTTTTGTTCATGTCACCATCTAATGTGGTCAGCAAGTGGGGTCATTGCTTGCAGTCATTCAGGGAATCAAGCTCTTTCTCTCTAGAGGCACAGTCATCCTGTTGACCTCCTGTGAATTCCCTATACCTGCTCATCAGAGGAGAGAAGAGAGAGTATAGAGAAGATCCAACTGCTCTTAACCATACAGGTTGCTTCTACTGGCAAGAACTGATTGGGTCGCCCCACCCAAGTGCAGGAGACCGGGTAATGCAATTCAAAGGAAGGAGAGGAAACAGACATTGCACGAGCTCTCTGCCGTGTAGCACACTCTCTAAGTGTCAGAGCAGCAACCTTGTTTTCTGAGCACAGAAGGGGACCAGCAGCATAAATACTCTTAAGTCACTTTTCTCCTGCTAGTGCCTTCTATCGGCTAAAGCCAACAGGAAGCAGAGAGCAAGACACCCCACTGTTGCAACTCCTAAAATTCAGTTGCAGCGCAAAAGGCAGAGGAGAGAAAAGTGAAGGATGAGCCAGAAAGGGTGAATGGAAGAGGCCCGGCCAGCTTTATAGTTTGACTTCTTATGTAGGTAATGTCAGGGAGCAGTAAAAGGAAGGGAGAGAGAAATATGTTTCCCTACAGTTTTGAGCATTTTCCAGCAAGAGCAATCATGTTGAATGTAAGTAGCTTGTCTTCTGCAGTTTTTGTCCTCTTAGCTTTTTCTGAACTGCTGTAGGCAGGGCTTGTTGGATCTGAGGGTGGAATTTACTCGGGAGATCTGGGCTTTCTGATAAAACTGCAGCCAGATTGCCTTTCCATTCCTCCAGGTGTTTTGAGGCCTTGCTACAAATGTACCTCCCCACCTTTTTTTACTTTCTTTAATTGAATTTCTGGGGGTTCAAAGGTGTGTGTTCGTATGTAAGTATATTTCTTTTCATTTAGTGAATAGAGTAGTTTTTTTTTAATGGAGTGTGCCACATATATAATTTTGACCCCCCCCCCCCCCAATCTTGGTTGCTTCTTTGAATGCAGAAAAGAGTATCTGCTTTCCTGTCACACACATCATGTATGCTTCTGGGGTGCCACCTCTTTGAGCGCTTGGCTCCCTTGCAGCGCTGCTGCTCTTAACTCGTGTGTAGAGAGAAGCTTCGGTGGTGATCGGCACAAAAGTCTGAATGTGAACTTGTCACAGGAAGCCCTCTCCTATGGAATTTTTTCCGTATTAACAATGCTCTCAGACTAAATAAGGTGTTGCCTGGAAGCCTAGGACCTTGAACACTTTTTAAAGAGGAAACCAAAACAGAACCCCAACATGGAGTGAGTAGGGGCATTTTAAGATACTGACTTCAATACAACAAAAGATACAAAACTCCTCTGGTCCTTGTGAATTCTCTGGTTGGTACTCTCGCTGGTTGTCTCACTGGCAGCATGAACACCCAGATTCCTCCCCCAGTCCCGTGCATCTGTTGCCAAGTCTGAGAAGTACAGGAGCTGGCAGATGGTGCCACAGTTGTCACTAGTGGAGAGGCCTCCAGCACAGTGGAGAGGCACCTTATTGTTGGGGCGTCCCCTGCATATTTGTGGCCTCGCTTAAGAGGCGAGCCTCGGCTGGATCTGAAACCCACTCTGTCTGGCCTGTGGAGCTTGAGTGCTCGGGCTTATTGCCTCTGAGCTGGAAGGTTTCAGCATTGACTGGCTCTGCCAGTCTCAATTCCATATCTGATCCATCTTTTTAAGTATTCTCTCTCTTCCCAGAGCTTATACAGGGTGGGCGCGACATTTATTTTTGGCACATAAAATGTTCAGTTGATGAAACCCAGTTTGTGAAACCAGGAAGTACTCAATCCTTTTCTCAAAGGCTAGAGTTTGATTCTCTTCCAAGGCAGTTTCCCTCCATGCACTTAAAACATTTGATTCCTAAACATGTCCCCATTCATCAGTATGCCATCAGAGTTGACTGGAGGATGCATCTCTTTTGAAAGACAAGTTACATCCAAATGTGACCCCCTTTTGTGTTGAGGTTCAGGAGAATCAGATGAAAGGGAAAGAAGGTCAATATGGAGGTGTGTTAAAGTTTAGTAAGGGATGTTTATGTCGCTTTTGAGGAAACTGAACCCTTCTGTTTTTGTCGCGCAGTATTATTACAGCATAAAGGACATCAGCATCGGTGGGCGGTGTGTCTGCAATGGCCACGCCGAGGTGTGCAGTGAAAACAACCCTGAAAAACTGTGAGTATATTCTAGAGGTTTTTTTAAAAGCTTCACTATGAATAAGTCTAATTGTTTCAGTGGCTGTATCTCATTAAGTATTTCTAAGTTCCTGCCCTCAACTGGAATGTTTCACTGCCAACCAGTAGGTGATGTGTGTCTCCTATTCTCGAACCCTCCACTTTCTCCCACATAGCCCTCATCAGCCCATGACGTCATGGCTAATCAGTATGAGCACCCTATCAGTGATCTGGAGACAGCCACTGAATCCTTCCTTTCTGCCCTCAAGAGTGCCGCAGGCAGCCACAAAGTTGATTAGAACTGGCAAGAGAAATAGAACTTATTTTTGTTATTGCCAGTCTAATGGGATCAGGAGAATGCAGTTTAAAATTCTTTTTTTCTATTGTGATCAAATATGCATAACATAAAGTTTACCGTCTTAACCGTTGTAAGTGGGACTGGTTTAAGGTCAGTAGTCTGAGTACATTTACGTAGTTGTGCAGTCAGTCTCCAGAACTCTTATGATTTTGCAGAATAGAGACTGTAACTATTAATCAGCAACTCCCCACTCTCTCCTTCCCTAGCAACCTGGCACCACTGTTCTGTTTTCTGTCTCTGAATCTGACTGCTCTAGCTACTTCATATAATTAGAATCACATACAATTTCTCTATTAGTAGCTGGTTCACTGCAGTATGGCATGACATCCTCAATGTTTGTGTGTCAAAATTTGCTTCTTTTTAAAAGGCTGAATAATAATTTTTTTATTATTATTTTTTATTATTTTTATTATTATTATATTTGCTTATCCATTCATCTGTTGATGGGCACTTAGGTTACTGTTACCTTTGGTGATTGTGAAGAATGCTGCTAAGAACATGAGTGTATCCTTTTATGTTTTTTATTGAAGGTCTACCTCACATCCAATGAGCTGCATGGATCATAAATATCAAATACTCAGTGGCTGCTTATTCTTGCATTACCACAACAAGAGGGATATTTTTGAGGGCTAGAAATGACTGAAGACTAGATAGAGTAATAATTTTCTCTCAATGTTTTATTTAAAGCACGAAATTTCTGTGAGCAGCATTACCAGAGATAGGGTTTACTTTTTGTCAGATTCAGGTTTGTGCATTTCTACTACTGTTATGTTTAGGCAGAGGCACCAGCTGCCATTTAAGTGGTGTGCTTTGTGGAGCCTTTGTCTTGATCAGCAATGCTCTCCAATGTTGTCAGAATCCTTCAGCGGAGCTCTCTCTGAATCCACCAACTCACTCCCCTTTAATCAACCAGGACTTGTTTATTCATGAGTAAGCAATTGCTGACATGTAGTCTCCTGGAGAGTGGGCCCTAAGATACCAGAGGACTGGTCAAGGAAATCCTGAATTGGAGAGGTCAGTCTAGTGTCCCTGAGCCTGAAAATGACACCACCATGTAGAAAAGAATTAGAAGTCATCAGAGGGACTGAGCCTCCTGCCAAGCCCTGTAAACGTTGGCTGTCCTGGAGGAGGTCTGTACTGAGTAGTTCATTGTTCAAATATATGTGAGTGGAGAGGCTGTTTATTTATTTATGTCTTGGTGAAAGTTTACCACTTGTATGTACCGACACAACTGCATTGCCTCCTGTTGCTTGCTGGTTGACTTCTTCCCAGTAGGCTGACCAGCACAAATCATTCATGGAGGCCATGAATAGGAAAAATTTATGTTTAAGGGGATTCAGTGACTCAGTGGAGGGTCAAGTTTGGACAATCAGAAAGTTAGTTGCTAATCAAACAGAATCTATAAAGAGGCAGATGAGGGCTTTAATGAAGCCTGGATAGCACACTGACCTTGATTATTGGAAACCTGAGTTTATCACAGATTCAATTCTGAACTTCCTAGGAGTCAACTAAAAAGAAAAGTCTGCTCAGTTTCATATTTTACTATGATCATAACCTACAAAGCAGTCTGTTGCTGAGGAGAAACATGAGTATTGATCCTAGGGCCAGAGGAGAAGATCCCTGGATTCATGAAAAGAATTCTCTGCAACATCTTCAGTAACTTTTTTGCAACAGATACAAGGATAAGTTTTCCATGTCAACCATCAACCTGAACTGTGAAAGTCAGAAAAAGCAATTATGTGGGGTACCGATGTAATTCAGAGGAGTATCCATCACACCCCCCACTTTTTGCTATGTTCAGTTTTTATCTATGAGGGTATTTGGACTATATTCACAAAGAAATCTTCCTAAATAGTCTTTCAGCATGGCTTATGCTAAGTACTTAATTGGCAGTGAGCTGAAATTGCCTATATGACAAAAGCTTATTTGGATTCTAGCTATTTAGTGCTATCAGTTTAACCTATGATTTACTTTGACAGGCAGCTGAACTGGGAGAAGGATGACCCTTCTCTAGGGCTAAGTTTATGCCATCCCACCTTCCTTCAGAGAACTCGAGGGAATCTCCACAGACACAGAGAGGAGCTTTCTTAGATGACTATTTTGAAACCTCTTTCAGGCACAGATGAGTCGGAGCTCAAAGCTTGCATTTTAACATAAAAAAATTAAAGTAGATGTATAATCCTTTGAAAATATGATAATCTTAGCTCTTGTCCCTGGGACAGAGCTATTTGTTGGAGCTGGTGCAGTTTCCTGGAGGAGGGACCACTCAGATCTTATCAGCAACTGTTGCTTGGATTCCATTAATCTCTGTGTATGATCCCAAACTGAGACCAAGAAGCTTGTACAGATCTTTCTCACAGGACTACTCCAGGTGTTTGTGTAGATCTGAGACACGATTCATGAAACTCCATACTTGCTGGCTCATGTGTTCACTTATCGTAGTATGAGCGGGTGGAGAAGAAGGAGCTGGAGCTTTGGAGTCAGTCACATTTAGGTTTGAAATCTGGCTATCCATTTATCATTGCTTGTACTTCAGAAAGAATTTTAATACTGAATCTTAGTGCTAGCATCAATAAAATAGAAATAATAAGCAGGATGGAAGGAGGACCTTGAAATAATTTATGCCAAGTGTTTTGTTCTTTTAATTATTGAGTAAATGGTTCCATAGGTGACCAGATGACTGTATTCAAGTGTCAGTTTTTACATAGGAACTGACTTTAATCAAAACTTTTCAATAATTGAGATGTTCTTTGCCACATGCCCAGGTTTCGGTGTGAATGCCAGCACCACACCTGTGGAGAGACATGTGATCACTGCTGTGCTGGGTACAATCAGAGGCGCTGGTGGCCTGCCACTCGGGAGCAGAGCCATGAGTGTGAAGGTGAGCTCTGAGGAGGGTCACTGGGATATGAGACCACCCCCCTCAACGTTTCCTGCATTTCTACCTGAGGACTGATGTTGTGTTTTCCCCAGGCTCATAAAAGAGGCGGGCAGTTATGTCAGTCTTAGGACTCACAGACTGGAGGTAAAAGTGCCCTGCTCTAAATTCAGATGAGAACAGCAATGACAATATAATTGTTACGTGTATTAAGCTTTCACTATATGCTAAGAATGGGCTGAGCACTTGAGCATGTTGGTCTCTCTTTTTAGCAATCTAAAATATGATGCAGTCTCTGTTACGTTTGAAATCCCTACCATTTTGTAGAATGTGGCGTTGGATCAGAATCCAGCTATTTTGAGAACTGAGTTTCAGAGAGGGTGGTGAGGCTGATGTCTAAGCAGCTGGAAGCTGGAGAGAGCGGGGGTGGCGGGGAGGATCGTGATAGTTTCGAGGTGGGTACAGGATGGAGGGTCCCAGAGGAGGAAGGAAAACAGACAACAGGCTGCTTTTAATTATGGGTGTGACATAAAGTAAGAAAACGTTATTTTTTAATAGCAATCCAAATAAAAATTTTCTTTTAAACTGATCTTAAGAAGCCATGTTTTTATTCTAGTTAATGAAAACTTTTTTGTAACTTTCAGTTATTAGCTTTGGAGACTGTGACCTATTTTTTTCCCATATATTCTTAGCATTAGAAGGTCAATATGCCTTTTCTTTTGAAATGACCAAAAGGTATTTGAATCCCGGTTTGTTGAAGTACATTGTTAAGAAAGAATCTATACTTGATACTTTTAGACCAGTTATTTTTTAAAAGGAAAAGTGCAGGCAGAAATGAAGGTGAGTAGACAGGTAGGCAGGAAGAAAAAAGAGAAGAGGCACTTTCTCTGTTTTTATTCACTTGTTCACATTGATTGTTCCCCTGGCCCCGGGTCTTGAACACAAGACCTTGCCATCTGTGTGGGACTACTCTCAGAGTATACTAGACTGCTAGGCCACCAGGGTGCACGGGCCAAATATTTTTTTGTAATTATTAACAAATAAGACAGTTGATCTCCCTGACTAACATTAGTCACAAAAAATTTCCAGGGAGGAGTTCTGAGGGCTCTGGGAGATGCTAGCATTGTTGGAAGGAGTTGATCATGCTCAAGATAATATTCACTGCTCTGAGGTTTAGGGACATTACCTGGAGGGTATTTTCACTCTAGTCAATAGGCTTCTTCTCAGTGACAACACCCTCATTACTCACTAGGGTCATCCAGAAAGACAGAGCAATCATAATCAGGTGTCCTTTCTTCCATTGTTTTCAGATGCTGGTTTAGGATACTTTGATTGCGTTGTGTTATCACATGAATGTCAGCGTTTACTTAGTTTTTTTGAGCAAGAGAATGCTTCAGTGAATGAAAATTTGATTCCAAAACATGCGAAATAAATTTGAATTTCCTTTCATATGTTTTTAACCTTTTACGTTTAATTAAAATGTTTACAAGTACAAAAGCAACATGTGGAAATCTGATTTTTTATGTGTTCATTAGGTGTTTTCTAAATTTCATTTGAATAACTTCAGTTCAAAATAAGCAGACTTCTTAAGAAATAACTGATGTAGTAAGTTTAAGTGACTGGACTTTATTTTCTAATCTTGGCACCATGAGGAATTGAAAATGAGAAAGTAAAAAAATAAAAGAGAGAACTCTTACTAAAAACAGGAAAACTTGTCTAATTTATATGTCAATCTTCTTCCCAAATGTATTGATCTAGGAACTTTATTAAAACCTAGAACTTGCTGCAAAGTCTTGGAAAACCTTGAATTTGTAAGGAATGTGTATTCTCTCTGAAGAAAAATAAGAATTTTGCTCACCTTAAATGTTTTTCATTTTGCCAGTGATGAGTGGGTTTTAAATTACATTTTAATTTTTTTCGAGAATTGTATATTACTTGTAGATAACTTGGAAATTACAAAAAAAGTAAAATCACCAATACTTTTACTATCTAAAGGGAGCCATTATTAAGATTTTATTAGACATTTTAATGTTTTTCTATGCATACTTTAAGTGCTCAAGAGTGTATTATCTAGACAATTTTAACCCTGATCATTTTCATTTTGAGACCTTTTTTTCCAACTCTTTGTCATCCTTTTTGATGGTATGTAGTATTGCCATTCTGTGGATTCACATAAATCTCCTAAGTGTTTGCTGAGTGTCTCCTACACACTGGGGACTGTGTTCCTTTGCAAACAAAATATAAACAGTCTCTACCTTCAGAGAACTGACGGTTCATAATACGCTGTTGTTTGCGTACCCATTTTCTATAATTGGACATTAAGGTTATTTCTAATTTATCACTATTGTAAATAGTGATGAGATGAAAAGCTTAAAGTATTGACTGAAATATAGTTTTTAGAGTCAAACAAGACCAGTCAGGATTCTGTCTCTCTTACTAATGAGCTGTGTAATGGGTCACATTCTATAACCTCTCTAATTCTCTAAGTCTTAGCCTTTCTTCTGGGTCATGGGGATGATTGTATCTCCTAGAGTTTCTGCACAGCTTAAATGAGATAGTGCATGTAAAACACTTTTCACCATGCCGGTGAACCAAGAGTTCAGTTATTGTTAGTAGGAGTAATAGCAGTAACACTATTATTGTTGTGTATAAGGCTTAATTGACATTTTGGCTTATCTTAATTTGCTATAATCATGCATTTATATTTTTAAAGAGAGACCTCTCCCACTCATTATCAAATGAAAGAAGTTATAAGTCATCTATTATTGAAGACTGATCTTTCCGTAAAAATCCCTGAAATTTTCCACTGAGACTGTCCCTGGTGTTGCAGGATAAACTTTATTGTATCTCAAGAGCAGCTGTACTGTCTGGGGGAATTTACTAAGTGTCTCATAGTAATGATGGACTATTAACTCAGAATGCTTTTTCAGCATGCAACTGCCATGGCCACGCCATCGACTGTTACTATGATCCAGATGTTGAGAGGCAGCAGGCAAGCTTGAATACCCAAGGCATCTATGCAGGCGGAGGGGTCTGCATTAATTGTCAGGTGAGGCACTGTTTAGGTCAAAGTGGATGTGACATGAGCCATGCTCCAAAAAGATGTCAAGAAAGCAATGTGCAATTTGAAAGTGTTTTCTGAGACCATTTTCCCACTTTGTACACAAAACAACATTATAAGGATATCAGATAAAATCGATGTCAGTACAAAGAGCATTAACAGATAAATATAGGGACATTTCATCATGATAAAGGGTTATTGGAAGACAGAAAATATATAATAGAGCTTTAAAATACACAAAGCAAAATTTGACAGAATAAAAGGGAAGACTAGGCAATTTCATGATAATAGAGATTCAAAGGCTACCCCAATAATAATTTATAGAACTGAATTTTTTAAAAAATCAAAACAGATAATCTGAACATTACCAAACATCTTGCCTTAATTAATATCTATAGAATAACTATAGAACAGTGTTAGACTACCCTTCCTTTTCAACTGTATGTGATATATTCACCAACATAAAGCATAATATGAGTCTGGGCCATACTAGCACATCCCATTATGTTTAAAATGATTGAACTGGGAATATATATAAATATGGAATATATTTTATTTCCAAAATGGAATTAAATTAGAAATCAATGACAACAAGCTCACTAGGAAAACTTTAATATTTGAAATAAGACATTTCTAAAATGAGAAAATATTGGAAGTCCTTTAAAAGGAGTAATGATGAAAACAGTATATAAAAATGTATGGAATACAGCTAAAGCAGTACTTCAAGGAAAAAAAAATAACACTTTAAATGCTTAGGTTAAAATAAAAAATCTAAAATCATCTTAAGATGTAGTGAAAGAAGGGCAAAATAATCCCAAAAATCAAATAGAAGGAAGAAAATAATAAACATAGTAGAAGAATTCAACCTAAGAGAAAACAGGCAAACAATAGAGAAAATTACCAGTTAAAAATTTAGCTTTTTGAAATGGTTAGGAAAATAAACTCCCAGCTGCCTTGCTCAGGAAAAAGAAGAGAGTGATTGCACATTATTAGTATTATGCAGTCAGTGGTATATCACTAGAGTGGCTACACACATTAAAAGGAATATAAAAGAATACTGTGAACAACTTTATACCAACACAATTAACAACCTAGATTAAATAGACACATTTCTTGAAAACCACAACTAATAATATGCTAAAACTTATACAAGAAGAAGCAGAACATTTGAATAGCCCTATGTCTATGAAAGAAGTTGAATTTATTATCAAAAAGTGACAGACCCAAATGGTTTTAAAGGCAAATTCTATTAAACTTTTATGGAAGAACCAACACAATTTTATACAATTTTTTTTTCAGAAATCAGGGAGAACACTTCCTAACTTGTCTGATAAGGCCACTGGAATCTTAATGCCAAAACCTGCTGAACATTAAATAAAATAAAGTTGCTGACTCATACCTCTCGTAGATACCATAGACTAAAATATATCTAATAAACTATTAGGAAATAGAATTCAGCAGTATATTATAAGATAATATATTACCATGAATAGAGTTTATCCCAGCAAAACAATTTTGATTGGACATTAGAAAATCAGCAGTCTGATAAATATCATTTATGGAAATATACTGTATTTTGGATTAGAAGATTCAATATTATTAAAATATTAATTCTCCCCAAATCCATCAAAAGATTTATTGAATTTTTTGGGGGTGGAAATTGTCAAGTGCATTCTAAGATGTAGAAAGATATTTAAATTATCTACTATCTTACTTCAAGACTAATTCTAAGCTATAGTAATAAAAAAATAGTGTGATATCAACTGAAAGATAGACTACTAGATCAATGTAACACAACAGGGAGGACAGGAATAGACCCACATTTTTATAGACATTTGATTTTTTTATATAACTATCAGAGCAATCCAGTGGGGACAAGAGGAGAAAGTTCTTTCAACAAAGGGTTCTGGAATAACTAGATATTTTTATATGAAAACCAAACCTTGACTCCTAACTCAAATCTTACACACACACAAATTAGTGTGTGTTAAGCTTAAAGAAAAACTGGCAGCATAATGCTCTAGGGAAAATATAAGAGAATATGTTTATGATTTATAGGGTGAACAAGATTTTTAGGCCCCAGAAAGCAATAACCATGAAAAATGGACAAGTGAGGTGTCATCAAAATAAAAAAAACTTCTGTTCACAAATGATACTATTAAAAAAATTACTAGTCAAGTCAGAAATGGGGAGAAAATATTCACAAAACATGAAACTGACAAATGGTTGATATTCAGGACATGTAAAGAACCTCCATTGCTCAACAAAAAAAAGAAAAACAACCAGTAAAATATGCAAAAGATTTAAGAGTTGTTTCACATGAATGGCCAAAAATCATAGAACAAAGAACTTAACATCATTAGTCATCAGAGAAATGCAGGTTAATTTTGCATGAGTTACAATCAATTTTGGTGAGGATGTGGGGCAACTAAACCATCATGCATTTTGCTGTGAGTGAAAAATGGTACAACCTCTTTGGGAAAAGATCTGGCAGCTTTTAAAATAGAGTATGCCTACTCTGTGACTCATAAATTCCACTTTTAATATCCATGAGAAATGGAAATATATGCTTTCAAAAAAAAAGTTTATAGCAGCAGCCTGCACAATAGCCCTAATCTGGAAATAATCCAGGTTTCTATCAATAGTAGAAAAGATAAACAAACTTTGGCATAATTATACTTGGAATACCAACAAGTAATGGCAACAAACTACTGATACATGCAAAAACGTGCAAGAATTTTAACATTTTGCTAAGTGAAAGAACACTTTTAAGAAAGAATATAGGAACCATTTAAATGAAATTGTGCAAAGGACAAAACTAATCAATAGTGGAAAAAATTAAAACTGGTTGACTCCAGGGAGTTGGTGATGGGGATTTACTAGGAAGGAGTAGGGGAAACTTTCTGGGTGATAGCTTTATTCTATATTTAGAGAGAGAATTGAGTCCCACAAGTTAATGTATTTGTCATTACTCAATGAATGTATAGCTAAAAGAGTTTTGCATTTGTATATGAATTTTCCATTGAAAGAAAATGTTCTGTAAAAAATTTTTGAACTCCAGTTAATTATAGGAATGATAAAGTGGAGGGGGAAATTATATGTGCAATTTATTTTGAACGTGTACAAATAAGTTGGATTAATATATGTAGAAGAATGAATAGATGAATAATTATGTGATAAAATTATGGTAAAATGTTCATGGTAAACTACATTGGGAGTGCATAGGCATTACTATAAAATTTGAAATTTTTCTGATAAAATATTGGGAGGCAAGAACAATGAAAAGATAAGGCAAGGGGCATATTCTGGATTGACTCCTTGATATCTCTCTTTGTTGAAATGTTGGTGTTCTTAATTAAGATCAAAGATTATGCACATTGTTTGAGATAATGCTTGAAGACACTTAATCACCATCAATTAGAAGTCTTTAGCTTTTTCTGTGGAGACAGGACTTCGAGCTAAGTTTTGAACTTGCTTCCTTGCTGATTGCATCCTTGATGTGCTGGTCTCATTATTTCTAGACTGTCAACTGTCGCTTTCACACACGCGTCACACAAAACTAAGAGATGTATCAGGCTGCATTCCCTCTTGCTACAAATCCCACAAAAGAAAAAGATAATAAATAAGCAAAATATTCTCTCCTTTCAGAATCCACAATAGCATGAAAAAAGAGTGGGATCAGTAGATAGACCAGGAATTTTAAGAGAGCCTAAGAAGATGAAAAGCAGAAACACATGCATGTAGGAGAAGACAGCTATCACTGTTGGGATGATTTTTGAAGTGTTCTAACAAGGCTACAGAGAAAAGAAATGAACTATGGAGCCACATTCAAACCTATACATCTTCATTGAAGTATATAAAGGAAGACTGATAGCAAGAGATATAATGTGTTTCCACATTATATATACATATACCATTTCTCCAAAACCAATCTATAAATTCTGTGCAGTCACGATTAGAATTTCAAAAGGACTTTTTTATGAAGATAGACTGACTCTAAAGTTCTTACCAATAAAAGAATGCATAAGGATAGACAAAGGATAGATAGTTTAAAAAAGATAATTATAGTGAAGATTTATTTTCTAATATATCACAACATATCATGAATTTGACTATGTATTCAATACATAGATAAATAGATCAATAGAGCCCAATGGAGAATTTAGAAACAAATTCATGTATATGTCAAAATTTGGTTTATGATAAAACAGGCATTTCTAATTGAAGAGAATGATGGATATTACATAATTCACGTTGAGACAATTGACTCTTCATTGGGGAAAAAATATAACCCACTTTATGCCATATATCAATGGAAATGGGGAATCCTGACTAGGAAGGGAGAGGGATCAATAGCGGTGTCAGTTGGCTTGGTGAGCTGTGAGGTGATGCTTCACGATGAAGACGAATTTTCTGGTAGATCGCAATATCCTATAGTAAGTGTGTCTGTCAGAAACCCAGTTGTCTTTGCCAGTATCGTCCGTCATAACAAATATGCTAGAGACTGGATGGCTTAAACAACAGGGTTTTCTCACAGTTCTGGGGCCTGGAAAGTGGCGACAGATCTGGTGACAGTCCTCTTCCTGGTTAGCGGTCACCTTTTACTTTTATCCTCACATGGCAAAAGTGAAAGAGAGAAGAAAGAAACTCTCATGCCTCCTGTGTCTTGAGGACTCTACCTTCGTGATCTCATTACCACTTAAAGGCCCCATCTCCTAATACTATCCCATTGGGTGTTAGTCTTCAACATATGAATTTGGAAACAGGGACACAAACAGGTAACAGCTACCTGTCTGTCTCCCATCATTTCAATGTAGTGCAGGTAATGAGAGAATGATGAAATATCTGCTATCAGCTCAGGGCTGGCAGCTAGAAGTAGGACCTTCACAGGCAGACTGGGCCTAAGACTCAGGTGGGTGAGCAGCCAGCATGTGAGAGCCAGATTGTTATCCTGCAGGGCAAGAGGTTATCAGAGTCAGCCATATTCTCGTGTGGTATTGATTTTATTTTTATTTCTTAGGTTTACTACATTAAGAATTGCCTTGGGGTATGTGGAATTTTTCATAGGTGGTCAGTCCCCTGTAATGTAGCATTTGCTGTCCCTTTGCATTTCAGTAAAGACCTGAAACGAGCCAGGCATTTGTTGGAGGTAGAGCATTCCAAGCACAGAGGATGCCACATATGACTGGTGGGGAGAAAGCAGGGGTGGATGAGTCAGAGAAGTAACAGAGGTCAAATCATGTCAGGTTTAGAAAGCAAAGTCAGATAGGAAGTTTCATGGGAGACTGTGGCCAATGAGTGGACTTAGCCAATAGTCTCCATGTGTTGGAGCAAAACCCACAGGTGTCCCGGCTGTAATCTGAAACTGACCCTCATACACAGGGCAGGGGGAGACTTAAGAAAGAGGCAGGCTGCTCCAGACTAAGGGATAGCTATTTTAACCAACAAAGGAATTTACTTAAGAGGCATTGCCTTGGCCAGCCACAAAAGAAGTAGTTTCCCACACTCTCCCCTGCCAAATCTCTAACTTTTATGGAGGTTTTGACTGCATTTAGTCATGTATACAATGCAGATAGACTCAGAAATCCGTTACGTATTCAAGCACTTTTGATAGTATACATTCCCAAAGAAAGGGATGACAGGCCTCTGATTTCTCCAGGGTCCAGCGTGTGGGCAGGGTCCATTTCGGTGGGCACATTCTCTTGACTGCTTTTTCAACACCACTCACTTGAGGTTAGAGAAGCGGAAGCCAGGAACAGTGTTGTAGATTATGGTCAAGGAATTGAGAAGCAGATAGACAGAGGTAGGGTTTACCTGAAGATTGAAATGCACTTTACAAAGTGTCTGCTTGGAGGAATTCAGAATTTTCAGAGTAGGGCCTGGGTTTCTGGAAAGTGTTTCATGAAAAAGCTCTTTGGGTGGTACCGAACAGGGAGGAAAAGATATGTGGGCTTACCTCTTGCATGGATTCCATTAGGACACAGCCCACACTAGTTTAAGCAGCTGAATTTCCTCATCTTAAGTGTCTTGCAAATGCAAATTCAAGCACTCACACCTCCCAGTGAAATTGCTTCCCCAGTGTCTCCAATATAGAAATTATGGAGTCACCACTGGCCTTGGGTCTCTATCTGGCCTTGAATTTGAAGGCAAACTTACAGACATTATTCCATTTGCAGGGTTGAATTTTTTTGCCTTTTTTAAGTTTGTTATTTGTTGCTGCTACTTATGTCTTGAAAATAGAACTTCATTCTCTATGGCAGGTACTTCACTGACCAAAGTTTGAGGAAGAGGGGAAAGCTTCGGGTGCCCATTTTAGAGAATTTTTCTTCATCGTCTAACCAGAGGCAAACATTTAGTAGCCAAGGTTAACCTGATTCTTCTGTCTGGTATAAGTCACAGTGGCAAGCAGCAGAGCCGAGAGGTTCCTTGGCATTTGATGGGAGAGAGGGCAGCCTACATCTGCTTCTTATTTGTCCAAACTGTTTATACATATAAATGTTAAGTCAGAGAAGTAGCCAGTGTGGTTTTAGACCTCAGTGTTAAAATGAATTCAGATTTTAGCCCACAGACAAGGAGTGGTAATAAATAAAAATCTGTAATTAATAGAAATCATCTAAAACAGGGGAGAGATACAGAAAGGGTCTTTGTTCCCTCCTCTGGTTTTCTGTATAGACTCTTTTATGGGTCAAAGTGTGTTATATTTGTTCTGTTTAACTTCCTACTGCCTTTCCTTTCATTAATGAAAGAACACTGTCTTCTTAATTGTTTCCAAATTAGAGAGGCAGAGTTGAGCTAGATCCATGGTGTATATTTCTTGGAAACTGATGATGCATGTTGGGTAATATGATTTTGTGGCAATTACAAGGATTAACCATGAAATACAAAAGTCTCCTAGTATAGTACTTTAAATGGGCTCTGTGTATGAGATTCATGACTACATTTTCCATTCATGTAACAGAAATGTTTGGAAACTGGTTTCATGACTAAAGCGCAGATAAAGTTAGAAGGTCAATAGAAGAGAATTTGTATGTGTGATTTCTTCCAAAGTCAGGAAAAATGAAAATACACATGCAACCCTTTATTCCTTTGGTTAAACCTAAGGGTGATTTATTATCTTTTCATCAGTTCTTCAGGGTGGAAATTATGAAGATTGGTCCTCTAGGGTTTTTTTTTTTTTCTCCTCACTAAAATGTCATTAAGCATATTCTGTGGAAGAAGGGAAAACCTGAGGTGTCCTGTTCATGGAAATGACTCTCTTTTCCTCTTCAGTGGAATAGAAACTAGAGAGCTAAATTTAAGCCAGTGTCTGGTGGTAAATTTTGGAGCCTCAAAGTCAAGATCAATACATTTTTTGTTTTTTAAGTGATTTTGAAATTAAAATTGTTTATGAGAGAATTATTTCTTAGGATGAGTAGCACAAAATAAGGACTTCTCTTCTTTCTAAGTTTCTTTTCTTTCTTTCTAGCATAATACTGCTGGGATAAACTGTGAAAAATGTGCTAAGGGTTATTACCGTCCATATGGTGTTCCAGTTGATACCCCCAATGGCTGCATCCGTAAGTACATCCCAACTTGGGGACTTTTTAGATGGTGAATACTGCTTCAGTGAGGTCTTTGGGCTAGATTGTAACTGGTTAGTAATTCCCTATGTTCTCATTCTCTTTGTATTGTTTATTCTACTTCTTACTTGCTATGTGACCTCAGGCAGTTACAGTCTGTCTTTCATGTGTCTGCGTGTGTATGCACACACATACACACACACATGGGTTTTTACATATGAAATGCAAATGGTAATATATTCCTTAAGATGAAATGCCATCAAAAACATAGGGGAAAATACTAAGTATTGGGTCTATCATACAGCAGACCTCTAACAATGTCAGTTCCTCCATTTTCTGTTGTTTCTATGATCTCTAATAACTTCAAAATGTTGTCAGAATTAGCATCAAGATAACATAGTAATGATTTTACAAGGATTTAATAATACTCATGTTATTTAAAATAGCTATGATTTATTAAGAACTTGTTCAGCATAAGGCATTGCCTAGATATTTTCACAAGTGCCTTATTTAGCTATCACAAATAACTTAGTGCATGATATTATTATTTTCGATTTTAGATATGGGGAAGCCAAAGGGTCTGAGTAGTTAAATATTTGGCCCGGGTTACAAAAACACTAATTGAAAGATCCAGGATATAGTTCATACCTCTGCTATTCCACATCCATCATACAGAAAAATGCCACTGGTAGTTCCCTGTGGAATTTTCAGTCATAGGTCAGATGATGAGCTTTGCCTTATACATATTAGTATGTGATTCTTTTTATGTTTTCTGGTTGTCACGGTTGGAAGACAATTTCAATCCCAAAGTTGGCCTCTGTGCCTACCATCCTCCCATATTCATTCGTCTTATTAACATTTGAGGAAATCAAATCCCAAAGACTGTGAGAGCTCTGGTTTGTCTCTGTCTAGGGAATTTCGTTTTTAAAAGCATATGTTTGTTTTCCTTCCCTCTTTTACGTTACCCTGTGAGGTGCGTTCTTCACTTTCTTGTGCTCATGAAGAATAGGCGTTGGTGAAAGAAACTGGACATCTTGAATGCAGTCTTGCCTGACGAGGGATCTCATTCTTCATTATTTTTCTGTTTGTCACAGAAATGGTCTCAGGGAGATATTAGAGGGTTAGCATCAGAATCCACAGGACACATAAATCCTAAAGGAATTCAGCAAAGAATGCCAGAAGAAGCCAGCTTAGGAGGATGCTTGACACTCATGGCTTCTCCAGTTTCCCTCTTCCTCACAGGACCTGTGTTCAGCTAAACTAGGACAGTATTTTCCTTGCCAGGTCAAGGAGAGCTCCCGATTTGGGGAGTTACCCAATCTCTTCTACCCCTAAGTATGTCCCTCTGAAATGCATATCTTATGTTAGCTGAAAAACTGCCTTCAGTAAACTGTATCATTCAAATCTTAACATTTGGGTTATGGGTGCAATCCTGCTGTGCTGTCCACACACTATATATTAGTACCTAGGTGTCTTGTGTCCCTGTCACGCCTCTGCGATGAGGACTTCTCTGTGGACATTTGCAGTTGGCCTGTGACTGGGAGAGGCTGTGCCCAGCAGACAGGCCAGGAGATACAGTACACACTCACCCAGTCACTCTGACTAGTTTGTGTCAAATTTGCCTTTTACACACTGAGCTGGGCAGTACTCAATGTAATCATCTACATTTTTTTTAAATTTCATTGAAGCAACATGGCCCTATAGCATGACATAGGTCTCAGGTGTGCATCATTGTAAATCAGCATCTGTATGTACTACGTTACTACGTTACTACGTCACCACGTCACCAAAGACAACAAAGTGCATTCTTGAGAATCTCTCAGTATGGATGCTCATTAGAGCTTATCTGTGAGGGCCCATGAGTTTCAGTCAAGGTGAACCATCTACCAGGTAGGAAGTAGAAAACAGGCTGTACCTTTTTAGAATAACTGTACATCAGTGATAAAGTAATAAACATTGCCCAAGAAGTATTAAGACATATTTGCCTTATTAAGTGCTGTGAAGAACTGATCCTTTGAAAACTGGGATTTCTCTTAGCTTGCAGCTGTCACCCTGAGCACACGGATGGCTGTGAGCAGGGCTCAGGCCGCTGTCACTGCAAACCAAATTTCCATGGAGACCTCTGTGAGAAGTGTGTAACTGGATATTCCAACTTCCCACTCTGTGTGAGTAAGTATCCCCGGTGGACGGAGAGGCCTCCCTTCCTGGCACATAAGTGAATGTGGCGCACCCCACCCAAGGGCATGACCAGCAGGGCTGAATGGGGTGGGACAGACATGTGACCAGGCAGGATGATCCACTTATGGGAAAGTGTTTCCAAAAGTTTGGAACTTTAAAATTTATATCAGTACATTTTTGAGTCTAATTTATTTCCAAAATGATGAGTTGTATTATAGACAATACATCTCAGTAAGTCAGAGTGGTCAAATACTGGCAATACTTGCAACTTAATAGTAATCCATATATGTGGGTTTTCTTCATAAAGCTAGAAGAAATGCCCTGGGCTTCCAGAGGCATGCATCCAGTTTGTATAAATACAGTGTGTGTCATATTTTGAGTGACCATGGGGATGTGTTTCCCTTTTCCTACTCTTCAGTAGGCCACATTGTCACCAGCACCTCAAACCACTGCAGTGATCAAGTGAATGTCTCAGGGTCTTGGAGAGAAAAAATGTTACCTGCCAGAAATGCCGTAGAACATGAATCAGGAGACTCCATGACATCAGTTCTGCAGCTTGTGACAAGAGCCGGAGCTTTTTGTTCTGCAAGTGTGAAAACTGCACTTTTGTGTTGATTCAAAGAAACACGGTCTCAGGAAGAGGCCACCCCACACCTTGGTCACTGTATCAGTTCTTGTCCATTCCTGCCTTCACAGCACTACAATCACAGGAAAAGCTTATTGAATTGTGGGGTTGGGGTAAGGCACGTATGAAAGGGTGACCGCATGTCTTGGCTCATGCCTGCTGTCCTAGGGAATGATTCAACTAGCACCCGCGTCCACTGTCAAGTGTCCTAGTTTGGAAGATAAATTAGTTGATCATCTTATATTTAAAGGAGCCAAACACTGTAACTCTGAATCAGGGCTTAATCAGTTAAGAATCCTTAATTATCCAGTAGAGGCCAAGCAGACACTATTTGCCTTTTAAATAATAATTAAGAAAAAGAAACCTGAAGCAATTTTATGGCATACACAAAATTTTAAGGGAAAAAAATACTTGAAAAATTAGAAAAAAAAAAACAAAAAAACTATCACTTCTACATTAAACTAGCTCTTTTATATTAAAAAATAAATAAAGATGCAAAAGAAACCAAACACATCGCTGCTTAGATTTAGCAACTGGGAACATAAAGTATACATTTCTGTTCTTTAACATACAAATCAGGATGTCTGACCACTCTGGCTTCTCTTACGAGGTGCATTTTAAATACAGCACTGTTGCCTTTCTTTATTTTGACCACCACATGCTAATTTCCACGAAGTTAGAAAGGGCTTCTTCCTAGATGGTGCAATTAAATGTTTTACTTTACTTTTTCCTTAATCTTTGTCTTTTTTTAATGAACTCTTTTTCTAGGAATTCCCATTTCCTCTATTTCTACTCCAAGTCCAGAAGATCCAGCAGCTGGAGATATAAAAGGCAAGTATCCCTCCTTTCATTGATTTCACTTCAATGAAAATTTATGTTCCATTTTCTCTTTTCCTGCTTCCTATGCACATTGCTCTGGCCAAGCTCAAATCATCTCACTGGAGCATGCTGCCACGTTGCAGGGGTCCCCAACTTTTAGTTCCTTACTCCCCTTCATTCTGTCTTTTGTAACGGTCCTACCTACTTAAGAAAACTAAGCAGAGCTTGGATCATATATCACTAGCTTGCTTTCAAACCTTCATTGGCAGGCAGTTCCCTACAGGGTTCTCTGAAAGATCCCCAAGAAAAGAATTGAGTGTAAGCAGTTTATCTGGGAGGTGATCCTAGGAAACCATCAGTAAGGGACAGAGTCAGGAGGTGAAGGGGTCTGTCTGTTCTGAGGATGCATCAGCAAGCAAGGTCTGGTTAGTACCTGGACTTCATTCCTCTGAACACCTTTAGGAGACAGCCTAGAACTTGCTCAGCATTGTCTCAGCTGAAGGGATTACTTCTGTTATCTAACATCCATTGTTGAGTTTCATAAGTTCTTTATACGTTTTGATATTAACCACTTGTCAGATGTATGATGAGCAACTATCTTCTCCCATTCAGTAGGATGTCCTTTTCTTTTGATGAATTTCTTTCATGATGCAGAAACCTTTTAGTTTGATGTGATCCCATTTGTTTACTTTGGATCTTATTTCTCTTGATATTGGAGTTCAGTTGCCAAAGACATCTCTTCAATCAATGAGACTTTTGCAGAGTATAGTATTCATGGCTGGAAGTTTATATCTTAGAGTATTTTGAAAGTGTGTTTCCATTCTCTTCTGGCCTGTAGAGTTTCTGCTGAGAAGTCTGATAGCCTGATGGGAGTACCTTTGTATGTTACTTGCTTTACTCCCCTAACAACTTTTAGCATTCTTTCTTTGTTTTGGGCTTTTGACAGGTTCACAGTACCTTGTAGAGCTTTTTGTATTTATATAACCAGGAATTTTGTTGGCTTAATGACTTGTGTGTTCCCATATTGAGAAGTTTCCAGCAATTGTTTCTTTGATATATATGGATTGTTCTCTTCTCTTTTCTCTCTCTTCACTGTCTGGGATACCTATTAACCTTGAGTTACCTTTCCTAATGGAGTTGGATAGCTCTCGAGTGTTTTTTCACTTTGTTATATTTAATTTATCTCTCTTTTGTCATTTGGCTCCTTTCTATATGTCTATCCTCCAAATCACCAATCCTTTCTTCCATTTGGTCAGTTTTGTTTCCAGAACTTTCTTTGTTACACTTAATCTCATTTATTCCATTTTTCACTACTGAATCTGCTAGTTTATTTTGTAAAACCTTATTTTCTGTCTTCTGCTCATTAATTTCATTTTTGAGCTTGCTGATTTGTTTTGCTGCTTTTTTTATATTCTTTGATTTATTTTTCTGAATTTTCTTTGATCTCTTTGAGTTTCTTTATGATTGCTACTTTGAATTCTTTTTTTTATCTGCTAAAATAATATAATCCTCCTTGTCTTCAAAACTGGTTTCTGATGAGGTGGTGTCCTCTCCTTGTGATGGCCTAATGTCTTGAGAGTTCGAAGTGCGTTGAACTCTTTTTTCCCCCCCTTTGGGATCTTTATAGCTGAGCTTCTTGCTTTTTGTTTTACTGGCATATGGGGGCTCTGGTTTTGTTATATGTTTTTGACCCTTGCAGGCTTCCATGGTAAGGATCTCTTGCTGAGTCCGGGAGGTGGAGGATGGCTGTTGGGTGGGGGAAGGCCCCCCGGGGTAGGAGAGTCGCTGTTGCTGTGTCTGCAGTGGGTGGGGAAGTCTGTTTGTTTGGGTATCTCTGGGGTCAGCCCTGTTCTCAGGGTTCCCAGAGCTGAGTCTGGCAGACTGTCTTCTGTGGTGGTGGTGCAGCACTCGGCTGGAACACGGTTTCAAGGGGTGGTTGAGGCAGAGTGCAGTTCTCACATTTGTGCTCTCTACTGGACTTCTGACCCACATGGGGACCTCAACCCCTCCTCTTTGGGCTTTACTCAAGGCAAGCCTGTGTGCCACTGGTAATCTTTACTCCTCCCTCCCCGGGACTCAAGACCAGACCCATTGCCTGTTAGTTGGTCCCTCTAGGTACTTCGGCTGCCATGGCTCCAATAACCACAGGCGCTCTGCCACCCTGCAGACCCCTCCTTCAGACACTCAGATGAGAGGAATGGTTCCTCAACAGATCCCCTCAAATCCCAGTCAAGTTTCAGTTGGTTCAGTAACCTGCAAATCAGGTGAACAGTGACTGCTTTAACCCTGGAAGTGTTGTGGTTTCCCAGAGGTAACCATGTCTGAGCATGCCTGGATGTGCCCGGATGTGCCCGGATGTGCCCGGATGTGCCTGGATGTGCCTGGATGTGCCTGGGACCTGATTCTCAATAACCTCCCAGCTCTGTTTTAGTTACCCAGCTCAAAAAATTGCAAAATTTTATTTATTTTTGTCACTTCCTATGCTGTTTTCTTCTTTTGTCCTACCCATCTCTAGATCCTCTGATCAAACCACAGTACTGTGTGCCATTATGTGAGGTATTATCTTCAAAGGTAATGTCTTCATTAGACACTTGATTACTTGGGGGTGGCAGCCATGTGTGAACCAGGCTTCCAACCCCCACAGAACCTAGAGTGGGATTCTGTCCATAGTGGGCACTAGCAAGTGTTCTTTCAATATATGTTGATTGTCTAGAATGGGACTCAACTTTTGAGCCTTGATTACAACACACATCTCTGGTTTTCTTCCACAAGAATGTTTTAGATCTCCCGTTTATGGTCTATTTACAGTAATCTCTTTGTTATTCAATTCCCTTTTCTCCCCCAGCAGACTGGTGGTGACTTTAAGAAACAAAATTTAATTGAACTTGAAGGGAAGTTGCATAATATTAGGAAAGTCTTAGAACATAGCCTTGAGGAAAAGAAATTTCAATTAGTACAATTACATTTATTTTAGAATTTGAATGCACTGATACTCATTTCAATTGGATCTTCCATTAATGCATTTTAAAAACATCCAATTTCAGGCCTCGCTCCTGGCGGCGAACTTTAGCAGCCCAAACATCTCAACTGCCAGACAATAAACCTCCCATGCCCCCACCACTGAGAGCTTTAATTCTTCAAGGGCTATGGTATTTTCATGTTGTCAACTATAGCGGTTTGTAAACAGGGTTGTGCTTTAGAGTCTCTTCCTTTTACAAAATACAAATTTCTGTGTGTCCCCAGTTCTTAATCTGGGTTTCCAGGTGTGAAGCATAGGCTTGTATTTTGAACCGAGTTTTTCAGCTGACCCTGATGTATGTCCCTTGTTAAGAGCTGCTTCCCTATCGTTAGAAATTCCTGGTTGGAAAACTTTCCTGTAAAGGGTCCAATAGCAAATATTTCTGTAAGTGAAGTAAGTACTAGCTTTTGCTACTGTAGCAGGAAAGCAGCCACATAAAATAATATGCAAATGAGTGAACCAACTGTTCTGAAAAAACTTTATTTACCTAAACAGGGATGAGTTTGGCCCTTAGTCTATAGTTTGCAATTCTGGATTGTATCAGAACCTCTGAGTTTGGAATTTCACACTCGGGCAACAGGATTTTATCAGGAGAGTCCAGTATGCAGCCAAGATGGAGAAAATCTGTGTGCTTAGTTCCAGACACTGAAGAGTAGAAGCAAAGGACAGAAGCATGGTTCAGATGGGAGTGTTTGCATTTTTCATTATCTTTCAGGAGCCTGAACTCCTTTAGGGCATTCTGAGTCTAAGTAACCATTTATATCCACTTAAGATTTATTTTAAGAAAGTCTGTGTATAATAGATATAACTTTAAGGATGCTTTTGAAAATGATAGCACGTATAAGTATAACATACTCTCTTGAGGGATATGAGCTCACAGGCATGTGTGTATTTCTATTCCTCCAAGTTGAAACAAAGAGTAGTAGCAGGGAAAATCAATAACCGAAGACTCTAGGTGCTTTCAAAGATTGATAACATCTTGGGATGATTATGTAAAGCAGCCCATTTGGCCTGATGACACGGCTGCCCGGGAAGGCTCTTGACAAGTATCAAGAATAGGTTTTGATTCCACCCCATCACTTTGCAAGGAGCTATTGGCCAATGCTGAACTTTTGAGGTCAGTGTGACTGGGGCTAGAGGACCTGATAACAATGAGAACTTGGAGAGGTTGCCATGACAGTCACTGGGTCATGCTCTCCTGGTCATAGCCCTCCCCAAGCTGGGCATTTCATCTGCCTGGCAGACTGTGTAGTTATTACCAGCTGGAAACCTACCAGAAAAGGCTTTGAGATAATCAGGCAAATTCTGGCATCTCAGTTTGCCAATGAAATAGAATTCAAGGAATGCTATTTACCAAGGAAAATGGTAGTCTTGAATATTTAGCAGCGTCTTCATTCTTTAAGTTTTTATCAAGTGCCTATTCTGTACTTGGCAATGTCAAGGCAGCTGCCTGCTACGGTGTCTGCTTCCTGGGAGAACTGCCAGTCCTGCAGGAGACACACAGGGAGACAGTCATAACAGCAGGGGTTAATGCCCTGACTGGGCAGGAATAAAGCCAGGAGAACATGCAGGGGCCTCTACAGTGGTTTGCAAAAGATAAGGCTGGAAGGCTGGAGTGAAAGGGGGCAGGGCAGACTTGCCCGGAGCAGAAGGAAACATCTAGCTGTGGCAAGAAGCATAAAGCAGTTGGCCTGACACAGGGCAGCTCCCAGAACGCCCAGGGATAGGAGAGATGGGGGCAGATAAGTCACTGAGGCTGAATCAGGGCTAGGAGGAGAAAGTCACAGAGAGAAGAGAACTAGGAAAGACCAGAATGGGCAGCCAGGTTCAGATGCACTTCATCTAGCGGGACAACCATAACCACTGAGGATATCGAAGCTCTCAGTGGTTTACAGCCAAGTGGTCAGAAGGCACCTTAGGAAGGAAAACCATTTCCTCATTTTTGAGAGGTACTCTGTGGGATGCTGGCAGCCTGGGCGATTTTGAAGGTACTGCTACATCATATACACCGAGGACTTTGGATTGTGTCCCGAAAGCATTGGGTCACCTCTGAGGCGTTTAAACTGGAAAGTGCTATGAACAGGTTGGCATTTTAGAAAGATAACTCTTGATACCAGTATAGAGAATGAATTGGACAAGACTGGGGCCAGACAACCTGGTTAGGAGGCTTTCAAAATAATACAGAAAGACAAGGATGAGGTCCTGGAGGAAGAACTCTGAAAGGAGAGGATTCCAGAGACTTTCCTAAACATCATCACTACAACCTGGTGATGAGGCATCGGAAGGGGAGAATGATTGTGTGGGTCCTCCGGGGTCCCTGGCTTCAGCACTGTGCAGCCCTGTTTACTAGAAAAAGAAGAGAAAATGTTGAAAAGTGAGTTTCAGAAACAAAATTTTAAATGCATAGGCCTAGGTGCCTTCTGTCTGTTTACAGATGGTTATAAATCAGTTTCTCTGGCCCTCAGTGCCAACATAACACTCAGGTTTCCTAGTGAATCCCAGCTCTTAGTTAGGTAAGACCATAATTGACAATACACCATTTCCTTTCCCTGCGGTGGGCATTCGTGGCCTACAGAGCTGTGACATTGGGACCTTGCAGGGTAGTTGTCATGCCCGGTCCAGGTGGAGCTCATGCCACCTTGGTCCTGGAGCTTTTCATGATGGCTGTAATCTTGGACACGTCCTGTGCCCTTTCTTGTGAAAACTGTTTAAGTTTAAACAAGTTAGAGATTATGCAAAGACTAAAGGTATTCTAATGTGCCCTGCTTTTTTTTTCTGATTTTTCTGAATGTATTTGAAAAAAAGTAGTTTTACAACCTTGTTTATTAACCTTTTATCTGAAAGATTAGAGTTTAGGGCAAAGGAGAAAGAGTGTGCTTCAGCTAACTTTTTTGGAGGATTATCTATTATTTTAATTCTTGCCGAAAATCTTTCCAAAATGTATGAACCTTCCCTTCCTTGAGAAGTAGGGTGAGTCCAGTCAGTTCTCTGTCTTTCAGGATCTTCTTGATGGACTCCTGTTACTCTTTCAGATGCCACTGTTGTTATAGATGTTTTACATATGAGATTGATTTGAATATATGTGTGAACCTAAGCCTTACCGTGAACATGGCGTTTTAAAGCAGTTACCAGTTTGTATTCTAGTGGAGTAGAATCAGGCAGATTTGAGTTCAAATCTCAGGTCTATTCTTCTGGCTGTGTGACCCTCGGCAAGCTAATTTCCCTGTCTGAGCATTCTTTTCCTCAACAATAAAATGCTTACCTGCCTCAAGGGCTCTTGCTTGAATTCATTCTTTATCTTTTTATAATGAAGTCCAGCAAGAATCCTGTGTTTTTGAGACATAAGTACTTTTTAAGAAATACTGTGTGATGGTAGTGGGGCCCCTGATGTGGTTTCTCACTAAGTTTTCAGTTTGTAGGTTTCACTCCTCTATTGCTGTTAAACTTGGTAGCTTCACACAATAAGGGTGGTTTTCACAACATGTGGGTTGACTGTGTGGTCTCTCTGCTGGACTTGCTGAAGGGTCTGCTGGGGACAGTTGGGTGTCTCTCTCTACATGGCCTTTTGTTATTGAGCATAAGGGCCTTAGGGTCCCCAGAGGGGAAGAATGGAAGCCACAAAACCTGTTGTGACCTGGGTTCTGAAATCTGCTAACACTAACACTTTTGCTTCATACCATTGATCAAAGATCTGAGATCGATAAGTGATTTCAGTAATTCAAGTGCTGTGACAGACGAGTGCTTCTGAGACAGAGAAGAAAGCATAGCGAGTGGAGGGCTTGTACAACTTGGGAAAGACCTTACCAGGGAGCCTACTTGGAACTGAGGCCTGAAGACTGAGAAAGAACAAGAACCAGGGGAGGGCATCCTGACAGAGTCCAGGTCTGGAGGTGGCCAGGTGCTTGTTTGAGAGACTGGAGTCCGACGGCTGGGAAGGCCTTGTGCCTGGAGAGCTCAGTGAGATCATCTGCGCGAAGTCACCCAAAACCATGTCTAACATGAAGTAGAACTGAATTTATATTTGTTTATTTTTTCTTCTAGAAAATGGAAGTCAAATTATGTTTAATTCAAGATTGTCATTAGGTGTGAATCTATTGAAGTTTTATCTGAATGAAGCTCAGATGTGGAAAAAAAAAAACGAATTTCCACAGGAGTCGATGCTAAAATTGTAGCTGTTTTGGAAAATAGTGCCCATATTTCTTAAGATAGCTCTGATTTTTCTAAAATAATTCTTCTATTGCCCTCTAAGCTGTGGTCTTTGGAGTTGACCGTCTGTAAGCCATAGACTCCTCAGCTGCGTTTCCGTGATGGAAACCTGCGGCAAGGGAGAAGCTGACAAAGGAATAAAGGGTTGTCACCCCCTCTGACAGTCTCTTTTTCTTCCCAGGGTGTGACTGTAACTTGTCAGGAGTCCTCCCAGAAATATGTGATGCCCATGGAAGATGCCTGTGCCGCCCTGGGGTGGAAGGCCCTCGGTGCGATGCCTGCTATGTGGGCTTCTACTCGTTCCCTATCTGCCAAGGTAAGAGAGGGCTACATGCTGCGTGGTGATCATCAGTCCCCCGGGATAAACTTCCTCTAGAGGAAATGCAGCAGGTCTTTCTGGTAGAGCTGTGTGGCCTTCAATTTAGTAAATGAGCCCCTGATGTCTATGTATGTGCTGCATGTGACCCAGCCTGTGTCAACTTCCTTTTCTTTATCACTCCAGCCAAACGCTTCCTCCTATCTGGTGGTCAGAGGCACAGGCTCTGGAGTCAGCCACCTGGGCAGAGATCCTGGCCCTGGAAAGTTGTATCTGAATAATATTTACGAAACTCTAGATACATAAGAGGAGGAGACACAGCATTCCAGGGAGAGGGAACAGCATGCCCCAGACCACAAATTTCTCCCTCCCCACTGAGGTGGTCTCCTGAAGGGGATGCAGGGTGTGAGGAGGTGTCTGCTACGTCTCTAGAGATAATAGGTGTGGGGTCTGTCTTGTATGTGAGCATTTGAATGAATGAATTTCCCAAGTTCTCTCTCTTTTCCACCTTCTCTACAAAGCCTGCTTTCCCCCACCCACAGTGTCTGAGGTAGGAAAAGGGGAGGGAAGAAGAGATTTATCAATGAGGCCTCAGGGCAGGAAATAAACACCACCTCAGGTTTTATAAGGAAAGGGATTTGTTAGAGTTAATTTGATGCCAACCCAAGTTGTTAAGGCTACAATGGCAGGCACTGGACTGGGCTTGCAAAGGGGTCCCCATAGCATGGCTGAGTTTTAAGCCCAGACTGCGGCAGCTCAAGGTTAGGACTGTCACCTGCCACCTCCACTACCCTCTCTTGTCCCCAAGGAGCCACACACACACACACACACAGCTGAAACAGGAAGGCAGCCTCTTCTAACTTCCCACCTTGCTCATCTTATTCAAGTACTTATTATTTGCAAAAGCCAAGTGGCATCCAGAACCTAGCTCCAGGAGAATCTGGAAAGTGCTATTTTTAGCTTTGCAATCTCTGTACACAGGAGAGGGTGAAGATCAGCACTGAGCTAGCTCTTCTACAAGGTCAGCCATAGTAAGAAACTGGGCAAGTGGGACAGGAATAGGAAAACTGAAGACAAAAATAGTAAGCTCCTACCGCTGAAGACAAAAGAGTAAGCGCAAATTCCAGACCAGCTACCTATGATGGCAAGTCACCCCTGACCCTGGTTTCCTAAAAAGAGTCCCCACCCTATAATATGTCGTAATGCCGTTCAGTATGCTGACTCTTAGAGCCCAGGAGCAGCTCGCTTCCATGTTGGCTATTCCTTTCCCTCCTTTGTCTGCCCTATCCTGCCTTTGATGTCCTTTTAAGAGCCAGTGGCGGTGCAGCCTGTGGCTCAGGAGGCTGAGGTGGCTTCGCGGTGTGGGTCATGTAAATAAAGCCCAAAGACCTGGGTTTGAGACCCTGGGCTAGGGATTTTAAAAAGGTGGGGACAACACACCTTGGTGGAGTAGGATTTGGGTGCAGTCCACATACATCCCAAGGTCATGGGTTTGCATCGTGGGACCAGTGGGGACAACCAAGACAAACAACTAAATAAAATAAAGTGCTTCTTTCACCTCTCTTCATGCCTGCCTCTGTCCACCTTCATTCCTGCCTGTACCTTCTTCCCCTAAAAAAGAAAAAAAAGTGCCAATTGCCCAATTCTTAGTTGATTTCCCTGTGTGCATAGGTACCTTTTAGCCATATCCTAAGCTCTCCCTTTCCCTCTACACCCAAGCATGTCCTGTTCATGAACTCTGTCCTCTTATCCACTCTCTCAGCCTTTGCCTCTCTGGGACCCCAGAAACTCTCAGCAGTTTTTTCCAGAGAGAAACTTGGTTACCTGGCAGTGGGTGAGCAAAGAAAGGAATGCCTTATTTTTTCTTTCTTTGCTTTGACTTCAACCAGAGAAATTCAGCTTTAGAAGTTGGAGTGCCTGCATTTTCCAAGGAAGCACCAGTACAGGCGGTGCTTATTTTGAATGTGCAAATTGTATTAGAACTAGATTCTGTGTTAATCTGGCATTGTAGAATGGTCTGGTAACTTCATCTGTCCATATAACATTGTTTCTGTGAAAAGTTATCCCACAAAATAAGGTTTTAGAGCACAAGTTGGGTATGCTTATATTTTTATTTTAAGCTGGAGATGCCAAATCTCTGTTTATCCTGGAGTGTCTCTGTCTCTCTTTAAAGCATCCACTTCAAATTTATCATGCATTCGACAGCTTAGCTTAAAAACCAATAACATAGTAAAAAGATGTTATCTCTGTTCCTAAAACAAGTTTCAAGATATGTTTTATTTTAAATGTATTCAACCAATACATAGTCCTTTGTAAAAGTTGTATCTATATTTTCATCAATACTTCTATTTCATTTGTATTTCATTTGTAAATAGAATATTTACATAGCACCCCATAAAAGCATTTAAACTCCTTACAAATTTCTACATAGATTCATACTTATAAAACTTTTAAAGGAATGCTCTTTAAGGGTGAGTCCTAGTGAATGGTCCACTTACTGGTACAGCAAAATACATAAAAATGTATAAAGTTGACTTTGCCCATGAAGCATCAGGAAGAAAATGAGCAGGAGGCAGGTAGGGGGCAGACTTTTCATTTTAGATGTACACCAGGATCCGAGTGTAGAGGAACTTACGCTGGAAGCAGGCAAGATTATGAGAATGAAGACAAGATAAGTAGTAGTACTGGTGCAATCAAGTAGTGTATCTCTTTCACCTCCCATCAAGTCGTTTAACTGGGTCTCTAAGAGGTAAACATTTTTGTAGCCACCTTCTGTTTGACTCCCCTGGGGCAAGGAGTGGAAAGAATATCTTATATTCCTTATCTACATAATCTGCTGACATTGATTTTAGTTCTGCTTTAGCTGCCATCCCTGTAGCAAAGGTAAAATATTCTTGTGGCTGAAAGTATCTCAGAGGCTTTCATTTTTCTTTCTCGATAACAGCCGCAACTCCAGACTCATAGAATGAATTACAGACGTTCCAATTTAGTCATTTACATGGACGAGATTTTCTGTCAGATGATGTCTTCATGTTTATGGATAGAAAGGTGAAGAGGAATACAGCATCTTAAGAATGCTCTTCTCACACATGTCGTCACTACCAGCACTAGTTCATTTTCAGACAGATGGAAAATGCAGGGCGTATCCAGGAAAGCCTAAGGGAGGTGGAACGTCCAGAACAACAGAGTGAGGGGCTCAGTGGACCCTCTCCAGCAAAACAGAACTTTAACAGTGAAAATTAAAATATACATAATTTATAACCTCTGGAGGTGCACCCTGGTGGCTCAGGCATTAAGTCAGTGACTCTGGCACCATTCACAAAAAGCCCAAGGACCTGGGGCCCAGGGTGGGTGAGGGGGAAAATATCTAAATAAGTAAGTAAACGTGTCTTCCACCTCTCTTCCTGTCTGCCTACTTGCCTTTATTCCCGTCTGCTTCTTTCTCTTAAAAAATATTCTAAGTTGCCCTTTTTAGTATTCTAGCATGCATATAGCAATGCAAACAAAATGAGTAATCAAGACATTGAAATTTAATTAACAGAAAGAAAGAACGAAGTCACTAAAAATAAAGTATAGATGAAAGTCAGATGGCTTCAGTCATCTCATATAGAGAATACAAAGAAATGATATGAACAAACTAACAGAACATGAGATACTTCTCTGAGACTTTGAAATCAAGATTGTGTGATCAGGGCTGGGTGGAAGAACTTGGGGTTGAAGGAATGAAAATGACAGGCACTAAGCTCTGGTGATGGCTGTGGTGTGATAGACACAGTGACTGCATCACAGTTCTCTTGTCCTGAAACTTAGTGTTATAAACTAATAAAACATTTATTAAAAATAAACTTTGAGAATATCAAAAAATAAATAGAAATAAAAAAAGTCTCTGGAAATTATCCTAAGAGCATATAGCAAATGAAGAAACATTTCTTCAAGACAACCTAAACCTCAGAAAGAATGAGTCTGTGACATTTGAGCTCCATTACTGGCCCTCCCACCTGCACCCCTCCCTCCATGTTATAGAAGCTTTTCCATGGACACGGACCACCAAGAAGGTGGGAGGTTCGATCTACCAGACTCCTAGGCCGACGCTGCCGTTCTCCCCAGCGGAGGTAGGCTGCTGGCATTTCTCACCGTCTCCAGTCCTGTGTTGCAGAAGTTCTGTTCCAGGCCTGCTCAGTAGAGAGGATGGTCTCTCTTCCCTTCACTTAAATGGGGAACACTCTATAACAGGCACTCAAGGCTGAGAATACGTGGCCCCTGATCACCCCAACCCAGTAGGCTCAGAAATTGGGGGTTTAAATCTCGGAGGAGCCAAGAGCTACTACTCCCTCTCCCAGGCCCTGCCTGGAGAGCAGGGTTTCACTCCAGGAAAAGTGGTTCTGCACAGCCAGAAGGAGGGTTTGCCATTGCCAGCTAACATGAGGAGGAGCATTCTCTCCAGGGTCAGCTAGGCCCCAAGGTATCAAATCATCAGAACACAGATAATTAAATAAAAATAAAAAATGAAATAAAAATTTACAAAGTAATAAAAAATAAGAGAAGGTTAATATAATACACAGGTGCTGAGGGAAGAGTCTCAAGCAACAGGAAGACAGAAACTCTTACCACTGAGGGCAGGGGAATGGAAGAAGGAAAGTGTCAGCAGAGAACCACAAGGAGGCCCTACACAGCATCTTTGGAAGGAGAGTGAGATTCAGATGACTGAAGGCTGATCCAAGATCAACCCCTTTCCCTGATCCTTCAGCTCCACCCGCTCTGGGGGCAGATGTGACATTGAAGCCGGAAGTGTAGCCATTCCTCCCCACCGTACTACCACCCACACTCACCTCCCCTCCCCACTTTGGGCTTTTGGCCTGAATCAGGTCTGAGCTGGAGGGAGGGGAGATTTGATTTTAAACTAGATTTTGACTTCATGATTTCTTCTCTGACCGGAGAGTGTACTGAAAAGACTAGAACTTACTAGCATTTTCACGTAGGTGCAAGGGGACAGTCACCCACACTAATAAAGCTGAAAAAGGTCATAGGATTCAGTGTATAAGCAGGAACTGCGCTTACTCATCTAGTCTTGCAGTCGTTGCATCTCTGCAGGCCCCTTTGCTAGGGCTTCCTTCAAGGGACTCCAGGGTTCTGGTTTGCTTGTAGGAACTGTGAGCATTTTAAATGCTCTACTTATTTCAATACACATTTCTGTAATAAACCCCAAACTCTGACAGTTTTTCCTCTTAAAAAACGAATTGTAAATGTAGGCTGCAATTCTCTGAATTGTAGGTGCCTATCCATCCATCTAGCTAGGACAGGGTCATATGGCTCATGTATCTGCAGCAAAAGTGGTAGCTAAGTAGCAAGACTCCCACCCCCTTTCTCTGCTGCTTCTGTGAAGACAAAAATCCTGTCCCAGAGACAAGTCCACATGTTTCACACTGAAAGGCCCTCTCTGTCTATTCCCTTCATTGTTAAAGCTAATTATACTAACTTTGGTTGCTTGTTTTCAAGTCAAACCCATGGCAAATAAGAAACAAAATTGCCACTGCAGCACTAACAGTTGGGGGGAAGCAGAAAAGCAGACATGAAGCTTAAGAAGTATACCAGTCTGGGGTTTAAAGAAGAGCAAGTAAGCCCACCCACGGCAGCCAGCGCTAAGGGTGCTGCTGTAAGAATAAGTGAGTGGCTCTTGGTCATAAGACAGTGGTTAAATTATTTCTGAATATCTGTTTCAGAGGGAAGGATGTTATTTAATGCATTTCAGTAAGAGTCTATGTGGTAAGAACAGTACTTGTAAAATGAACATTTTGGTGATTGAAGTGTCAGTTATAACTCTAGTTTCACATGAGAGAAAACTTGGCATAAACCAGTCTAATGCAAAAAAAAAAAAAAAAATGTAATTATAGTCCAGGCATATTTGGTTTCAGAAACAGATTAATCCAGAGGCCTGGAAGATGTTGGCAACGTCTTTTTTCCTCCATCTTTCAGCTCTGCTCTCTTGTGTGTTGGCTTCATTCTTAGACTTAGGTGGTCTCAAGATGGCCACCAACAGCTCTTAGACTCGCATTGCTGTGGGAAGAATTGTGCCCTTCTCAGACCATGTGTTGTATCCCTAACCCCCAAAGATACTGCCTTTGGAATAAAGACTTAACATTAAATAAGGGCAAAGGATGCAACAGTGGCCTGATAGAATTAGTGTCTTGCTAAGAAGAGAAACCAGAGAGCCCAGTGTGGGAACACAGTGTGAAGGCAGCCGTCTGTAAGTCTGAAGGAAAGTGCTCACTACAGACCAAGTCAGCTGACAGCTTCGTCTTGGATTCCCAGCCTCTAGAACTCTGAAAGAAGTATCGCTGTTGCTTAGGCCTCCCAGTCCATGGTATTTTGTGATGGCATTACAAGCAATCTAATACGTTCATGCTTCTTGATTTAAGTGCAAGGAAGAGTGGTTTCTCCGGCCCCATCTATGGTTTTGATTCTTGCAGCTAACCCACAGTTAACTTCAGTTTGAAAGTAATGAGACATTTGAGAGAGAGAGAGAGAGAGAGAGAGATAGCACATTTACATTACTTTCGTCACAATATATTATTATAATTTATTCTATATTATTAACAATTGTTGTTAATCTTTAATTGGGCCTAATTTGTTAATTTATAAATATATATCTCAGTACTATTTCTGGTTTCAGGAATTCATTTGGAAGGTGTTCCCATCTGATAAATGGGGGGACTTCTTATACGTATTTCTCCAGGGCGAGACTGGTTCTAATTGGATCCCAAGCCATTTCTGCAGCAGTCCCCATGGCTGTGCAATTCAGGGCTGGACTGTCAAACCTCCCACATACATCAACCAGGAATGGAACTAACTGCCTGAATCATGTGAACGGAGCAAGGGGAAGAGTAGTTCCCCCAGGGGGAAATCAAGGAGGGCAAAACAGTGTCAATAAACCCCTCAACAATCTGAGAAAACTGAATTCCCCAGAGTGACTAATTTCCTGAGATTAGGAAAGCCTCTGAAATTAACAGATTAGGAAAGCCTCTGAAATTAACTGACATATTGATGTGAAAAGTTCCTTAAGTAGCTGCTGTGCCTGAAGGTAATGCAACATCCCCCATGTTAAGAGTCAGGATTTTGAAAATCGGCTCTACAGACAAGGGGAGGGGGGGGAGAGAGAGAGAGAGAGAGAGAGAGAGAGAGAGAGAGGCAGGCCTCGGAACTCCAGTGGAGAAGCAGTGCCACTCGGGTCCTGACTGTGACTTTACCAAAGCACATCCAGCCTGGGGGTGCTCACCTCCACCTGAGAGCTGTTTCTGGGGTCCTGCAGGGACCCTCTTTAGGGCAGAGGTGCATCCTGTAGGTGGTCCTGATTTGAGCCAGTAGGCTCTGGAAGAGTTTCACAGACTTCATTATTCTGTCTGTAGTACTCCCTTCTCAGGCTCTTGCTCTTTTTTCTCAGCTTTTGGGTCATCTTTAAATTTTTTTCCTTAGGGGGTGATCTGACTTGAGGCTGGTGGCAGAATGGCAGACTCACTCAAATTTGAACTTGGTTTAGCATCGAGGTCTGATCCAGCATTGGACTTGAGGCTTTCAGAGCAAGTTGACTAGTTGGTCCATGGAGTTTGACAACCAGATATATGTAGCGTTAAACACTACATCGATGGTCTAGCATATTCTGGTCCCAAAATGTTCTTATGGTTTTGCTCTGTATTGCTTTAAAGATTTAAAAAATTGGCTTGAAAAGTAATTTGAAAACATTTTTACGTTGTTCTTGCCAACTGAGTCCTGTTTCATGTTTTGTGTTAACTTAATTTACTCCAGACTTTCATAAATACAATGCCTTATTCTTCGCATTTTAATTTACACTCGCTCAAGTACCCTATCATTTTCTTTCTTATAGGTATAAATCAGATCAGATAAATATCAGATTTATGATACATATCATAATATAATATATACATCATAAGATATATATACACACACACTGATTATTTTTATGTTTGTTTCAGCTCTTTATCTTCAACCACAGAATACAATAGACGCTTGAATAAATTGGTGACTTGAGGCATTTAGTCTCCCCTTTTCCTCTTCCTCACTCATCTCCTTATTTTTTTCCCTTCCCTACCCCTCATCCCTGATCTTGCTGCCTCCTCCTCTTCCCCCTCCCCCCTCTCCCC